>LPNX010395386.1:0-18113 GCA_001517045.1 Pseudotsuga menziesii | reverse complement strand
TCCCACTTGTCAAGAGGGACTAAAGAATATAAAAGCAAGCATTAAGAACCTGAAGAAGAAAAGGAGACAAGGCTGGGAAAACTGGTGACACCGAGGACGATGTTAATTCAAGGGGGAGAGGATGTAGCATCCCTCGCCACCTCGACCTAGAGCTCACAGTGTAAGTAAAATTCCATTGTAAGTATCCATCCTGACCTTATCAAAATATTTGATATGATTGATAGCGTTAGGAGACTCGGAACTTGACGCGACTAAGAACGATTGGGGGAACGAATTTACTAGGGGTAAAGGTTAAAAATAATGAATGGAACCCCGGAAAGAACAACAATTCCCTTGATGGGATCGTGTTAAGATGAAGCAACTCACAAATATATTGATTTGTTTGGTTATCAAGTATTGGTTCGACAGGATCCACTTTCACATATCAAAGTGAAGACTTTTCATTATTCTTCGGAAATATTTAATTATAACTTCAAGTGCGAAGACAACCTTCCTAGGAATTTTATTCGGAAGTGTGAAGCTTCCTCTTAAAGAAAATTACCATGAGTATATGTTTTTATTTTTCCTAAAGGTGATCTACACAAATGTGCCAATAAAGTATCTTATTGGATTAAGTAAAATAATTTACGTGGTGTACCTAAATACATGGGCAAGTATATATATATATATATATATTCATATACTGAATATTTCTTATGTATAAACTATCGATTAAAAAAAAAAAGTTATAAATACTAGAACAAAGGCTCTTATAAGGGGGTTATGTAGAAGTATTGTGAGATTTAGATATGGGAAAGGCGATAATAGTTGGACTATAAAATTTATAAATTATGGGTAATATAAATTACACTCTCATTTCCAGAGAGAGAGTCTCGTTTCGAATTAAGGAAGACGTAACTCTATTTCTAACAAACCTATTTTTGCTGGTAATTTAGGGTGAGTTAAATTAAAATAAAAGAGAAAAGTATTGTTATTAGTATTCTCTTTTATGCAGAATTTAATTGAGTAAATACTGAACGTTACTGCAGTAAGAGGAAAACTAAAGCATAATGGCTGGCTGCCAACATGCCTAGAATCCCTCTTGCACGTCCAAAATAGAGTCCGCCTCAGTACTAATGATGGAACTGATGATGGTAGTGTTGGTGCCTTAATTGGTGAGGAGACCAATGCACTCTCAAAGAAGGCTGTTACTCCCCGTTATTTATTGGGTTACAGTTCTCTATGAAGGGGACATTATTTTTATTGGAGTGTGGAAAACCTGGAAGGGGGCACAAATCTTTTAGTGCATTTTCCGATCATGATGTTGTAGATCGCAATCTCTTAGGGTATTTCCGATTTTTACACTGGGGGTTCGCATGATATCTACCAGGATGGAGCGCTCAGCTCCAGAAGGAGAACCGACTCTGGTCTCGTCCAGGACTCTCTTGATATTTTCAAAGCCAAGACTAATCCGGAATGGTATTCACTTTAAACGTTGTCTGCGGTAAATGATTTTTTTTCCAAATACGTCTCCCCTTGCCCCATGTTGATTAGAAAGCCGGATCTGAGACTTTTCTCACATCCTACTTCGTCGTTTGATTATATTCACCAATCCAGGAAGTGGTGTTTGCATTTGGATTATTACTTATATCCTGTGCATGAGTTTTATTTAGAAAAATAGATCTAAGATTTTACAGCCATCCTCTTTATATGCTTACCTGTAAGAGTGTTGTTTCTCTTGACTGCATTTTTCATATGATTGACCTTTGTGGTGTTTTTCGAAGTGGTCTTCCATAATGGGAAGAACAAATGAGATTCAATCCTGTCATCTAGTGAATGATGATGAAATCGCATTTTTTAAATTGTTAAAATTGGCAAGTGTATGTAAGCATACTAGTTACTACCACAACGTACAGCGCTTGGCACTCTAAACCTTGCAAGTCAAGTGGATCTCGTCGAGTAGAAACGTTAATTGAAGATGCATGGACCAAAGTGCTCAAGTGCATGTCATGAATAACATTTTTTTTCTCTCAATCCTTCTTTATTCTGAAATTCCTTTTACAAAGCCTACCAAAAGATGATGCTTATTCCTTAGGTCAAAGAGAGAAAACTGAAACAACGACTTCAAAATATTCCTTGCTGAACAATATTGTCTAGATCTTGAGCATCCTGAAAATCTAAGCACTTGAAACTTTCACTGGATCGTGGAAACCTCACACCATATTTGCTGGAACTGCTACATCAATCATTTTTGGATAAGAAAGACCGAGATCTGTATAGAATACACCGAGTTAGAAATAGAACAAGAACGATAACAGTAGCCAAACACAGTTTCTAGAAAGTTATTAACTTTCTTGTCCTATTAGTTAAAAAATGTACAAATCATAACCAATGTAGAAAGTGAGAAACTGCAACACACTAAAACAATGGTTGGCACTTACTTCCCATTATATTATTGAATGTATCCTGCCAAATACCGAACATAAAGAACATTATATATGATAATAATTACCTATTTACAGAGGAATTTAAAATAATGGAGCAAAGGAATAATAATTAGCAAATATTGGACCTGCAAACTTACCAGATCCTTTGCAAGCCGAGGATTATAGAGCAATTCTTCTTCAACAGTTGTGACCTGCCATGAAAGATGATAAAGGTTTTCACATGCAACACATTTTGGGCAAACGGAAGCACTGGCATTTTCTCATTTACTGAGATTAATAAATTATGAATGTGCTACTTGCTAGGTGTTTTTGGGTATCCATCTTCCTAACTTTCAAGATATATTTTCTTTGGTTTAAGCATGACTGCGTTGATGTTGGTGATTCAAATGTTATCACACATTCATTTCCAGAATATCAAGGGCGTTTTTCTTTTTGCTTTTGCCTACGTTGAAGACTATTGGGCATGATGTATTTTTTTTACTGCCTGTGATCAGATGTGGTAGGCATCTTGATATGCGCCTGAAAAGAGAACTTGTTTGTGGCCTGCAATTTTCCTTTGGTTGCGTGGGGTATGTTGGATAGAAATTCTACCTGTGTGTTCACACCCCCTGAGTGAGTTTGGTAGTTTCACGGCCTGTGTAAGAACCGTCTTGGATGAGTAAAATGTGTGTTCGAAGTAGGAACCACGATTTGCAATTTGTGTTTTGACTTGGGATTTGAAGACCTAATATTGATTTCGTTGAGGAAGATCTGTAATAGTCTTAATCCGCCATGGTTCCATTCAACCTCTTTAATTTAAACCTGTCCTAGTAGATTCGTGGCCCCAGCTCGGGGGTGGCTCCAGGTGGAACAACACACGCCAGATGGAGCCAATGGATGGGAGGAAGGTCGCTGTCAAGTTTCTAGTCGCTCCTTGATTTGTTTTATTAAGTAAATGTTGTGTTGTGTTCCCTGAATAATCAGTATGGGCAGGCATACTTGGTAGTATAATTGCATGATTAATATGTTCTATTTAAGTAATGGTATTTATGATGCTCTTATTTCCTTTGTAAACTCAATGTTTGATGACAAGCTGTAGTTGCAGAGAAGCTGCCACAACGAGGGGAAAATCACCCTATGACGATAGCATGGCCAAGATAATTTATATGGCTTATGTATATATATCTATATACACAAATGGGTAATTGAATTGTCGCAAAGATAGAACTTTTATTTATTCATTTAAATGAACTTAACTAACCATGTATTTTACTTTGAAGCGGAGTTTAGTCTCTTCTTCAGCCATTTGCCTTCTCCGACCATTTGCCAAGGGGAGCAGGAGCCCTCATAACACCCTGCACCAAAGGATATTATTTCTCGCTATGGTCACATTCAAAGAACAGTCCTCTCACCATTATATTGTATATGTATTGTTTTTGTGATTGTCGAATTTCATTGGTGACTATTGGAACCCAACAGAAAATAAAAACCTTGATTGCCTTATTTGCAGCATTAGTAGACCATACGATATTAATATCAATAGTAGAAATAAATAATGGCATACGTTGAGTCTGTCTTTACACTTGAAGTGCTTGAATGGAACTGTTATTTTCAGCTGAATAACCGCTCTCCTTAATTATGATCAAAGCTTAATTATCAATGACCTTTCACTCGTGTTTGGGAGAAGCCTTGTTTTCTACTTTTGACATAGACAGATCTGTCAAGCTTTAAGGGTACATTACATGGTGGTATGTAAACAAAAAGAAATGTTTGATTCCTATGAGTAGAGCTTCTTTGAGGGAAGACTTAGTCAGATAAGGCATAATATGCAAGTTAGTTTATGTTATCAACAGAAAATCTAGTGAATGGATATAAATTGTCAGATGGTTGTATTACCCTACATGTAGTTCAGCCTTTTCTTGATTGGCCATGCTCCATTTTAAATACCATATCAGATATGTCACTAACATGTTTTGTAATAACAGTGAAACAGAAAGAAAGAAAAAAATATAAACCCCCTCTTTTACACATAATGGCATTGATGGTAACCGAGGGACGTTACAGTAATGGTTTATTATATCAACAAGTTATCTCTGAGCTTCAAAAAATAAAAGTTTTGGTTCTTTCTCAAATTGTAAATAACTTCAAAGGCACTGATGACTATTGGATTACTTTGGAGGTTTTGAATTTACTGAGTCAGTTGACGGAGGAATGGAGGTACTTTATTGGTTCTCTTCCTTAGCCGGGTATATGTTCCGTTGATAGAGAAGACATTTTAGTTTGGGAACCAAATATTATTTCAAGTGTTGTAACTGTTAATCTTACTATTATGAGGTCTTAGTGGATGAGAGAAGAGCTTCATATATCAAGTGGTGGTACATGTTTTTATGGAAAAGGATTATTCCTTTGAAGCTGAAGTGTTTTTGTTGGTTGTTATTAAAAAGGAAAATTATGGCTTGGGAGAACCTCAAGCGCCATGGATTTGTTGGGTTGGTTTTTTTCATCTATATGTAGAAATAATACTGAGTAAGTGGATCATCTCTTTTTACATTTCTCTTTCTTCAATGTTTTTTAGAAGGAGGCTGGTAGGATGCTTTCGATATTTTCTATTTGGAATTTGGGAGCATTGAGGATAGATTGTTGGAATGGTTTAATAGAAAAGAGAATTTAAAGGAGTTACCTTTTTTTGTTTTTTCGTAAGTATGGAAAACAAGGAATATATGTGTTTTCCAAGATGTAACTCCTTCAATAATTTTTACAGTCTCAAAGAGTTTAGTAGATGTCCAGAAATAGAAGAAGGAAGACAATTATAAAGGGAAATTTTTTTATATTAGTCCTTGTTTTTTAGAAGATGCTATCGATGGTTTTTTTTATAGGGTTCAACAGGAATTGAAATGTGGAGCGAGAATGTTTTTTAGATTTAAAGGAAATCATTGCATAAAGTTGAAAATGAGCATGGTTGATGGAACAAATACTTTTGTAGATCTTCTTGCTCTCTGGGGTTTACTATGGTTCATCAAGAGAAGAGTTTTTTATGAATTAAATGTTTATGGAGATTCAAAGGGAGTAATTGATTGGGAAAATGGTTTGAATTCATTGCAGTCCTTATGTTTTTAAATCTGGATGAGAAAGACTCGGTATCTTAAAAATTATTTGCAGTCTATTACTTTCAAGCACATCTACAAAGTTTTTAATGAAGAGGCAGATTCGTTGTCCAAGGAATCGTTTTTCAATATGGTTGGATACATCCAGTTTTATGAATTTATAGAAGGTGTTATGGTTGATGATAGTTTTTGTTCATGCTTTTAAAGAGCATGTGTTTTGGTTTAGTATGCCAACTTGATTTTCATCGAGGGGTTGGATATTTGTTTTAGTTGTTTTTTTGTGGTGGGATGTATTTTGGTAGTAGTATATTAGTGTCAAAAGGATGTTAAAAGGACAATCAATTCTGCTATTGTTATTTTGTAAGATTATGCTCAGTTTCGGTGGAGTGTAGGTAGCTTCCGATGGGAATATGGGGAGATACTATGGTTCTTTTATAATTTTGATTCTATAATGAATAGCAAATTACATGTTTTTTCTCTTTGAAAAAAAACTATGGCTTATATACGTGGATCGACATAAATCAACCATGGCCACAAATTTAAATGTGGTTGATATACGACAATAAAGGTATAAAATCCATATTATTAAGTAATATGGCTTGCTAGTAAACAACCAAGGTGTCGGAAGGGAATGGTGTATTATAATAATAATTAGTATTATAATAGTAATTAAAAATATAAATATATATTTATGAAAATATAAATAAATGATATAAACATCATATAATAATAATAAAAATCAAATATTTAATTAAAAAACAATAAAATATAATAAATTAATTTATTCTTACTCTTATTATTAATTTATTTCTTTATTTATTTAAAATGTGGTTGACTTTCATCCATGGTTTACTTCAATCCATTAGGAAAGGTTGACTTCATTCCACAGTTGACCTCAATCCATGGTTGACTTGTATCCATAATTGATTTCAATCTATGCTTAATGTTGGTTGAAGGTTGACTTCAATCTATGGTTCACTTATTTTTATCCATAGTTGATCTCAATACATGGTTCACTTCAATCCAATGATAACTTCAATCAAAGGATGACTGAATCCAAGGTTGACTTTTAAGCAAGGTTGACACAATCTAAAGTTGACTTCAATCCAAGGTTGAATTCAATTCATAGTTGAATTTTGATAAATGTTGACTTCAATCCATGGGTGACTTTAGTCCAAGGGTGACTTCAATGCAAGTTTGACATCAATTCATAGTTGACTTCAGTTGTAGGTTGACTTCAATCCATAGTTGACTTCAAATGAAGGTTGGATGCATGCAATGGTTGACTTCAATCCACAAACACATCTTACGAAGTGGTTAATTGACTTTGAGACATGATGAACTTCAAAACATAGTTGATTTTTGAGCAAGTTCTAATTCAATTCATAGTTGGATTTTAATCAAGGTTGAATTTAATACAAGATCGACTTCCACCCATGGTCATCTTCAATTCATGGTTTACTTAACTTCAATTAAAGGTTGACTTCAATCAAATGATGACTTCAATCCACAGTTGAATTTTAAGCAATCTTAATGTCAAACTAAGGTTGAATTCAATACAAGGCTGAATTTAATGCAAGTTTTACTTGAATCCAAGATTGACTTAAATCTATGAGTGACCTCAATCCATAGTCTAATTCAAAGTTGAATTCAATCCAAGGTTAATGTCAAGCCAACGTTGACTTCAATCCATGGTCAATTTCAATCCCATGGTTAAATTCAATACATTAATAATATTAGACAGTAATGAATTCAATCCATGGTTGACTTTAATCCAAGATTGAATTCAATCTTGGGTTGAATTCAACCCATGGTTGACTTCAATCCAAGGTCGACTTCACAATTCAATTCAATCCAAGGTTGAATTAAAGTTTGATTTTAATCCAACGTTGACTTCAATCCATATGCAATTTCAATCCATGGTAAACTTCAATCCAAGTTTGACTTCAATCCAATGGTTCACTTAGATACATTAAGAATATTAACATTAATGACTTTAATCAATGGTTGACTTCAATTCATGGTTGACTTCTGTTGAGCTTCATTTTGTTATCATTTTTGGCATTAAAATAACACATTTAAATGCATATTTTATTATATTTTGTGTATTTTTTTGTCATGCATATTGTTATTCAACACAAGATAAGAACAAATTTAATGTTTATCCAACTTTGGTTATTAATATCATTTTTATGATTTTATTAACTCAAATCTATATTATTTAAAGCATATTCGATATATTAATTAATATGTGTATTTGTTTGCAGGTTATGTAGTATGTTTGGATGAATCTATAAACAAAACGCATTCAGCTTACCATTCATCCCGATCTGCGCAACTGTTGTCCAGCTCATCACGCAGCTCGTTGTCTAGCTTCCTATCCAGAAAGCTAATCAGTTCGTGCGTTGTCTATAACTGATCTCAAGTATTAAACGTTGAAGAATTATGCAAACAGTTTTGTCGACCACGTGCCGAGGTGATAACATGATCAGCAGTTTAAAAGGATCATCGGTGCATTGATTTCGCCCAACATCATGCTTCCACTTCCTGACACCACCTGCTATCCACGTGTTTGATGATTGAAGAATCTCTCATCTTAATATCACCATCACGCTGCTTATCACCAATGTGTTCAAAGGGAGGAATCACTCCAGTCTAGAAGAATCGTTCATGGCCTCCTCTGCTTAACTCCGAATTGTTACAAGTCTGTGCCCTTTGAAGAATGGAACGACCTGCCCATCGCGTGCTCTCATTTGTTCAACACCACACCATTAGTTGCGCTAAGGAAGGGGATGCATTCCATATCACACACACTGAGGAGATCTCGTTCTAGAGACTTGCTACTGTGTATTTTTCGCTGCCCAACATGTCGCCATCAACCACGCTGGAGAGGGAGCCTGCATGCCATGTTCACATGGAAGAAAAACAGACTTACGTCAAACAAGGGATATGCCTATGCGCTGGCCTGTGAACAATTATTGCATTTTATGATTGACTAAATTTAGAAGAGCATTCAACCACTAAAGGGTCGACTTGATCAATCTCTTGAAAACACTGTGTATATAAACACCTCCACGCAGAGAGATAGGGGATTGATCAATCCATTAGGTAGATAGCTAGTCTGTTTTGAAAGAAGAAGATTGTAACTATGTTCTTTCTTTTTAATAGAAGCTCTATGCCTTGTTGTTTATGACTATGTGTGAAATCATTCGCTAAACATTACCCTGATTGTTGAGAGGGCCCCTCAACAATTCATGGTTTCTATTTTTGTATAAGTTTTTGTTATCTCTTCATCATAGATAAGTAGTTTTATTTTTAATTTGTTTATATTTGTTTCTCTGTTTTCTGTAACATGTATCTGTCGTAGTTAATATAATTTACAATATGTTTTTAATGTAGTCTTTGATATAGAATTAGAATGACCGGTCACATACAGCTTATTTTCGGTTTCCTTTCAGCTTTCCTTTCAAGTTAGTGCTTAATATTATGTCAGTGTTAGGTATAATTTATAGTTAGAGATTAGTTTTGCTGCTTTTTGTTTAAACTATAAATTAGTTCAGCAATGTTTCAGTTTTCTTTATTTTGTAATAGAAACAATCTTTTCATACCCATAGATTAGTAATCCCTTTTGATTATTTTAATTATTAATTAGGTTTAAATTCTGTCCTTTATGCATTTTGTTTTCATATGCACAAAATCAGCTGATAATTAAATCATTTAGGTCAATTTTTATTATTCTCTGTATATAGCCTCTCATTCGGACTGTTTGTTTGGACTGTCATTCGGACCTTCCTTCCAAACTGTCGTCCAACCTTCCATTCGACCTTTAGTGTTCTTAGTTTATTTCTAACCTGTTTTCAGTTTCATTTCTTTGGCTTTTTTAATTCTGTTATGTTTTGGTAATTAGGTAATATTTATATCAGCCTCTAGGACATTAGGTTAGATTATTTTAAAGTACTTATTAAAAGCCCTTTTTGTATTTCTTTTCAATCAAAGTATGTTTTTGAATTATGATTTGATTTCCTTATTTTTTCTTTGATTTCCTTATTTATCATCGCTGTAATATTTGATAACTGTATCTTTGGTTTAATTTGATTCACCATTGTTTATATTGAATTTAGGATTAAACATGTTAATTTCTAGAAAATACACCAATACTTTGTAGATTGATACTAGCATAGGGTTTATTTCTTGAATTATATGTTTATTGAAAATGCTTATAGGTTAGAGAATTAGAGAAGTCTTCTTAATTAAATTTCTACTTGCTTCTTTATTTATGTTTTTCTACTTATTCATAAATTAGACCTTTCTCAGTTTTTGAATTTGTTTATGAAAGTCTTCCCATTCTTAGATTAAGAAAAAGAAGAGTTAATTAATGAGTAGTCTGATATTATCCTAGTATGATGTTTTGCTTTAATCACATTAATAATTAACACGGGGTCTTCACTTAGTGAAACTATGCCATAGCACGTTTGTTCGTGGCATATGAAACAATACCCCTATTTTCAAAAAATATTGGAAAATACCTCCAAAAATCGTTTTTTTTAACCCCCTCCCAATATGCCTTCCCAATTTAAAAAAACCCTATTTTCACTATATATTGCATGTATCCATTTTTACATTTACATTTTTTATACCCCTTTATATTTCTACCTATTATATTGACCCCAGCAAAGAAAAATAGCAGTGGCCTTAAGAAAGATCATGGGCAGTGTTGCTCAGAGAAGTTCAACCAAGGGCAATTAGCTCTACAACTATGTCAGACACCTTAGGTGATGCAAAAACTGAGAATGTAGACATTATCCGATCCGGGTACTCTTCTCTGATTTTAGATATAATGCCCCAACCCTTATGGAGAAAAACAAAATTGATGTTTGTTTAAGTTTCAAGTTTGGGGTTAACTTCTTAAACAAGTAAGTCTAAAGTAGTTTGTTCTAAAAGTTTTTTTTAAAGTAATTGTCTGCTTAGGAAGAATTGGTAGTTTGTATATATTTTTTTTATTCCAAATGAATATTAAGAAACATTTTTTCTTTGGAAAAAAGATTCCAATTTATTAAACACAATTTTTAACCATCTTTTTTCAAAATAAAGTCCATATTTATCACACTAAATACACTTCATTTCTTTCTTTGAATTAAAATTACAATTTGAATCTTCATATATAGTTTGCCTTGTCTTTGATTTCCTCTTATGTCACATAGATGAATCTCTATCTCCTTTCCTTATGCTTTGCTTCAAGAGGATGACAAAAATTGTCATCCTCATTTTAAATACTTCTTTTTTTATTTAAATTAAAATTGTCATTCTAAATATTCATGCATGGTTTAGCCTTGTCTTTTATTTCCTCTCACACAAATCTCTATCTCCTCTCTTCTTCTATCACACAAATCTATATCTCTTGTCCTCTCCTCTTCTATCGCATAGACAAATCTATGTCTCATTTCCTTATGCTATTCTACGAGAGGATGGTCAAAATTGTCTTAGAGTCCATTTGAGGGATGCTCCTACAAAAGTAGCCCTCCTAGTTCATCAAATGTCCAAGGGTCAACTTTTCCTGATAGAATAGAGATTCTTAAAAGAACTTTGAAACAGTGGGACAAATGATTAAGTATATAGAGATAAGATCCTTATTCTCTGGTTATGGTTTGACATCCACTAACTTAAGAACCAGTCCCTTAAATAATCATGGTTCCATTATAAGTTTTGTACAAGGATTTCAATAACAGTCATATATCAAAGAATCCAACCATACTAGATAAATCCCAAATGCCTTATATGTCGCAAATATGAGAAGCAGATTGATTGTGATGGTCGAGGAGAATTTGCTAAGGGGCGTCGATAGTCATGGCTCTTCCAACCCATTTAATTTCCAAAATTGCTCCTTGGGGTTTAACGTTGACCAATCCAAGATGACCATCTTCCTATGGAAGGGACTAAAAAAATTTCCTTTGTCTCTATTTTTCACTTATCAGTGATCACCGCTCTGTGGCTTTGGAAAAAAAAGTCCAGGTACTACATGTTGGAAAATATCTAGGCACTAAATGGTACCCTCAACCAAAGTTTTGTTGAGTTCTGAAGTGAGAGTTGAATCATCTATGAAGTGGTCACTAAACAGTTTCCCACCACCAACAGGTACTAGGGATATCTTGGATCTTCCCTAGTCACTAAACAGTTACCCACCCCTAGAATATAATCGAAGGAATTTGCTGCAATGACATAGAATTATGGAGCTAAGGTGCATCCTTTTGGAGTTATGGAGCTAAGGGGCATAAAGTGTGGAGTGGGAAAGAGATATTTGAAGAAGTATTGCTTGGAAAATTCTATCCTTAATATACACTCTGGTTGATGCATGTGAGAACAGGGTTCAAACTGCTCAAGTGAAGAAGTTTCCCAATCCTAGCCACTAAAGAATATTAAAAATGAAGTCTCATTCAATCATGTTATAAACCACGTCAAAGTTTATTTTGAGAAAGAAAAATTTTCCTAGTTTCCTTTGCCCACTTAATACTTTTTTAAGTGAGAAGGATATTCATAATAAAATAACCTTTCCTAAATCCAATCTGTTCAAAGTATTCTTGAAGTTGTTCTGTTCAGGATGAAGTATTCTTGAATCTATGTTTTTGGTTCTGCAGTCAAAACACCCATGGGATACACCACAACACTACTCACGTAGAGGCCAAATCAAGTAGGAAACCTTGTTGAAAATGATAGCTTTTCAAGTTCCAATATGGTATTGCATTGTGTTCACATGGAATTCTCCATTGTTTTAAGTAAATATAGGCTGATAACTTTAAAATCCAAACTCAGGATTCCAAAATTGGCATCCTTACCATTTTATCACCTGACTTGCTCTTTCATGGTATAATGAAGTTCTTCAACTATAAGCATCGATAAAATTTGAAGTTAATTGTAGCCAAGGGCCCTTTGGAACATGTTCAGTTAATTTCTCCGTGGGTATCATGTTTGAGGCTCAAATGTCTATATAGTTATAATATTAGTTTCGCTATCTAAGCAAAGAAATTGCCTTACAATGAGACACAAGAATATACACCACTCAAACTGTAAAAAAGCATGTTAATAACCAAGGGAATTACCACAACTACTTGAGATTCAGCAAAACTTGAAAGGTTAGAAAATCATGCAATGCATGCACCTTGGATTGATCTACATTTTTTCATGTAATTTGCTGAGCAAGGCATAGGTATTAGAACATTAGTGAGCAAGGCATAGGTATTAGAACATTCTTGCATATGATTTCTGCTTCATTTGTTCTGGTACGAGTACTTATTTGAATGTGAATCAGGGCTCTTCATGAAAAAGACCATTCTAGGAAGAGACTGTCACAAATGCAATTCTTTGCTATATTTGCAATGGCCAGCTTTTTATACTACACACTCCCTGGATACATATTCACAATTCTGATATTTTTCTCATGGGTTTGTTGGATATGGCCACATAATATCACAGCTAGTCAAATTGGTCCAAGATATAAGGGCTTGGGTCTTGGAGCCTTCTCCTTCAATTGGGATGGAATTTTAGCATATCATGGAAGCCCCACTACACTCTTCTTCCACTCTGGCCATGATGAATGATCGATACCATAAAAAACAATCTTCATATTAAAATAAAATTGATTATCTATTATGAGTCATGACTTGTTTTGTGTAACAGACCATCGATCATAGTACTGCAGTACTACCATTTTGCTATTTAATTTCATTTAAATGTAATTGCATGTAGCTCCAATAGCTCCTGTAGCAGACTGCAGGTAATATGGTGAGGAATAGATAATTGTTATGCTCCTGTCACCACATCATCATTTCTGCCAAATGAAGAACCTAGAGAGCAAAGATGAGAATCGGTCTTCCTGTTTCAAAGAGTACTTTCCCAGTATAGAAATGTAGTCATGTGTTTTCCAAAAAATGTCAAGTCCATTTCAATCATGCAAACGTTTATTAAATGTGGGTTTCTGTTCAGACCTGTTCTCACCATGTTTCCTTCCCAAAGGCATGAGCACTTACAAAATAGCTCATGATGAGGAATATACAGCTTCCTCCATTGTTAGGCCTTGGGGATCTCCTACAGACCAAAGCACATTTTTGTTGCACAAACCCCATAGCTACGACCTTCCCTATTGTACCAAATTCAATCATTAGTATTCAGTGCTTATTCAAAATGAATTCAACCCACAAACATTCCTGAAGAAGAAAAGCCAACAACCATGGATGCAAAAAATCTATACAATTGCACCTTAATTTACTTTTGAGGTACCACCATCTCTCCACTATACAACTAGGTGATTGCCATAGTGGACAAAGATGGATTTCAGGACTTAATTCTCTGGGTTACAAAAAAGTTGAATAACCAATGTAGCATATAACAATAAATATATCATGGTCATTACAATATACCTACAATCATAGAAGGTCATGAGATACCATAACCAATATCGGATTTCAATAGGATCAATACTTAATAACAACTGTAAGGACAAGACAACAATCTCTTCAACAAATCATGGTTTACTCACAGTATAACATATAAATCCATGCTAAAATAATGTCCAGATATCCATAAAATGTCTAAGCCTAAACATCCTTACAAAAGCATTAATGCATCTAAAAACAAATATAAAACCTAATTCCTGTTGGATCTAGTGAAAAAAATCATTAATAATAAATAGATTCAGCAAGCTAGGCATCTTTGAGGGTACGTTAAGTTCTATCAAAAATAGATCAAGCTACCTCTGGGAATTACCAATCCCTCTGGTGCACATTTACAACTAATCTAAACAAGGTTCAATTTACTCAACATAAACCAATATCTCTATGGCAATCGGGTCTTCCTTTGTATAAAGTGTACACCTATTAGGCTGAAAATCGTAAAGAAATAACTCTATGGGAATGAGGAATCACTAGGAGTGCTAAAATCTAATGGGAATTTATAAGCTCTAAAAATTGCAGAGCAACTCCCTGGATCTGCACGATGCATGATAGAGCTAAAATGCAACACATAAACCAAGGTGACTCCAGAATTGGTGAATTTTTCCATATGATACCCTTTCAATGGCTGGAACTATTCATTTTGAAAGGTATGCAAAACAATGGCATTCAGTATAGCATTTTGCTAAGTAGTCCAGACTCCATAACTAGTGGTTTTGTAAATGCCAAACTGACAGCCACTGGAAATGAATTTAACCTTATTTTTTGACAGTAAAATCATTAGACCTATCCAACATATGTTATTACCTTCCTGTGAGAAGTTCATGGCCATGAAGCGAAAACAACTGCCAAAGTTTAGCTGGACATTTATGAGGCCTAAAAAATGGAGCACAGTTTCCTGGGTCTTCCAATGTATTAGATATGATAAGATCAGATTCAATAAACAAAGCAAGGTACTACTGATGGTATTTATTATTTAATTAGCTTAGGATAATAGACATAGTGATATAAAGAGAATACATGCATCCCATGATGATCAACTTGTGACATCCTTTGAGGCTGAAAAACACAAATGTCTGTAATGGCATGCCAAAAGAAGCTACTTACTATTTCGTTCAAGTACTTTGGATCAAATAGTATCATCAATGCCAACATTGGAGCCTACCAAACACAATCTGACCTATATTCTGTGGAAAAAAACATTTCACCAATCAAACATTTAATATTAGCTATATGCAGTTAGATTGGTTCTCCCACGGAATGAAGGATCTTTCAAAAGAACTTGTCTAATTACTGTCACTCACGAGACAACTAGATTATTTGCTACCACAGGAACCTAATCATGATGACCACAAGGAATTTCAATGATGGCACAAAGACTATACAATATAAAAGTGTAGATGAGAGAAAGAGAAGTTCTGAAAACAGTATATGCTATAGACCCAATCAATTTTATTTCAGGCTAATCTTCCAAGTTACTTAAACCTAAAGGAGACAAGTTGTATGAGTTATCATACTTCAAAAAATGGAACTCTCAAAAACACACACCCATTCTGCTTAGAAGTACCAATAGATATTATATTTATAGGAGTTAAAACTAACTGGTGTACATCTACTTTAAATTTATTCAAGATCATTGTGATGATGCAAGAAATCTAAATAGGCAAGAGTTCAAAAATGTAATTGGCTCCCAACCACCTAAGTTTTATGCATCAAATTCAGATTAAGAAGGAAAAATAATAGTGAACACAAGCTTGGCAGAATAACTCCAATGCTTTTCATTCTAGTATTCTGCAATCACTCAAATTTAGAAAAACGTTTATGCCATGCTCTAGTCTCACAAGCTAAACTCCCACCTATAGCTATTTGTGTGTCCCAATTTAAATTCATTTATGGTTATAAACCTCAACCATGACACATAATTAGAAAAATATATCCAAAATTTGTTATATGACTATGTTCCAAATTGACAAAGATGGATTTTCCTGATTCAAGAATGGTATGTTTGTGAAGCCATATTCCATATCAGCTGACTCAAATTTGAGATAGATATAAACAGAAAAAGAGATTTAACTACATGAAAAATGTGCACACAAATCAATTCAATCCCAGCTACATGATTCATTTTTCCACAAGCCCAACAATCTAGAAATTTGTCAACCTGAGGAAATGCAAATACACAGCAAATAGTGCAACAGACCAATCGGACGTGAACATGAAAGTAGGTCTTCACCACTTGGCCTAAACCCTCTTTCCTGCATCATTCCCTGGAGAACAAAACCAAACCCAAGAAGGATTATCAAATGGGCTCAAAAACTATTCCAAAACAGCCATGATACATAAATTTACAAAATTTCAATCTTTCCAGATTCAAAACTATTCCAAAATGCACAATAGGTATGATACATATTTGACAAAACCCAACACAAACACTGCATATAATTGAAAATAAGCCCCACGCAGACAAAATCATGAACAAAACATAAAATCATTCACTGCACACTGTGAGGAGATGTCTTTTACCATAAAACAAACATTTGCTTGTAAAAGATAATTTTGTATTCTTCGAATGAAGAAAACACATTTGGGTTTTTACAGGGAGGAAATATAATCCAATTGAACAGGAGACATGCATAGGATATTTGTCACTTTTGTTCATAAATCATTTATACATTGCTTTGTATTGTAGAGGATGGTTTCATATTCACTGGATGAGGAAAATTCATTTGGAATTTTACAGAATAAAATATGGTCAAAATGAACAAGGAAATCTGGCATTTCCCATTTGTTTGGAACACATCAGAACCTGCCTCCAACTGTTCACAAAACATTTACTGCATAATGCAATAGGATGTCTTGACATGTAAAATTTTCTTATTGGAAAATATATTCAGAAATGTTCACTGAATAAAGAAAATTCATTTGGGCTTTTACAGATAAAATATAATCCAATTGAACAGGGCTTCCAACTTGTTTGGGACACATATCAACACCTGACTAGTTCTACCCTCGTAAACAATCATTCTCATCTGCTGATCAAATAGCAAAAAGTTCTACATTCACTAAATAAATGTGGACATGCATAGGATATATGGCACTTATGTTCATAAATCATTTATACACTTCTTTGTATAGTAGAAGATGGTTTCATATTCACTGAATGAGGAAAATTCATTTGGGATTTTACAGAAGAAAATATAGTCAAAATGAACAAGGAAAATTGGCATTTCCCATTTGTTTGGAACATATCAGAACCTACCTCCTACTGTTCACAAAACATTTACTACATATTGCAATAGGATCTCTTGAGATGTAAAATTTTCTTTGTAGAAGATATATTCAGAGATGTTCATTGAATGAAGAAAATTTATTTGGGCTTTTTACAGATGAAATATAATCCAATTGAACAGGACATCTGGCATTTCCAACTTGTCTGGGACACATAAACATTTGACTAGTTCTACTCTCATAAATAATTTCTCTCATATGTTGATCAAATAGTAAAAAGTTCTGCATTCACTAAAGAAATGTGTCACAACCACTATCATCCTCTACTCAGCTTTTTTTTCCTTTTTGTAAAGTTGAAGAGAATGGTCATACTGAAAGTTAATTTGGCCAAGCGCAGAAAAGAAAAAGAATGGCATGACTATAAGTTCTACATTTACTCAAGAAATGTGACACCAAATACTCTATCAGTGTAGACACCCATATTTTCTTTCTTTATTGTCAACTTGTTTGGGACACATATCAACACTTGACTAGTTCTACCCTCATAAACAATCTTTCTCATCTGTTGATCAAATAGCAAAAAGTTCTACATGATGTAATCCAATGGCCAACCTACAAAATCAAACCGATATACTTAGTGTTTCGATAGGCCTTAATTTTACTGCAGAATCCTTGACATCCATCTTCATAATGAGGACACTGTTATTAGTTGAATCTTTCTTTTAATTTTTACCCAAGCCAAGGTAATACATAAAGAGGTGTTAATTGCATTATAGAAGAAATTGCCAATAATATGTTGCTTTACAATGTGTATTAAAGCCCCAATAATCCATGTCAGAGGAATTAAGAGAGCCTTCTACCTTAAATATTTGGTCCACCCATTACATCCATAGGTAGTAATAAGACTATCAAAGATAGTCTCTACTTGAGGAACC
>LPNX010395384.1:130380-141317 GCA_001517045.1 Pseudotsuga menziesii | reverse complement strand
AAACTGTGCTGAGGTCGATTTATGCATTGCTATAGAGAGGTGTCATTGGGCACACAATATGGAGAAACAATGGTTATTAATAAAATTAAAAAAAACAATTGTTGGCTTAAGAATAGTCTTCAATTTTATGGGTGGCATGATCATGATGCAATCTGTCCTTCCAAATATTTGTGGTTTCTCACAATATTTGTCCTTGGCACCACCAAAATACATATAAAATTTACGTCTCTTCACATCCTCTTCCCTTTAAATCCTCATCTCATAGTCATAACTAAGGATTATTATGCATTCACATCCTCACATTATAATACGAATTGGGTCAAGGCACAAAGACAACCATAAAATATTAAATGTGTCAAGACGTAAAGAGTAGGACACAACTATAAGTAAGTCTTATATTAAATTTACCATATAAGTCTTTAAGTAACACTATCAACTGAGATTTGACATGTTGGATTGTTGTGATCTTCTTATCACTCCTCACCAATGTGATTGCAACGAATTCTTTGAATGTGAAGTCCATAATTTTAGGTCATCTTCCTCATTATCATCCCTTTTGGTAAGACAATAAAAAGGGCAGTGGCATGCATCAGCGTGGAAAACGGTTTCAACATAGAGGTATACACATTAATTGTTTTCATTAAATAACTTAGATTCCTACCAGTGACTGTCGATTCACTAAATCATGGACTAGTACAAAACACAACAAATTTTAGAGCCCCGAGCCCTTTATTATTCACACCTAGGACTTTCTCAAATCTAGCCATTAATAAACTTATTTTGGCATTTTGGTTCAAGTTAAAAGGTGGATTGTTGAGACTTAGACATGCACTGAGTTGAAAGGATTCAATTGACTTAGGCTTGATTCCATTGCCCCTCCATCCCATACATTTATGCTCTCACGACAAGTGTTGAAAAAAAAATTGATGCCTTGACCCTGGTTATGCTAGCTTTGATAACTTGCTTGGTATGTAGGAAATTTTATTTTAATGTTTTCCGAGTTGTGTATTATTTTTTCTTAGGTGCCCAATCCTTATCATTATTATATCTCTCAAGCTTGGATTGCACGTGGAGCCCCAATATGGTTATGACATAGTCGAAGTAGTTTTTTTGTATAATGAAGTGTGCTCCAACTTGAAAAAATACAATAGAATAGTTTTTATGTTACTCTATTGTAAAATTAGTGATACACATATGACAATTTAATGTGTTCAAAACAAGGTTTATTGAAAATATAATATTTTTTCATGTAAATAGTAAGGGGTGCTCAATTGTTAAAATTTGTAAAAATTTGAAAGAATAATATTTTTTTGCATTTTTATTGCTAAAAGGGTTTAGTTAGTTTATACTTGTCAATTAAAGTACAATTATTTATATTTCCCTTCATCTTTGAAGGGCTCTAAGAATAAATGGCCTTCCAATTAAAATTAAGACACACCCTTCAAATTTGATCACTGCCACCATGGCTCATTTGAACTCTTGTAGTTCCAACCCTAACTTCATTTTGTCCTTTCGAGTAACTGTTTCTTTTGTTCTATTTCAAGTGGCAAGCGTCAGTCCAAGTTTCCTGAAACTGCTTGATGGTTTCTTCCATGTTTTATAGCTTAACTTTCCCACTTGGTTTGGATTTGCAATCTTTGATGTTGAAACCAGGGTGGGTTTGACCTCTCAATATTTTTTGTTGAAATTGGAAGTGTGCTCATCACGTATGAACAACAAGGGAATGTTGAATCTCAACAACCCAAAGATAGCGATTCTCAAGGAGTAGATCAGGCAGGAGTATGAGGCTAAGAACAACACCAATAATTATCCTGTACTTCACCTCCTAGCACAAACCAAGAGTCACATATGATGGATACAAACAATGACATGGATGAGCATAACCTTGACAATAGGAAAGATGAAGAGAAGGACCAAGGGTATGACAAAGGCGAGGAGGAACACGAAGGAGAAGAAAGGCAGAAAGATGAGGACCTGAAAATGGATGATGCGCCAAAGGAGCCAACTCAAACTTCAATTCTCACATTTCTAGTCATGGGACCACTACTAGGAGAAAGTCTTATTTCATCTATAGTACCTTTGGATCCCCAAGCGGTAATACAAGTAATTCCACAACTGATGCAAGACAAGGAGCATGAGTTCTAAATTATGTAGGCCCACTAGTTGAACTTTAACATTGTTGAATAGATCACTACTGACAGACAATAAAAAGTAGAGCCACAACTCTTAGAATGTGTGATACAATGGAGAAGGACTACAATAAATCCTGTTGTCAACCATTAGGGTTATAGATTCATGAAAAACCCTTGGCTCATATGACCCGACAATGCCACTTTATTACCAAGCATACCATTCATTGGACATCTAACGTAGTCGACAATCGTACGATATCATCATGAAAGTGTTCAAAAGAAGTATCATAGAGGGTTGAATAATGACTCAAAAATATGATAAAAGTCCCTTGAGGAGTTATAGAAGAAATTATCAGAATTGGGGGTAATTAAGGGAAGGTCTTTGAAAATGCTCAGATAGAAATTAAAGCGTTGTGATGGGAGAAAAAAATTGAGCAAGAAAGGAGACAAAATTGATGTGTTTGCAACAATCAAAGCATAAGTCACTATGGACAACCCATCATCCTCCTAATCTCAATTTCTCAATTGTAACTATCAATTTTCATTGTCTACCATGAATTGGCACTAATGATATCATGATGAGGCTACAAGTTGGCGCGAGGTTATTGTCACTAGACACTATTGCATATGGAAAAAAAAGCTAATGTTTATTCGTCGGATTATCAAGATAACATCAAGAGTTAAATGTCGAAAAAGGGTCTCCAACAATCGTCGGTGTAATTTAATCAACTATCCGACACCTGATTTTGCATTGGATATCCAACATCAGGAACATTGAACAACTAACACATGTGGGAACTCAATCATGTATTGTTTTTTGGACATTTTTGTGTTAACCTTTTGATATCGGACGACCATCTCTCAGCTACCCGATGTGTCTTTGTCGGATAACCGATGCAATAAATTTATCGACATGTCAACTTTTCGATGGTATCTGATGTCATTCTATTGGTTAGTCGATGCAATACCTTCATCAAATCATTGACTACTCAATGGGATTTTGTCGGCTACTAGATGCATGCGATTTTTCAAATTGTTTGCTAGCCGACATAAACACATCTAGTAGTCAATGAGATTGCGTTGGATACCTGTCGGCTAACATGTACAAATTCATCGGGTGCTCGATGAATTTGCGTCAGGTATGCGATGTTGTTCCTTTTTTTATTGTCTCTTATCTAATGAGGTTTAGTTATTGATTGTGAATGAACCAACATATTAACATCAAATATCTGATGAACAACATTAGAAATAAAATGACCTTCCCATAAACTCTCCAACGGTGGTGTTGTGGTTTCGACGCTGAGAACTGTCAGATGTCCAATGGATAACTGTCCTGAAATAAAATAAAATAAAATTTCATTTGGAAGCTTGGTGCAAAAGCACCATGTTCATTAGTAAGGAACACCATGTGTGACATGGACTTTATGTTTCATCCCTTTAAACCTATTGGGATTGACTCCCACTTTGCAATAAATGGGAAAGGAATTGACTACCATTCTTGTTAAAAGTGCATGTGTAATGTGTCAAGTTCGCAAAATGAAAAAAATAAGTGGACAAATTCTAGGTGTGTGTATGAGAGAATAGGAAACGATAGGCCATTTTGGAAACAAATGGATCACTTTGAATCATAAAAGATCCAAATCACTAAATGGGCCATCCCTTATCTCAAACTTACATATATTTGTACAACATGAGAGAACACATTGCATCCCAATGTTGCTATCACCAACAAAAGCAACCTTAAGCATCTCCAAACACTTTCCATAAGTACCAATCAACTGAAAGGCCTTATTTGTAAGCATACCACTCAAAGACAAACATTGCAAACTTTTACAATAATGAATAATAGCTTCAAACCCTTCATACATGAGTTTCTTTTTCACGTGAATATTTTTTGGGAATCCATCATATCTAAGCATAACCAAGTGACAAGTGAGAATTTTTGTTTCTTAGAATAGTGACCAACGTTGCATTTGTTGTTTTATAAAAGAAATGATGGTATAGAGGTGACTTTAGGAAAACACCTTGAAGTAGTAATAAGGCCTTCCTCAGTCACAATGGCTTGATCATTAGGTTAGCTGGGAAAACATGATGTTCCTACAAATGCTTTCAAGTTGATGCAACCATTTCAATCCATTTATCTTCAGTTTACTCCAATACATGCAATTGCTAACAATTATAAGTCTAATGTGTAGCCAAGATAAAACTAGAATTTGAGATACAACTAGTGAAATTCCAAATAGCCTCATGGGATATCTTGAGTGGCTGAGTACTTTAAGATTCATGTACGAGGTATTGGGGTCAATCATTGTGCTCGCTACCTTTGTTACATTGCAAAGTTTTTTTTGGAAAGTGAACCTCAAGAATGTTATACATAATTCCAGAAATGAAATGACTAAAAATGTGTGTGTGGGGAAGATAAAGAAAGTGAGAGAGCACCCAACATTAGGTATCTATACCGTTTAACTCTATTGATTTTAAATCATAAAATAATATTGCATTATTACAAACAAAATTATTAATGCATCATTAGAAAAATGAACATTTCAACAATAGGTTGTGCAAAGTCAAGACATCAACTATAACTATTGTAGTTTTTTACAATGGCTAAGGAGCTTAATAAGTTCTACTCTTTGAATTGTTGCGTAAACCAATTTTAGAGAGGTCAAATTTGAAAAAAAATAAGTAGACTAAGGGAAGATAACTAGGTGGGACCTCCAAAAAACCAAATAAGTTTTGAAGTCATTGGCAATCACCAAAGGCAAGGGACTTGAGCTTAGAATATTATTCAAAGCATGGCTCTTATAGGTGTGCGCCTATACCCAAATCCTCTAGCTATGGGACTTGAATCAAAAGTTGGATTATCTCTAGTGGCACTAAATGATTCAATTTAAACTCTAGGGGGTAGTACAATCTTGGTAATATTATCTCAAGAGATCCAAAGTTCACCTTGTTATTCAAACCTGCAAATTTTAACGAAACAAATGATATACATGAATTTGGAAAATGACGTAGTCAATGGATACCATAATTTTGAGCGCCATTCTTTTGCAATTTGGCGTTGTAATATGCTTGAATAGGTCAAAGAGAACACATAATTATCTATCAAAGGTAAGGGACAAGCACCTAATATTTTTGATCAAATTTTTTTAGCAACTTGTAAACTTTTTACTTTTAAAGTTACCACTACTAGTTCCAGGTACTAGTCGTTCATTACTTACACAAAATTTAACTTTACACATGTTGCTAACACATGATCATATGTCAAGAATGAGTAATATCTTGATTCATAGAAAATTAAGAAATAATAGATAATGACAAATCATTATTCAAATAGTGAGGTGAGCTAAAAGGAAGTAGTAACAATAGACTGAAATAGAGTGGAAATAAATGAGACGCAAATTTATTAAGTGTGTAGATAACAAAATGGACATAGGAAGATTTGAATGGCCTAGTATTCAAGACAATATTTGGAAAAAAATTATAATTATCAAATAGACTCAATCTCCAATTAATTTTCATCTCCTTCAACATTAACACTCTGAAGAGGTCCCTGTGTTAAAGTTGAAACATATAGTAATAACAAAATGTAAATGACAGTAGCAATAGTATGGCTACTTACACAAAATTATAAGAGCAATAATAGATTTCTCTAACAATACAGAAGAACAATTCTTATTACTTAACAAATCAAATGACAAAATTACTATGTTGTATAGTATAGTCCACCTTCATAACTAACACTCCAATGCATAGATGATTTTAAGGGTGAATTATAGCCCATGGGTGAATTTGAAGGAGTGACCAAAAAAAGGTGGGCCAATTTTTTAATATTAAAATGGTTTTTTATTTATTTAATAAATTAGCCCATTTTTTATTTTACATATAATTTCCCCAAATTAAATAGCCTAACCATGAAACTGTGAAAATTAATAAAATGGAATTTATCCCACTCAATTATGGGGAAAATCTTGACACTCACTTGGATTTGTTGATTAATGGAGGTCAAATCACCAGAATTTTCCAGTTTTGGAGGAGAAACGGAGATGGTTCGACCAGATTTATGGATGATAGGTTAAAAATTTGGTATTTTGCCCCTGATTTATGGATCTTTGGTTAAACTGGTCTTAGTTCGTCCTTGATTTGGGTAAAATAGGTAAAATGGACTTAGTTCATCCTCGAATTGGGCTTGTGGAAAAATTATGTTTCTATATTACCTTCCCATCTTTTACCAAATCATCCTACATCTGTCGATTTGGTCCACATTTGAGAAAAACATGGAGATTTAGTCGTTTTTGTACTTGATTTGGTCCATATTTGAGAAAAACATGGACAGATATAGTCAATTAGGGATGTTTTTGTACCTATATAATGCCGCAACAGTTGGGGCTCAACATCAAGCTTGATTTCATGCAAATTGTGTCTTTACAGTGGATTCGTGGATTTGTGGAAAGGAATTTCACAGTGGCTGCTTCCTGAGTGGAAGATCTTTGCATTTGTTCAAGGTTCTTTTTATCTACAAACTTTTATATGCTAGTTTCTTCTTTAAATTATTTGTTGGTATGTACTAGGGCACCCTTAGGTGCACCCCTGCACTAACTAGGCTTCCTGAATCTTGATCTATATTCGATTTAAAAAAAATTATAAGGTACCGACTATCCCCCCTGAACTCTTACAGCTTATGACCCAGCCTACAAATCGTACAGGTACAGCTATCCGTTTACTGTTGTCGTCGGTCAGGTTGGGATGAGTTGCATGGGTCTCATCGATATACAACATGTTTTTTCAGTGCATATATATTATCTAACGTCTTTCTAATTTTCTATTTTCTATTTTCTATTTCGATATGTTTGTCTTCTATTGTGGGTCCAGGGAGTCACTAGTTTATTTGATTGAATTTTATAGCAAGCTTGCACTTTTATCTAGGATCTGGAATTAGTATGTTTCTAGGGTTCTAGTTTCAAATGAAGCTATAACATATACCCTTCTTGTTTATTACCTTTTCTTTTCAACGTCAATATGGTTTGATCCTTTTGATCATTTTAGCATAGGGAACTATGGTAGGACTGGTAGCTAGACTATGTAATCGTGACCTCTATATATTCTAATTGGAATCTTATTTCTCTTCGTCTTCAATTGGATTAGTTGGTATGGGGGTTCCTTGTTTCCTATCTATACATTTGAAAAATCCCCCATAATGTGGGGCATCTAAGAACATAGGAAGTTCAAGTTTTGGAAATGTGTGGATACTAAGTAAAATAAGGGATAATATTTGTTATTAGATTTCCTATTTCAATTACACTATCGGTTGTGGATGGCTTTCCTATGTATGGAGGCTTTATTGACAGACAATAATTTCTTATGGTTTTCAAGTATGTGTGTTTACAGTAAATACATCTTAGGAAGGAGATGATAGATTGACATGTGAACTTTATGGATGAAGTTATAGAGATCCTGTCACTAATATGTCACTTGCAATATTTTTGTCAAAAATTTAATCTTCTCAATGCTGACATTAGCAGATCATCGATTTACAAATCGTTTGATTCATAGTTATGCCTCTTTGGGGAAAATAAAAGGAATTCTAGTTTGGAAATCCCATCATAGTGTAAGTGCACCTCGTTCTACCCATCACAAGGACTTGATTATGTGTCCAAATATCACAAGTTAGGTGTAGTTTCTGTTATTGATGGTGAAGGACATTGTGTTAGACGGGTAGATACTAGATGGGTAGGCTCGTTTGTCCCTTTAATGCAAAAATTGGATGAACGATAACCTTTTTGTGTCATGTTGAGCTCATTCAAAAGTGGCAAATAAACTAGCTGATAGTTGATAGATCTTGAACCTACATCTCCTTACCCTCCCTTTTCTGTTGCACCATTGGTTTTGGTGCAAATCTTGTACAGGTTCTGCAATTTGTTATTTCATACTGCAGATTGTTGTCATAGTATAGGAAACTAAGCGGGTGGCTGAATGAATTTTTCTTATCCTATCTGTTTGTGTATTGATTTCAATCCAAAATATTGATACAATACAATTCTAAATATAGCTTGAATAGTAGAACCTCATCTTAGGAAGGGGAGGGTGGAATGACAATGTGAACTTCATGGATGAATTTACCAATATTTTGTTATTAGTATGTCATTTGTGATATCTCTCTTAATTTATTTTTCCTCTAAATGTCAACATTACCCCATCACTGGTTTAGAATATTTTGATTGATATCTATGCTATTATGAAACAAATATTTGATATATAGCATAAAATACCATAGTGCACACCATCTAACCCTTTAAACAAAGTCCATTGATATTTTTTCCCATGAACGGATATTTTGCACCTTTCTTGATCTATGCTGTGCGAAATTTCTATAATTTTTTCCTTCTCATTTAGTATAACTTTTTCCTGCTCTTTTATTTCATAAGTTCTTTCTCACCTCTCTCTGTGGATGCCTATATTTCCTTCTCATCATTATTTTCCAATGTGAACAAATTGATTTCTTGACATTTACGCCCTGATGAGCATTGTCTATTACAACCAAAGCTTAGTCCTTTTTTTTTCTCTTATCCATTTCTTGTTGTAATAATTATGTAGGTTGATCCATGGTTTCCCTCTTAGTCACAAACTAATATCTACTTCCTTCATATTTTGAATGATAGACTTGTGTATAGCTATATTCTTGATTCGAACATGTCAAGAAATTTGCATATCTTCCATAACACTGGATTAACGCCAACCTTTTTGTGTTTTTATGGGCTCATTCAAAAGTGCTAAATAAACAAGCTCACAGTTTATAGGCTATAGTTCTTGAACCTGCATCTCTTATCCTGCCCTGGTTTGCTGCACCATTGTTCTCGGTGCAGATCTTGTGAAAATACGTGTTCCACAATCTATTATTTCATACTGTTGGTTTTTTTCCACAATCTAAGAAACAAAGCAAGCGACTGATGGAGTTTTTATTATCCTATCTATTTGTGTATTGATTTCCATTCAAAAGGTTGACACATCACAACTTTCAATGTTAAATTTGGAAAACAGAACCTGCCCTTGTATGCATGCAGATTAAGCATGACTAAAATGCAAAAGTGATTAGGTAGGTTGGAATCTAGGCACGTGTAACAAGTAAGGTTGTTAGCAGGGATCATGGAACTCCTTAAAGCCATTTTTCTTATCATTTGAAGACTCTGAATTTTAGTCCAAACTAAACGGTTGCATTTTAGAGAAGGGTAGTGTCAAACTTTCAAATATTCTTTTTAAATATATGCTAAGTTTTGGAAACATATTTCAGTAGATATAGATAAAATTAAATCAAAATGCATTTTTTTCTATTTTGGTTTTTGGAATTTGACATCATTTGAAATTTTTTGTAAGCCATGTTTTCGGAGGAAACCATTACTCCAATATCGCAAAAAGATGACTTACGTTCCGAAAATCTATCTTGTCAAACAATGATCTTACTGGTTGAATTAGGTTTGTGCTCATTAGTGATTACATAATTCCTTTGATTTATGCTCATTAGTAATTATATAATTCCTTTGATTTATTACTTCTGGAACTCTTAATATGCTTCTAGGAAAAATATAGCTCAACCAACTATTCATGGTTAGAGAGTGGATGGATATTCTTAAATGTTTCTTGTGTTTTTATTAAGCCTATGGCTTATTGAACGCAACAATAGTTGGCATCTTTCTTATATGTGTTGTTAATTGTCTCAGCATTTGGGAGCCTCGACTGTTTATGTTGATCATCATTGGTGTTTCACACATGTAGTCAATGTTGGCACAAAAATAACTTGGAACTAAGGATTTTCTTTTGTTAGCAGGTTCAAGGGGACTAAGAGGTAATTTAAACCTATTGATCCCTATCTAATTTTGTGTTGTTGTTTATACTCCCTCTTTTCTAATATTTTGTGTAAAACAATAGGTAAACATAGGCCAATAGGAGTGTAATTTTGAGAAGCATTAGCCCTTCTATTCTAGAGAAAAATTTAACAGCTGTGAGGATGCCATCCCCAATATGGACGTTGTTATTGTAAGTTAGAAGTTTAACTGGTTTGAATAGTCGTTCCTTTTCCATTATAATGCCATCCATTAATTGTGAATATGGTAAACAGAGGCCAATAGGAGTGTAATTTTGAGATTCATTAGTCCTGCTATTCTTTGGAAAAACTTAACAGTTGTGAGGATGGTCAATGTTATTGTAATATAGAATATGTACTTTGAATTAGTCGTCCCTTTTCCATTATAATACCATCCTTTTATTGTTTGATATATTACCAATGTTTAAGACCCACATCATTTTGGTCACTATGATATTCTTTCTTGTGGGCACATAGATTACAAGTGTATTTAGCAATTTTGCATGTGGAAGATTGGCCAACTCTATTGAAGATTGTTTAGCAGCTTGAGGTAGGTTGTATTCCCGTAGTTTCTTTTTTTTTGCGTGTGTTTATTGTGAATGCATTGAGTTGAAAATGATTTCATTTTATCATTTATGTTGTGTTGTATTAAGTATTTTGATCAAATATGTTGTACCTTAGGATTTGAAAACAAATTTCACATCCTATTATTGTAAGCATTCTTTAATTAAGAAACTAACAAGGAAGAAAATCACATGGAATAAAGGCCAACTTGAATGCATAGAAGATGTAGGTATGCATGCACTTTTTGTCCCAAAGGAACTTTAGCTAGGTAATTGGAGAAGGGGTCTACTGGTTGCAAGATGTTGGCTTGTTGATTTTCTCTTCACTTAGAACCCAAATTGCCTATGTCACTTTATGTTTGAAATTTGAGCTTTATAGGAAAC
>LPNX010395384.1:93616-130300 GCA_001517045.1 Pseudotsuga menziesii | reverse complement strand
TCATTCCTTTGAAGTTTGGATCACACCATGGAGGAACTTATTTATGGGAACCTAAATTAATGTGGATCAACTATATTTTGAACATGTTTAATTTAAACACTTAAAGCACAATGTACTTGTACAAGATGTAAGAGCATGAAAGTAGGTTCCATTAAGGACATTTGAGATAAAGTGGATGTAGAAGCTTTATTGTAGAGCAACAGGTAAAGGGGGAGAAGATGCATATAAACAAAATATCTTATTATTATTTATGTCATAGAATCCTCCCCTTTACCTAGAATCTTGGATAGAGGGTGGTATTAATCACCAGCGTGCACGAGCCACTGGTAGCCGAAAATGACTCTTAGAATGGATCTCACAACCTCCCATTGCCAATATATATATATATATATATATATATATATATATATAGATATAGATATATAGATATAGATATATATAGATATATATAAACAAAGAAATGTAGATATTTTGAACAATAAGACAGCATAACCTATAACAGGGGATATAAACTCGTCAAGAGAGATTGAAGGTATTAATTTGATGTGGTTCAAAGAGAAAACAAACCCTAGGTTTAATTATGAATGCCATAAGCATGTGTAGTACGCAATTTCCTTGACACGTGTTAGGACACATCTGCATAGTTTTATTTTTTGAAACATTTTTAACATTTTGTGTTATCTTATGTGTCGAAGACATCGGAACACATGTTGCTCAGATGTCAAACACTGGGACAGGTGTGTTGCACAGGGCATAGGTACCATGAGTCTCAGAACTCACAAAGCATATTCAAGTGTTAAATGCACTGGATGCACAACATGATGGGTTGGGAAGGTGTTCTCTATTTTGTAGCTATGGAGAAATTCAATTTTAATAATTTTGAAAGTGGTTATGAAAGCTACATCATTACTCGTTCCTGTAAAAATATGGAAAGATCTTCTCCACTGAAATACCTATGTTTATAATAAAGGAAAACTATTGTAAAATTTAATTAATGCATTGTATAGCTCATGGGACACTTTGTTTTATTGATCAATCTGATTGAATCGTTAGCACTTTCAATGCATCAGATTGATTACTTTGTATTTGTACGTTGAATTTATTTCTTTTGAGCTTTAGTGAAGTTCAATGCTCAAACCTAACTCTATACTTAATAGGAACCCACATTGTCAATGGCTTGGGAGGTCCACACCAACCACTTATTAATCATGATTAGCTCATTCCAAGATGATAGAATTTGGTACATATTACCTTGGAAAGCCTCTTTAGGGTTTTAGATTATTTTTCAAACCGATCATACATCTTCTAACTATATCAGTTTTATCTCTAAAGAGCCTTGTATAACACTGCACAATATCCTTTAAAATTAATGCTTATCTACCCAAAATGTAGTTTGAATTCCATAATCTTGGAAATAAAACATTAAGATAAATGTTAAGCAATCTACATCCTAGATGACAATTATGATTAATATTAAAGCCTCAAGTGGGAAAGCGTTTAAAAAAACATCAGCTGACTCATATTCATCATTTAGTACTAGTCTCCAATGGTTAGAAAAGTGGTTAAAAGTAACTTCAAACAGCAGATCCTCCTCTTAAGATTAGAGCCTAGCGAATTTTATTGGAGATTTCAAAGCAATTTAGGGTTCTCGCCATAGGCCTAGGGTTTAGCAAATGGTGTGAATTATCTAATTCTTTGCACTCTAGAATCTAGTCATTTGTAAAGGCAGATTAAAGGATGATGATTATAACTCCGCAATGCTATTGAAATGATAGCAATTTCTCATGATTTTAAAGGCATATTACCTTTATTTTCAGATATTCACAATCACGTGATTGATTCCCTTGAGGTTTTGAATCTTGATAATAGGCTATACTATATATGATATATCTACCTCTAATCTCTATGAATCAAGGTATTAATACTAGGCCTTTTGGATTTCTGTTTTCAGTCATTTCAAGGGTGTTCATTATGTTTCATGTCAAACAAGTGTTTTAATTGAACATTCCAAAGGGCTGAACACTAGAAGGTTTATGGTGCTCCTTTCCACATAAAACTAAAAACTAGCCAAACTTATAGTTTAGCTATTTTTTACTATTGTTTATGCTCATAGTTGTGTTTTGATGCTATTTCTACTTTCAATCTCAACTTAGAATTTGCTACATCCTGCTGGTCATTGCTTCTCAATAGCTGCAATATGAATTTTGACCACTATTTATGCTCAAAAATTCCTAAAAGGTGCCCATATTTGAGTACTAGGGCATTTTTGATGGTGGAATTAAATTCAGAACCCAATATGAAGAGTGTTTACCTCATGACTGATTCCCGAAATTTCTGCATGTCTCTTTTCAATGTTTTCATGCCTAGAAAGTACTTATAATTAGGGATTTCAGACTACTTGTTGTTGTTATTCATGCAAGGATCTCAAAGTATACTAATTGCTACATTCTGGAGGCTACAACCATGCACAAGGATGCTGAAATATTTCCAAAAATGTTGTTGTCCAAGGATTTTCCACTCTTGTCTCATATACCTAACAACTTAGATTATTGTTTCATCACTGTATGAGGGATAAAAAATATCCCTAGTGTGCCCGAAGTTTAACATGGTGGAGTTTTACCATTGATTCTAGTCAAATGTGTGCCCAGGGGCTAGAACCTCCATAAGACTACCTAGAAGTTTCTAAGATGCACCTGGATTTAAGAATTAGGGTCGTTACATGATGTTTGATGGATGAAACAATTCCCATGATCATTGTTTAAGGCTATTAGGAGGCTCACACATACCCATAACTTCCCATGACGTCGATTCAACCCAGAGGAACTGCATAGATTTTCACTTTTCACCTCTGTTTATATTGTTTGATGAATTTTGTCACTATCATGGCTTCCAAAACGAAACCATAATTTCTTTATAGGGTTTGAAGTTTCCCCAACGTTTCTAGAAGTGAAGATATGGCCCTTTTCAATTTCTAGAAGATCTAAGAATCATCCTAGCATTCCTTTGAAAACATATGGTGAACACCCTATGAAAATAGGGGGGTAACAGGAGGAAACCCTATGTTTAGGAGGAAAAATTTCCTACCTTGTCACCCTAGGGATTCCTATTGTTTGGTACTGGGTTTGCAGCTAGGATCCAAGGTTCATAAGAATCAATTTCCCTTGGTTGACCTCCTAGTTAATTGCATCAAGAGATCATAGGATCTTGTTTACATGTTCTTTGTATGAATTCCCTGACTGTATTTCATCATCCACCAATTCGGGTACTCCTTGCATCATGATTAATGTTGACAATCAATAAATCATGTGGTTAGTTTTTTATGGCAAGTAATTGTAATCATTTTGTTGTTACAAAAGGAAACACTTCCAACATAAATTAGAGTTTTGAAGTGATTGCATAGAGTATAAAATGGCATTTGGGTAAGAATTTGAACAAGACAAGAATTTTGCAACACACCTGTATAATTATTTGGAGATTGAGGATGTGATTAGAGGGAGCACTACATAAGGAGATTTGTGGCCATGTCTAACATGTGTATCACTTATGTGAGGATGCTCTGTGATTCAACAATTTGCATAGTTTTGCATTTCATGATTGATATGGAAAAGTAACTAGTAGTCAGACAACCTATCTTCAAGGACCAATATCACACATTAATTGGATTGAAATTGATATATGAGGAACCAAATATGGCAAGGACTGGAAAGTGCTATATGTCACATGTATAATTATTAGGATATTGAGGGTGTGATTAGAGGGGGAACTATAGAAGGAGCTTTGTGGCCATGTCTAGCATGTGTATCACTCATGTGAGGATGCTCTGCAATGTAGAAATTTGCATAGTTTTGCATTTGAATATTGATAAGAGAGGGAAAATAGTGGTTAGACACCCTATCTTCAAGGATCATCACATGTCAAAAGGATGGCAAAGTGATAAATGACAAAACAAATATGGTAAGGGCTAGCATTTGCTTTAGACAATGACAATTCGATTTGGCATCCCGCATGATATTTGAAAATCCAATTTTGAGTGGATTGATGGAGGAAGATATTTAATTAAATTCATTAATTAGTGGGTTTGATTTAGATAGTGTTTACTGTGTGTTTCATTGTGACCATCAGTTTTGAAACACAATTTTATTCAAGAGAAGTCAAATTATGTACACCATTACCATTCATGAATCTGTCCTAGTGCATCAAACAATCCTGCTTGTTGTTGATTTACCATTAAGTGTCCACATGAACTTTTATAGAAATCGATCTAAGGTAGCGGGATTGGTAACAAACAAGCTGATGGAGTAGATTCACAGAATCAATTTAGCTTATGTGTAACTCTACCAAAACTTGTTTGCTTTAATGATTGTCAGGTTATGCTCGTAACTTGACACTTATCTGAGTAATATTTCCATGAATCTATCCCTATGCAACAAATGGACCCTACCCATTATCGAATTACCATTGACTTCCAACTTGAACTTTTGTCCAATTGATATGAAGTAGAGGTATTGGCAATAGATACACGCTTAAAGAGCTAAATCAATTTAGTTGATGTGTAATTCTATAAAATCTTGTTTTCTCTGGTGATTGTCAAGGTATGCTGGCAATTACCTGGGTAAAAATATTTTGGGTATTTCCAGCGTCGAACTCTTACTAAAGCTAGAAACAAAGGATTCTAAACTACAGTTTGAGTCTAGTCTTTATAAGATTTAAATTGTGTCCCAATCTATGTTTTTCTATAGATGAAAAGAACTGTCATTTGATTCAAGGGTATCGAATGTGATACAATGGTGTTTGAACTATAGATTTCACTTGAAATTGAATTCAAATTTCAAACCTTGCTCAAGTTAGGTGTTGGTGGTAAGGGAAATCTTCTCCGGATTAATGCAGTAAAGTTCACACCTACTCTGAATTATTTCCATGTTATATCCAATGTTTAGATTGATATGGATGCTCTTGGTTGGATGTTTTTTTTGCATTTGGTCATTCTCCATTTCACAAGTCACTGCTTGGACGATGTAGTGCTCTATAAATCCATTCTTTACCATTGTTGTCCACTTTGGAAGCTTTGATCCCTTGCTTAGTTGAACATGGCTAAGATGTATGAGTAGATGTTGTAGTCCTTGTAGAATGCAAACAAGCCAAATTCAATTGGTTCTATATAGACTATGCAGAAGTCAATCACAGTGTACAGAAATTAAAGTTTGCCTAGAATGCAACATTGTAAACGTGAAGAGGATATACGGAACATAAAAAATGGCAGAAGTACAATTTGTTATCAAGGAATGATTAGAAGTGTGTTTTATTCCTTTCTAAATCATTATTCCTTGATTGTTTAAAAAATTGTTAGTTATTCCCTTTTACACAATTTAATCAAAATTTGTAGATTACTTATTAAAATGTTAATAAATTCCAAGGTTGAGATAATGTGTTGGAAATATTGTAAACACAAACAACCATTAAGAAAATCTAAAATCTAAAATTTCTATGAATATAAAATAATAGCACCTTTGTTCTTGGGAGTCAGCCCTACCTCCTAGGAGCATAGTGCCAAGGGAGGCTACAACAACTACAAAATTATCTCAACTCAGACATAAATTATTGCCACAACTTCAAATAAGTTTATTTATTTATTTAATGTAACAAATTGGATACTGAGCAATATAATTTCCACGATGTCTATCCCCCCTCTACGATTGTCCTGTGTTATCATATCAATGAGAAAATAATTGGCCTCTTTTGTTGCATCATTAGATAGAGCTTTATTGGGTTCTTTATCTTGTTCTTCCATTACTGCTAAGTCTATTGTTTTTGCATCGACTCTTGTTGGGAGGGTATCATCAATTTTGGTTGTTGCAATGCTAGCTGCGTTACTGTATGATTCCTCATGCTATTGTTTTGAACCTTGACACAATATTGTTTGATGTTGGTCAATATACTCAATATGTATGGCTTTCATCTCTTTTACAGTTTCAAAACCATTAATTTCAAGTTCCACAACTTTTGCATTGTCTATAGCTTTATCAGTAATTGGAATATCCATCTCTGTTATTGCATCTCTGTCAGGTGTTATGTTGCATTCTTCATGTGGCTCTTCTAATATCATTGTTTGTTTTTATACCACTGCATCATCCTATGTGTATAAGGTCTCAACAAGTTCTCTGCAGAATGGGTTTTAGCATAATGTAATAATTTGTTGGTTGCATACAGAGTAGATCAACTATTTTCAAGATAAAATCAACATTTCATGAATGTACCAATAATAATGCAGTAAGGGACAAAAAGTCCCTTGAGTTTGAATGGAAATCCAAGGTGCATAAAGTGGATTAAAAGTTTCAGAATGATAACTCATGTAACAGAATTCCAAACCAAGTTGTACTAAGGTCAGGTGGCATTATATCTTGCAAACATAAGAGAATCTCATTAATCTAGTAAGATTGATGTCAGGTGATTGTTGATAAAAATCCAAAGAGAAAAAATATGGTATAAATATGTATGTTGTATCATGGACACTTGCATGTGTTGATTCTACAAGATAGGATGTAAATAGGAGAGTTTATGTGAACATGCTATCCAGAAAATGGTGAGTGGAATAGATAGTGCTTAGAGTTGTCAGAGAATTCTCTGTATTATTTTCCATCTAATTAATAAGTATGGACTGTGTAATTTAAACTATGTTTGCATCTCATTTTTGGTGGTTAAATTTTCTTTAGGGAAAGAACCTTGTAGGCCATAAATGTTTGGCTTAGGAGATTCAATTGAGGGGTTTTATTCCACTAAAAGAACCCAGGACTCACTCTTGGTATTGTATACCTACATAAGACAAACCACCAAGAATCACTTAACTATAAGATATCATAATAAATTGGCTGCATTAGCACAACACCATGCTTTTTTTCTAGGTTGAACCCAAGTCTCTTTAAAGAAGGCTCACATGCTTTACTACTACTTGTTAACATAGGCCTGCGATGATGGAGGGAAATCATTGTATACTGATGTCTCTTTTCCTAGTATATGGGTATGGCTATGTTTTCCCATTTATGTTTTTCCTAGTAAAGGATTAGGGTTTGAGTCTTCACTTTTAGGGTTTTTTTGTTTGTTTTTTCATGTCCAAAATATGTTGAAAAATGTAACTTCCGAAGATATCCTTATTGTATTAGTGTTATACCTCCTTTGGGGGATGTTATTGATGTATTTGGTAATGCAAAAGTCATTGAAAGAGTAAATGTAAACACTCATTGTAAGTCAGGTCAATATAAATTGATAATGTGTGATTGTTTAATTTTATATCTTTTTTCTCATGCCAGCTTCATTTCTCGTTTCTATATCGATTTGGAATTTCAATTTTGGACTATCAAGTAAGATGTCAAACATTGACTATGGAAAGAAAAATAAAACATCAAGACAAAAGGATGTAATATCATATTTTCAAAATCCTCAACCCAGTAATCCACATCCTATGCATGCTTCAAGCTCTCTTGAGCAAGGTATCAATGAGAGAGATGTAAACAATTTTGAGAATGCATCTGCAACCCATACAATGGCTGGTAGAATACATTACTCTAGTGATTAAAGTGAGATAAATGAATTTCCATATGAAATTGGTAGTTCAAATGTTGAAGCTTTTTCCTTGCAAGGTGACACAGTGCATTCACAGAAAAGGAAAAAGGGCCAATTGGACATAGGGAGAAAATTCAAATTTGATTGGGTCTCAAGATATCCATTTATTGAAACAATACCTCCAACAAATGAGAATGAGACCTCACAAGAAGTTAAATGCATTTCATGTAGTTGGAAACTTGGAAAGGTAGTGAAATTGCAGATGAAGTTAGACACAATCGAGAAGCATGTTGGAAAGGTGTGTGATAAGAAAGATGCAAATGATGAGAATAAATCTACTGCCAAATGGAAATCTCTTATCCAATGTCGAAATCTCCAATTTGAAGAGGAATATAATAAATTCTTACTAAATAAGAAAAAAATCGAGGAAAGTGGAGGAACCATCACATCTCAATTTGGAAAGATGATGGAAACAAATTTGTTATCAAAGACGATACAATTAAGCACTGTATTTCACCTCTTATCCAATGGTCATCCTATGACAGATTATCCAAAAATGATGAAATATCTATCTTTTATTCAAGTGCCAAATTTTCAATCTTCTCATTGGTCTTTATCGAGTGGTTGGGAATGGGGAAAATATCTAGCTCAAGTAGAAAAGGACGATATGAAAGAGAAGATTGCAAATGCTACGTTTTTGTCACTGTCTTTGGATGAAGTTACAAGTAGAAAAGGACGATATGAAAGAGAAGATTGCAAATGCTCCATGGATTTGCATGAGAATTTATATGGTCAATGACCATATCATGAATTCCTATCTACTTGGAATTCAAAAAATGACTAAAAGTTCCACAACAGAAAATATTTATGAAATTGTTATTGATAGTTTGGAGGAAATTGATGATATGGATCATTCCATGATTGCAAAAAGGTTGGTATGTGTTGGAAAAAATAGAGCATCAGTAATGCAAGGAAAAAGGAATGAACTTTGTGCTAGACGACAACTCTCAGCTTCAGCCTATATGCCTAGTATTCATTGTATGGATCACAAAATGAATCTTGCATTTAAAATAGTGAGCAAATTTTCATTGGTTTCAAAGGTTGAATATCTTGTATGTGCGGTTCATGCACACTTTTTTCGGAGTCACAAACAATTTTTAGAGTTAAATTTTTTTTTAGATGGTGTTAAAAATGTAAAAAAACTATTAAAATATGTTGATACAAGATGGAGATCACAGTGTTAATTTGGGACAGTGTTTAGGGAGATCATGACAAAGGGTGTCGACGGTTCTATAGGTGAACCCTTGTTGACTAAGTGTGTGTCAACAAATGGTTCTATTGTTGGGAACATAGTGCGAGGTAGAATAGGACATGTTGTGACATACAACGAAACCAGAGATCCATGACTGATTTGATCAAAAGGCTCGAGAATTTACAGCGGAAGAAAATCATAACTCTAGATTGTTGGCAGAAGAGTGGCTGAGAAGATATATTTACTCTGATACTCATGAAATTTGATTCATGGATTTCCCAATAATTCAGTACGAGTGTCTTGCGCAACTTACATTCCAGAAGAGGAACTTCTAAGGAGGTGAACCTAATTAGTGGACTCCTAAATTGATCCAGTGGTTGAAAAAGGTTGACAACAAGGGTTTAAGATCTGTTAAAGTGTTGATCGATAGAATTTTGGAAGGATATATCACTGAGTTTGTTGTCGACATCGTTAAATCCTACAGTGATTTAGAAAGGAAATTTTTTCAGGGACCTCGAGGTAGGATTCTACTATCTCTACAACTGTGGATTAAGATGCTCATATGCGAAAAAGGAATACTAAAAATGAAATACAGAGAGTAAATATTTGGTGTGCAGAGGTTGCGGGTACCGTGAAGATAAGGGTTGGATGGAATGATACAGGGTATATGGATGGAAGAAACAATGAGACTGTGAGGGAAGTTGAGGAAGAGTGTTTCCTTCTGCAAAGTGGGGTGAGGTTCCCACAAGAAAAGAGGCAGAGGACCGAGGAGAGTCATGTTGAAAATGGAACAAGAAACTACGAGGGGAGACCAAAAGGGACTAAGAGACCCTACAATGATGAAGGAAATGACCAGGATATGCCCGAGCTCGAGGAAGGACCAACCCAAAGAAACAATGTACCTACACCTCTATGTACTGCACCAAGTTCAGAAGGAAGAAACATTAATTCATCACAAGTTTTTCATGTGTGTCAACATGGTAGTAATAGTGACAGATCAAAGAATATCAAAATAATGCCTAAGATGGCAGGTGATGATGTAAACTATTCTTATTCCAGGGTAATGGTAGTAAGGATCTCGAACAATATTGGTTTCTGTGTCAAGCAATATGGACTGTAAATAAAGTACAAGATGAAGAAATCAATAAGGGAAAATTAGCAACGACATTTCAAGGTCAATCATTGGATTGGTACATGAAATTTGTACAACTACTTATAGGACATCAACAGAAGACCCTGGTGTAGATCAGTACCAACCCAATTGAAGAGTTTAAAAATCTGAAATCTGAGTCACAGTATATTACTGAACCAAAGGAGATAAAACAATATCCGAATGAGTCGGTATGGGATTTTGATCAGTGATTCAAAACGATGATGGCTAAGGTCATCTTCAAGATGAGCAATGTGCAACACAAGGAATTGTTCATTGCAACATTAGTACCGCACATTCGTATTCCATTGATGCAACAAAATATTGCGACACAGATCGAGGATTTGGAAATTGCAATGAAGTTGGAAGCCTCACCAATTGGAGAAATAGGGGTAGGCATGAACCATATCTAATCACAATTGGAGAATATTATTATTAAGCTACAAGATATCAAGAAGGGGAAAGAAGTTTGTGAATAAGTATGGTGCAGTCGATGTCACATAGAAGGGCATCATAAGGACTATTTCTTGGACTTCCATGAATACTTACATGCCAGAGCTCCTAATCCTCTAAGAGAAGATGGACTACCATGGTGTCAAATTTTCCACACAAGAGGACATCAATCAGAGGAATGTGTATATACCTCCAAAACGTTGTGTTGAAACTAATGAATTTGTTTTGTACCTTCTATTGATCAGTTGGCCATGAAGAAAAAAGACTGCAGAGCATATGAATTTCTCCAAGAAAGTACCATGGACACATATTTCATGAAGGGAGACAAGCAGGAACCAACAGAGAGATTCTTGCTACAACTGTACTTTATTCCACCACAACCGCAGTTTGTCTAGCAGCAACCACATTTTTCGTAGCCACAACCGCAGTACACCCAGATGCAACAACAACATACTTGGCAGCAGTATACACAACATCAATATGTCATACTACAGCAAAATTAACAACAACAGTTTAACCAACCGCGGTATCATCCACAAGGTGGAGTCCGTGGAGGATTCTATGGGGGTTGTAATGGAGGATTCAGTCGAGGTGGAGGCATGGGACGAGGTCATGGACCCGTGACATGCTGTAATTGTGGAGTATTGGGAAATTACCAAAGAGAACATCTACACTTACAGTCTTAGTGTACCTATTGTATTGTCGTATATCATACTGTTGAAGACTTCCCACAACTGATTGCAAAGTGGCAAGAAAAGAATGTTGCACCACTGCCACAGAACTAGTACTAGAGCCAAAACCAAAACGCAGCTCAAAACCAAGCTCTAGCCAGTGGATTTTGGAGTGATCAATCATGGAGAAGGAATGACATGAGCTGATGGAATGCTACCACATATTCATCTAGCGGCTCGGAAAAAGGTACAGTTCGATGTCGAAAATGAAAAAGAAACTTTCTTTGACACAAGAGATATACTGAACAAGCATATTGATAAGTTTCATATCTATGAAATGCCACCTACTCTTGATTTAATAGTGATGTCAGGACCATCGCGGAAGGCCAATACATTGCAAAAAAAATTGAAAGTTGTTTGTTTCTAGAAAAACACCCCGATGCATTAGCAGAAATAGCGATATTGTTGTAGCAAAAGAAGAAAGGATGAAAAGGCCATTCTATGAATTCTTTGGATAAGAAGAAAATGGGGAAGGAAATGAGAATGAATGTCTAGATCGATGACTACGACATGGATTCGATCATGTTAGATCTAGGATCATATGTAAACATCTTGACGAAGAAAACCCAAGAGAGGATGGGGAAACCACAATTGGTTTTGTCTCCAGTACAACTACAACTAGCGAAACAAGCCAAGGTATCGTCAATTGGTAGAGTACCCCATCTCCTTGTTGAAGTGGAAGGATTAAAGACATACACATATTTCGACGTGATTGATATAGTTGAGGAAAGTAGTTCATATCTCACGATGTTGGGGATTGGTTGGGAGAACAACAATATGGAGGTTATCAGCTTCAAGAAAAGAGTGATGACATTTGAGAATTGTGACATGCACATAATTTCCCCATTATATCTCACAGAAGGTCAAAGATACATTGAAACAGTGAAAGAAGAAGTTGTAGGAGGATGGGATCACGCCTATAATATTTTTGAAGACTAAATTAATCCCACCACAGATGGAGAGCTAGGTTGGTGAACTAATAGCTATGCATCATCATACCTCGATGATGCATTGGAGAATTGGTAGAATCGATTACATGAATTATCGGTTTGAAAATGTGGACGAGTCTCTCATATTAATTTGTCACAGTGGTATAGGAACTGAAAACACAGTCTCACAAAGAATACAGACAAATATGCATAAAATTGGCAAAATGGTGCTGCAATAGAAGTAGCAACCTTGTATAATCAAATAAAAGAATGATGATACAATACAATGATCATGTCAGATGCATGAATTCCAAGACAAATCAAATTCCCAAGGAGGTCATTTGAATTGAATGAGTGAGTCTAGCTTAACTGAATGTTAGCCACAGTGAACACACTAGTTAACCATTGATCAAAACCCTAATTGACTCAACTGAGTCCTAACTAAAGTTGGAGTGCAATAAATGACTAAGTCTAACTAAAATTAGCTCAAACACATGTCACTGCAAGCCAACGAACAAGTGGTAGCGCATCAATAACTCCAATGAACCCCGATGAGGTTAACTGAAGTCTAATTGACCATCAGAGGTGGTTGGAGGCATCCCTGTTGGCTCCAGTTCATTAAATATTAATTAAATAATCAATTTAATGAAAGGAGGCACCTTCAATGCTCTATTTAACTAATTGTAACAATCAGTTATCAATTAAATGCATTTATGACACTCAAATCACCCCTGGAGTGCTCCAGTTAGCCTCCCCGAATGAAGGAGAAAGCTTAGTTGGCCTCCTTAATTAAAGGTAGGCATGGGTGTGCTCATGCTGATGTGATACAGTGCTCCTCTAATGTCAATTAAGTCAATAAAACTTAGGATAGTGGTTTAACTAGGCCAAATTGACCAAAATCAGTGTGTATGGAGGTAAATGTCTCCAACACCCCCCCTTAATCTATACTTAGGAGAAGTAGAAAACATAAGTGCATAAGAATGATAGGGCCACGAAAACAAAGGCCATAGGTCACCCTGTACAATACTAAAACTCAAACAATGCTCAAAACAAACTAAGTGAGGCAAAGAGGGAAAACCCAATGGGAAAACCCCCCCCTCAAGATGAACACTGAAAGTAGTTGGATCGCCCTGATGAACTCACCCCCAACAATGAACGGAGGTAAGTGAACTTATTTTCTAAAAAAATCTTGGTGAAGATGTGTTCAATCTGCTCATCAGCTGGGCAGTATTGTAGAATGATGGTCTTGTCATACACTAGCTCCCTGATATAGTGCATGCGTATCTCTACATGCTTGGTCCTATGCCTGGTAACTGGATCTGTGGATATCTTAATATCACTTTGATTGTCACAAAAGAGGACAGTGGATAAAGTACTAATAAGATCAACCTCTGAAAGAATGCCTTGCAACCAAACAGTTTGGATGCAAGCATTCACCGCTCCTCGATACTCGGCCTATGGTGAAGACAATGCTATAGTGGCCTACTTTTTTCTAGAACAACAAATTGGCCACCACCAAACATGAATACATATCTAGAAGTTGACTTCTGATCAATAGAATCATCGTCCCAATCGGAATCTGTGTATCCAACCAGCTCTAGCTTGGAGTCCGCAGCATAGTGAATGTTGTAGGTCCTGGTTCCCTGAACATATTGGAGGATCCTATTGGATGCCTTCCAATGAATATAATGGGGCTACTACATGTATATTGATACAACATTCATGGCATAATAGATATCAGGCTGAAAATGAGTCAAGTACAACAAGCTACCAATCAACTGTCGATAAATAGTGCAGTCCATGGGAGGTGTGCTTTTTCCTTCTTCAAGGTTGATATTTGAAAGGAAAGGGAATGGAGAAGCTATAAATTTAGCCATTTTAAACTTGACTAACAGGTATGATATGTATTTGGACTAAGTGACCATCATCCCATCAGAATTTTGCTCAATTTCGAGCCCCAAATTGCTCATTTCAAATGTGTTGTGGAGAGTAGTTTTGATGACTGAAATAGAAGGAACTGTGCTATCTGTGATCAGTAAGTCATCAACATATAAAAAAATAATAATCAAATGGCCATCATAATTCTTTATATACACATTTGGATCTAATTTACACCTTTGGAATTTTTGCGAGAGAAGGAAGGCATCTGTCTTGGAATACCACTCTCTTGGGGCCTGGTTTAACCCGTATAGTGACTTCGTTAGCTTGCAAACCAAAGATGGATCATAAATGTAGCCCTCGGGCTGATTCATGTATATCTCCTCATGAATATATCCATGTAGAAATTCTGACTTAACATCCATATGATGCACTTCCCAGTGCTTAGATGCTGAAATTGCCAAAACTAGGCCGATGGAGTCCATTTTTGCAACCGAAGCAAAAGTCTCATGGTAGTCCACACCTTGGACCTGGGAGAAACCTTTTGCTACCAGAATTGCCTTATATTTTAAGGTGCTTCCATATGCAACAATATTATTGTGAAACACCCACTTGCATTGAATCAATTTCCTTCCCGAAGGAAAAGAAACTAGCTCCCAAGTGGTGTTTTTCTGAAGAGAATTCATCTCTTCATCCATGGAAATTTGCCATATGAGATCCTTCCAAGCATGGTAGTAAGACTTAGGGTATGAAATTATCATAAAATAACTATATTTGGACAGCAAATAATCAGGACAAGAGAGCACAATACCTTCTCTTTGGAAATCAGACCGGGTTCTCCTTGGATCATCCATATTTCCAATGTTATCTCCTGTGAAGGAGAGTGTCTGTCGGGCCCAAGTTGGGAGATGATTTTGTAGTTAAGGTTTTGATTAAGCATATGATGTTTTTTGTACACTGATATCAGAAACCAGAGGATCCAAATCAGGTTCATCACCCCCAATTTCATCATCCAAATATTCAGTAGAATAGGAAGGAAATTCAATCGTTTTCTCCTTCACTAGTTCTACCTCCTGAAGAGGATCATCGAACTTGACACTCCTTTCAATAATGATCTGGTTTGTTTTGATATATAGTAGCTTAAAACCTTTTGATTCATCAGGATATCCAATAAACATACATTCTATGCTTTGCAGTTGCAAATCCCTCCTTTTATCAAGTGGAAATCGGGCCCATGCAGCGGACCCAAACACCCGCAGATTCGACACATCCGTCTTGTGTCCAAAGTATTCTTAGAAAGAGGTATTCCCTTTCATGGATGAGTGTGGAAATCTATTCTAAATATATTATACAGCATGCAAGGCTTCATCCCACAAATTTGCAGCCAAATTCTTTGATTCCAACATACAGGTGGTCATCTCTTTGAGAGACCGATTATTCCTCTCCGCTACAACATTCTGCTACGGAGTGTAGGGACCTAAAGGCTGGACCTAAATACCATTTTGGGAACATATATGCAGTAACTCATTATTGACATACTCCTTTCCATTATCAGACCTCAATATCTTGATCTTTTGGCCAGATGCATTCTCAATCAAGGCCTTCAATTTAGTGAATTTTTCCAAGACTTTCGACTTCTTGATAAAAAAGATCCATGCGTATCTAGAAAAGTCATCAATGACAGTCAGAATTTACCTTGATATATTCATGTATGGGATAGGCATGGGACTGCTGATATCAGAATGTATCAATCCCAAGATGCATGATGCTTGGCTTGCCTTCCCCTGATCGAACTTATGCTCAGGTTGCTTTCCAACAACAAAATCCTTGTAAATTCCAGTGGTAGCTTTGATGACCGAGAGGCCTTCAACCATACAATTCTTCTGTAATTTATACAAGCATTTGAAGTTCATATGGCCAAACCTCTCATGCCATAGTATACTAACTTCATTTCCATGAGTCAGTAATGAGGTGGGATTTGCATCTGCCACAAAATGGGAGAACTCATAGGATTTTGCATGATGGTTTGCAAGGCCTTTTGCTACAAGTTTTCCGGATGCAACTTCTGTGATCTCTACATTATCCGGGCTAAAGGAGACTCTCTTGGGCACTCCTGTATGTGTCATTTGATAAACACTTAGGAGGTTTGATGCAAGAGATGGTACGTACAGAACATTGGAAAAATAACCATGCTCAAGATCTACAGTACCTTGTCCTTCGGATATGATGGTGGAGTCATCTCCCATGTGGATGGGAATGGATTTGCCAGTCTCCAAAGATGAGAAGGAGTCTTTTTCAGCCATCATGTGGTTTGAAGCTCCAGAATCTATCAAGAGTGCTTTGGACTTCGAAGTGCTTTCCACGAGCGCATGACCTCTTTCATGCCGTGGTTCCCGATCTTGTTGATCTCTCCTCTGAAATATTTCCAGAAGATTGATGTGATTTCTCTCAAGGAGAGAGTTAGCTTCATCAAGTTTATTTTTCATGCAGGAATGTTTAGGGTGGAAGCCCTTCCCGCAGTATGAACATTTGACTTTTTCCTTTCCATGATGCCCTTTTCCTTTGTTCTTCTTTGAGCCGGAAGACTCTTCATGCTGCTGGTTTTCAACTTTAGGCTTAGGAGCTTTGAATTTGGTTTTTGGGATCTTCTGCTACTTTCCTTTACCATTCATATCTTTGGGCTCCGAGACATGGAGCACTTGATCACGAGAGGATCTGATGATCTCCATCTGGACAAGCTTATCATGTTCACTTGTTAGGGACTCAATGAAGGCATTGAGTGAAGGCATCTTCCATCTAGGGGTTCTGAGCTTCCCCGCATGGAATTTAGAGACAAACACTGAATAATCAGCTCCAAGTTTGGAGAGTATGGTGAGGATGAGCTGATAATCCTCCTTCTCCACCTTACATTGCTTCAACAGTAAGACAATGTGCTTGAACTCTGTGAAAAAAACATTTAAGGTCTCGAAATTGGAAGGCTGGAGAGACATCAACTCATTCTCAAGCTGGTATACTCTCAAATCATCCTGTTTTCCATGTAGGGTTTCCAATTTGTCCAAGATTTCCTTTGGATTATTCAATCCCGAGATATGGAAAAGAAGATCCCAGGAAACAGAGAGCCACAAGAATCTGAATGCTTCATCTTTCTTGTTCAAGAATCTAGCTTGGTTTGTCACAGAAGCATGCTCTTATTCAGTGTCCATAGTGACCCTACAGAGTCCTCTGGCACGACGTAGTTGGATCTCCATGTCTCCTTTCCACGAGTGGAAATTGAATGGAGTCAAGAGTTCTACAGAAGAAGCAATCTGGAACTACTGAAGTGAATGCTTTCACCTATTAAAATCCTGCAAATCACAACGAAAGGGGCACCGTAAGGTCGTACAACCTACACATTTTAGGCTTTCATCACACCTAGCACATTTGATCAAGCAAGCTTGATCAACAATTTCCTTACTTGGGGTATTAAGTGGTAAGCCTTGGCTTCTAGTGCAGTGCTGGAATTTTGAGCTTTTGCTCAATTTTTCATGCAATATATGTCAAAAACCTTGTTTTTGAGAGATCTAAGCTTCATCCGGCCATGAGCTCTAATACCATATTAATTTTTTACAGTGGTCGATGAACTGAAAACACAGTCTCACAAAGAATATAGACAAATATGCATAAAATTGGCAAAATGGTGTTGCAATGGAAGTAGTAGCTCTGTATAATCAAATGAAAGAATGATGATACAATACAATACAATGATCATGCTAGATCCATGAATACAAAGACAATTCGAATTCCCAAGGAGGTCATTCGAATTGATAGAGTGAGTCTAGCTTAAGTGAATGTAAGCCACAGTGAACACACCAGTTAACCACTGATCAAAACCTTAATTGACTCAATTGAGTCCTAACTGAAGTTGGAGTGCAATAAATGACTAAGTCTAACTGAAAGTAGCTCAGACACATGTCACTGCAAGCCAACCAATGAGTGGTAGGGCATCAATAACTCCAATGAACCCCGATGAGGTTAACTAAAGTCTAACTGACCATCAGAGGTGGTTGGAGGCGCCCCTGTTGACTCCAGTTCATTAAATATTAATTACATAATCAATTTAATGAAAGGAGGCACCTTCAATGTTCTATTTAACTAATTGTAACCATCAATTATCAATTAAGTGCATTTATGACATTCAGATCACCCCCAGAGTGCTCTAGTTAGCCTCCCCGAATGAAGGAGAAGGCTTAGTTGGCCTCCTTGACTGAAGGTAGGAATCGGTGTGCTCATGCTAATGTCATACAATGCTCCTCTGATGTCAATTAAGTCAATAAAACTTAGGATAGTGGTTTAACTAGGCCAAATTGACCAAAATGAGTGTGTATGGTGGTAAATGTCTTAGACAACTCAGTCGCTGCATTGGGTCACAACAAAGTTCATCAAACTACCGACCTATGAAGGATTGCCTAACTTGGCTAGATTTATTACCAAGTTTAAGGAGAAAGTATAAGAACCTCAGTGTTTGTTCGTGCTAGAGGAAGCATTGAAGGCTACTCCAGTGAGATGGTGGGCTATGCACAAGAGCTCGATAGGATACTAGCCAAAATCTCGAAAAATGATGGAATCCCGATTTGGGGAAGTAGAGAACTACTAAGGAAATAGGTATGATGGAGATACTAATCCCAACAACCATTTGGTCGCATTCCAGAGGGGCCGAATATTAAAACCAAGGGAGGAATGGGTACATGCTTTCGTCCATACATTGGATGAAGTACCTAGGAGGTGGTACGTGTCGACAAAAATATGAAGGGCCACTACAACATGGGAATAATTGACTATCGGTTTCAGTCAAATGTTTATCTTTGTGCATGACGACCCAGCCATACATATTTCACATTAGCACATCGTTACTCTTGTGTTGGAAACAGTTCCAGATGAATTGTCAACATAAGCATAAGGGACATCAGTAGCAGAGATCGTGACAGAGTGCTATAATGTGACAAGGGAGTTGGACGACAAAGATGATCCATGTGAAATCAAAATTACATAATCATAAGGAAGTCAAGATATCATCACACTAGGATTAACATCTCAGGAAATCACGCGACCGCTTAAGACAAGGAATGTCAATATTGGAACGACAGAGAACCCAAAATTCACTAACATTGGGGATTATTGGGATGAGATAACTATGTTGAAGATCATTAATCTATTGCATGAATTCCAGGACTTGTTTCCAACAAAATTATTTGAGATAAAAGGAATTTCAGGCGAGTTGGGTGAGGTGAAAATTCCATTGAATCCATATGCACGACCAATGAAGCAACGACTGTATACACTGAACCTGCAATATAAAGAACACTTAAAAGTAGAATTAGACAAAATGTTGGATACTAGAATTATCAAAACTTTTGAAGAATCGAAATGGATCAGTCTGATGGTTGTTCAAGACAAAAAGACGAGCGAAATACGGGTCTATTTTGACCTCAGGAAGTTGAATGATGCAAGTATTCATGATGTGTTCCCAACATCATTTATAGATGAAGTATTGGAAGAAGTGGGAGGAAAAAAGATCTATTCATTCACGAATGGATTTTCAAGCTACCACCAGATAAGTGTTGCAAAGGAAGATAGGCAAAAGACCACGTTCGTAATGGAATGGGGATGTTTTTAGTACACGATGATGTCGTTTGGTCTAAAGAATGCGCCTGCAATCTTTTCGAGGATAGTTGCCGCGGTGTTAAAGGACTTCATCCACAAATTTTTGGAAGTCTACTTGGACGAATGGAATATGTATGGGTTGCTAAAATATCAACGTTGTGAATCTTCAACTGATGTTATAAAAATGTCGACAACATCAAATCACGTTGAATCTAAAGAAATCTATCTTGTGTGCCCCGTTTGGAATTTTCTTGGGACATATTGTATGCAAGGAAGGGATGTTGGTCGATCCCACCAAGATCACGATAATTGGTGACCTACCTGCTCCAACGACACTAAATCAGTTGAGGGTGACGTTGGGCCACAAAGGATATTCCCATAAATTCATAAGGGGGTCCACAACAATCACAACACCGATGGAGAAACTTCTAAAAAAGAATGCGAAGTTCGAATGGAATGATGAATGTTAGCGTAGTCTCGATACTCTGAAGCAGAATATGGTCATAGAACCAATATTGGTCTTTCCATATTCAACGAAGGATATTCATGTCCATGACGATGCATCATCGGTCACATTAGGAGTAATTCTAGCACAACCAAGAGAGGGAGTGATCGATCACCCCATCGCATTTGCAAGTCGGAAGTTGTCTACTGCAGAAAGTAACTACACAACCACCGAGAGGGAAGGATTAGCGATGGTGTATGCATTGCAAAACGTTCACCACTATTTGTTGGGAGGACACTTCAAAATTTTTATGGATCACTCAGCGTTGAAGTATCTAGTCAACAAGCTTGTGTTGGAGGGGTATATTTGCCGATAGTTACTCCTCTTCCAAGAATTCAACTTTGAAATTATCATGAAGCCGGGACAGTTGAATGTAGGACCAGATCATCTCTCGCGGATAGAGTTTGGAAATGAGCCCAACGGCATCGAGGATGGTCTACTTGATGCACATTTGTTTAAGATCAGCATGGTGGATGACCATTATGAAAAAATTCTTCAATTTTTAGCGACAGGAAAAGAACCAAAGGACTACACCATGAGTTAGAAGAAGCAATTGGTCATCAGAGTTGCGGACTTTCAGCTAATTGTGGACCAACTCTACAAAATGGGGTTGAATGAAATTCTACATCGATATGCCCTACCACATGAATAGGAGAGAATATTGGTCGAAGCGCATGATAGAGTTGTAGGAGGACATTATGGAGGATGTGTGACCACTAGGAAGATATTCTGAGCTGGTTTATGGTGGATGACAATGTACAATGATGCCACAGACTATGCTAAAAGTTGCGATGTCTATCAAATGACAGGGAAGTTGTCACGATGGGATGAGATTCCGTTAGTACCACAAATCACATTGATGTCATTTGATAAATGGGCATTGGATTTTTGGGACCCATCAATCTGTCAGTAAAATGAACGGGAGCACAATACGTCATTCCTACGATAGACTATTTGACACGACGGGCTGAAGCAACACTAGTGACGGATTGTACAGCTGTGAAAGTAGCTAGGTTCTTATTCAACAATTTGGTTACTCAGTTTGATTATCCCAAGATACCGATGAATGACTAAGGAATTCACTTTGTTAATCCCACGATTAACACAATGACTTAGGAATTTCAAATCCAGCACTAGAAGAGTACTCCATATCATCTACAAGCAAATGGAGCAGTTGAAGCATTCAACAAGGTATTTGAAAATGCACTAACAAAGGTATGCAATATAAATTAGGATGATTGGGATTTGAAAAGTCTTGCGATACTATGGTCCTATAGAATGATGTGCAAGAAATTGATGAGACAAACATCATTCAAGCTTGTCTACTTCTAGGAGGTGCTAATGTCGATGGAGTACATTGTTCCCAACCTACGCACAATGACAGTGATAGGCATGACCAAGGAATAAGTGACTGAACAATGATTGACGCAGTTGTTACAACTCGAGGAGGATTGATTCATCACAGGATTTCATCAGCAAGTCGAAAAGGATTTCCAGAATGCATGGCACAACCGCAATGTAAAAGCAAAGTACTTCCAGCATGGTGATATGGTTCTCCTCTACAACAACAAGTTCCTGAAGCATTCTGGTTAGTTACAAATGCATTGGTTAGGACCATATGTGATTCATTTCATCACCGATGGAGATGCAGTGCACTTACAGCAGTTAGATGGCACATTACTGCCCATGTTGGTAAATGGAAGCCGAATACATCCCTATCCGGATAGCCATATACGACACCATGATTGATAAGCCGCACAAAAAAAAAATGAAAGAGGATCAAGAAAATAAACTGAAAGAAAATCTTAGCAACAAATGGTTAAACTAGACAGGAGATGACGCAAATGGATGAGACACACATTTATGGAGGAATCGGATCGTTGGACTCAAAGAATCACTGACATATTTGGTCAATCATTGAGGGATTCATCTATGATGGTCAAAATCATTTGCACGAGTGTTATCAATGCTATAAGAATCAATGGGTGGGAGGTGCATCATTTGAACCAATGTCACAATTGTGAACCAAGTCAAGTGTGATCAAAGGAAAGTGTAAGAGAACAGTCAAGAGTGGAAGCGAGAGAGACCAGTATGGTCCAAATTATTTTGAGTGGTATCACACAAGGATCACCAATAGCGAGCGCACCTATAATAAAAGAGAGGAAAAAAATCCAATAGACATTGTCGAGAATTCCAAAGAAGAAGAGGGGCGCAAATCGCAAGTCTCTTCCACAGAGGATCAAATGGACCCATAGTACAACGGGGGTGGCAGAAGTAGAAGCTGACCCATCGGTGATGGGAGGAGAGGAATATATAGCAAGAAAAGGGCTAATAGTTAACTATATTCCATGCTACATACCACCATGGAAGGTGGGCGCACCATCAGCTCACCCCAGCAAGATACATATATTTGGCATCAAGATGCTAGCAACGCCGAAGCAGGTACATGTTACCATGAATATTGTTTAACATCTGTAGAAGTTGCAGTATAGTGATCATGACATTCTGTCATATCCATAATGCACTAAACAACCTTATGAAAAGAAAGCGAACGAGGTTGGAGGACCGATCACTAGAGCACCGACCCAATGGGCAATGGGCTTGCAGCGGTCCAAGCTATTGGCCATCACCCATATGCCACATTTTGGAAGCAGGCTGGAAGCTAATGCATGTGTGAAGCAGTTGTTATCATGCTTCCACAGAGGGTATCTATGGTTGGATATGAAAGTTCCTGTCACGGTTAACCTAATCTCGCAGATCACCGACCTGCCCAAGGCAGGTGTTTATGCATCGTAGTAGTTCAGGGGAAAAGACAAGGACAAAATTTTGGGCACAATATTGAAGAATAAATATGAAATTGTTCGAGACAAGATGGAATATATCTTTAAAACTATCAATGACAAAGTAGTTTGAGTCGCAGCAAAGGTTCTTGCGGTAAAAATCATGCAGAAAAATAGACCAAACCAATGCACGTCGAGAGTGATTGCATGTGCAGAGCAGTGCACAGAGGGAGTTTAGATGAACTTGTCCCTATTCTTCTTGAAGCAATTATGGAAGATGTCGTCTTCACGTAGCAAGGTAAGAGACCATTTACTTATTCATGGTTATTAATACTAATCGCACTTGTGGGGTAGATGGAACCCACACATTACCAGGGGATGGATGTTGAAATAGTCTACTCATGTAGAGGAGTGTGGTACCAAAACCTATGGGCACTTGAAAATAAGGAGCGACAAATTTATTGCAACGTACAATTTTATTTGCATTTGGATGCACTATGGGATCCGACAGGGAAGGTTTTGTGCATCACAGATACTGCAGCAGCCAAGTAACAAAGGGTGGCACTATTCACAATCGGCCCACATGCAATATACATCCAGGCGTGACATGATGTAGAGAAACAATGGTTAACAACGCAATAAAATTTAAATGATGAGGAGATTGACACCATTATAGACGAATGGTCAGCAGAGTGGAAGATTTCGGTCAGTATTGAGGAGTTGTTGGACATAGAACTAGGACCACTAGAGGATATACCAGTTGAACAAGACAAAGCGAAGGAGTCCGAGGAAGAATCATCCATGACTCCAATATATTCAAATATGGAGAGGCAACTAGAAGAAGGGAGAACAAAGATACCATTAGAACAAGGAGAAGCAAGCAATACACCAATGAGTGTCAAGCAAAAATGAAGTAGCATTCTACGAGGTAATTTCATCAAGTCAAGGGGTTGTTGCAATCCCTGACGAATGCCATTCTCGAAAAGGTACCGGAGACTGATTAACCGCAAAGATTAGTAGAGATAAGCAATGGTAAGAGAGTGTAGCTTTTAAATATGTCACCGCATGCACTGACAAAAGGTAATGAATATGTTGATGCAGCAATCCAACAATTTCACTTGATTGTCCTCAACATCATTGAGCTACCGATGCAGATGCTATCACGATTGTAGACAACAACGAATCAATAAATCCAGGACTGGGAGGCAGTGGTACAAGATCAATTAGTCAAGTTGCAAGAGCGGATAGCATAAGCACAAGTATAGATAGAACAAATAAATAAGGCACAATTATTAGAGGTGATCAAAAATACCAAGGTGGTCATTGACAGGAAGCAACTGGAGAAGGAAATGTCTGTCCGATGTGAAGAAATTCTAGGTATTGCTATGGAGATGTTTGCAAAAGTGAAGGTATTGCGACTAGGACAAATAGTCGTTGACTTGAAGAAGGAAAGTGAGGGGTTGCAATCATGTGCAGTACCAAGTACACTTCTAGAGCACAAAAGCAAGATAAAGGAGGCAGTAGCATAGCTAGAAGAGTTGGAGAAAGCAGGCAAATCCTTGGCTAAAGCAATGACACAGTTCTGGATGAGAGTGGTTCAAGATGACCAACTGAAGCAGATAGGTGTGCAACTCCATGAGGCGGAGGCACAACTAACAACGATGAGGGGATCACTAAGAATGATGCCCCCAATTGTGCAAGTGACCAAGGAAGTCCAGCTAAAAGAGCTGCAACAACAAGTTAATAAGGCAAGGGACAGACACCAGAGGAGGATGATTGAGTTAGATCATTTCTAGGAGGACGCAGAGCAGCTGGAAATTAAGCATATGGATGGACTTGGGAACACCAGGGATGCACGGACTAAAGTGATGCAGGTATCTGAAGAGCACCCTATAGAGCAAGATGTTGAAGAATGAGCAGCAATAAGCACAAATATCAAAGAATAAATTGAGCAAATTCAGTCAGAGCACGGCAACTACAAAGCTAAGTTGAACACACCATCTATGTCCAACCGACGTGGCTCGAGGACGATCCACGAGATTGTGTTAGAGGCCTGTGGAAAAGTTCACTACGCAAGAGGAAGTTACCTACAAGTATGGTTGTCTTGGTCGCAAGTAGTTAGAGTTTTTTTCCAAGTTAGTTAGAGAGTTGGCTTATGTGGCCCATTTTGTAAAGGAAAAATCTTATAAATAGACTTAGAAGTAGGATCTAGAGATCATCTGGGATTTAATCAAAGATATTTTGGTAATTGTTGACATCATATGTTTTGCGATCTGTTTGTGATATGCAAATGAATATGTTTTGGTTTGAGGCTTTTGAGCAACGGATGTTTTGTAATCTTTGAAGTTAATATAATACGAAGATTGATGATGAAATTCATGTCTTATTTTGTGGTGTGATATATGATTTTCCTGTCTGAATTTGAATGATATGAAGTCTTATGGTGATTACAAGGTTAATGCATATGGATTTCTTTGTTAAAGTTGTGTTATTTTAGTGTTCAATGTTAATGATGGTAAGTAGATACGGTGATTGATTTGCTTAAACCCTGGATCTCCACATGAAACTATGAGCATGTGTACAACATGGAAACATGGTTCAGTAACTGGCATCTAATTGTATGAGCGATTAGATATCTTGTTGTCTTCCATCAAAGGAAATGAAATAATATTTATGGGAGCGGTACCATTCTCCTTGGTGAGCGGCAGGCCCTTTTCCTTTAGACACAACTTTTGTAGAATTCGCTCATCTTTGGGAAGGGTAGGTGACCATGAGATAGATGCTTATTTTGGTGAGTTTTGGCTTCGAGATATTTTGATCTTAGTTAATTCATAAGTTAATATAATATATCTGGTTTGTAGGCTATTGGATATAATTTCATATGCATGGCCTAAGTATGGTTGTCATTCAGTCATATTTTCAATGAAATAATGTCTGCCAGTGGGCCATTTCCATGGAATTTACTAGAGCACCCATGACCCACATGGTCCACATGAAACACAGTTGTGGAGTCTACGAATGAGAAACGTTGAGGATCCATTTTTGTTCGAGCATAGGATTCTAGGCGCCAAGACTTGAACAAAAGAACATGGAAATGAGCCAAAATATATTAGTGTCCACGGAACTGAAATATTATGAAAGCAAACTAATTCTTACAACCAAAGGAACAAGGAAATCTGCGTTGAATTTTTAATGATGTGGTAGTACATGTGTCGTTTTTTATTGAACCACCATCAATGTTGTTGATTGAACAAGCTGATGTCACCTCGATGATGTGGATCATCTGATACATGTCACATGGCCTCACACAATTGGTTCATATAGGACACATTTTTCTCTTCATAGCATTGGAACTAGTTTAGATGAAAACAACATTTGGGTTAGCAAACAATTTCAGAAGAAATATTCATGTAATTATATTGGTCAAATAGGTTCAAGACCTTAAAATTATATCCATTATAATTCATCAGAATGTTGGAGATTTCAAAAGCATCTGAATAGGCTTAATGATTAAGAATATGTGTTATTTCCATGTAGGTCATATGTTCAAAACTAGCGGGGGTAGGGTTGCTCATTGGATCATTGTGACAAGGCTCAAAGGGTAGGCGATCCCTAGGATAAAGGATCACCCCGGTGGACTCCCAGATGTCTCAGCCCCTATTGAGTAACAAGTTTTTGGTATATCTAGCTTGCAAATTATTGAATATACCCTTGGAATATTGTTGTTCTCGTGGTAAAAAAACGAGAGGGAAATTCAAGAGGTAAGGAAAGGGAGCTTGAAAAACTAGATACTTATTAGTCCCTGTCAAAAGCTAAGGGAACTATTGTACCATTTTTTCTCAATTTTTATTTTTTTTAAATTAATTTAAGCTAAATTGATTAATGCACAGAAATTTATAAGTTTCTTCAAAGTTTAGCTTTAGGGTATGTTCTGATTTTTAACCAAGACCAAAGTTGATTAATGCACTAAAGTTTAGAAGTTTCTTCAAAGTTTAGTTTTAGGATATGTTTTGATTTTTAATAAGGAGAAAAGTTTAGTTACTAGTAATATTTTGATTTTTAAATTAAAATTATATTGTCTCTCTTTCTTATTAATTGACAACATAATATGTATAGAATGTTTTTGACAAATCTTCATTTTTATTCCAATAAATGAAGGTTTTTTTTTGTAAGTGAGAGAGCGAGACTTTATATTAATATCAAAAGAGCAGTTACAACCAAAGATATTTTCTCTTAATCAAAGCGTGCTACTTTTCTACCTCCTAACTAGTTGTCTCTAAAGATTCTGGTCCAAACATCCTTTCCACAAAACATAAGTGGCTACAGAGACTGAAATTACATACATAGGTTCAAAATTCCTCCAGCAGATATTACTAAAACCTTCCAAGACAATCATATCACAAGTGACCACAGACTCAGACAAAACACCTACCACTCTTAAACAATTAAGCCCAGATAACATCATTTCCCCACAGGAGGGACCAAAACACAAACATCACAAGCCATCAAAGAAACATATACGAGAGATCCGACATTCGACCGTGGCTCGAGCTAACCACACCGGTCTTTGGAGCATTCATTGGAGAAGGCCCATCCGAGACCTGGAAGCCCAACCAGGTAATGAGAAAGTCAACTTCGGAGTTGAAACGTTGAATCTCCTTCGAAATAGACATCTGGCATTGAGCCTGATGCGTGTCCTCTGGGACCTCCCCTTGCTTGTCCTATGCCAACCTCCCCATGAGGTTTTTCATTACCCAAAAGAGAGCAACCATTTTCTCGTAGAGACTCACCCTACCCACTGTGTGGCCAGAGTCGAGGATCCATTCCTTGACATTTCAACATTCTACATGCAGCTTCTCATAGTTAAGTTCCTCCCATAATTTCTTTTCAATCTCAGTAATGCGTTGTTGGATGTCTTATGGGAGTTCTAACTAAAACATCCTTGATTCCCATAGATTCTTTTGTTGAGATCTGGTGGCTTTCCTTGAGCCTTCCTCCTGGTTTAGAAGGAACTTCCCTAGCCTTTTCTACCTTCCATGGAGATATCACCTTGCAAATACAGAACCACCCACTTCTTTACGTGAATAGGAAGAGGAAACCTCTTCAAACTACACTCGTAGTTCTTTATGTTACCTTTCACACTCCTAAATAGCAGTTTATTTCTCAGTATCATCATGACTGCAAGCCTGGTCATGATACTCTACATCTGATCTATAGTCCTAAAAAGGATATTACCATACCAACATTCAAATTTCCATTTTCCACCTTTCATGTATGCACGTACTTTGAACCGTTAGCGGGAGAGGTTATTAATGACAATTCAAAGGTGTATTAAGATATGCATGGTCATCACATGGATCATTTGTCCTAAATGTCCCCCATCCATGTTCTTAGATGGCCTCTATAATTTCCCGGGATCCTATCTGGTCTATGTCATAAGTGCCTCGCATGTCATGAAGCATTAGAGACATACATATGTCTCATTTCGTCCTATCTGTAATCATATCCCACTCAGTCGCCTTGACAGCTTGGCAGGTCTCCACTCCCAAGTTTTCCAACAAGTCCTCCGCCTTGTTACCTTGACATCTAACATGGAGGAAATGGACAGCCAAGCTGTTAGGCAAGAGTCCCTTGACAAGTTCCAGACTTCCTTCCAAGAGCTATGACTATGCCACCTTTGCGCTATGGGACCCGTTGTGTAGTTTCATGACCAAGTTGATAATCAATTCGGAGTCCCCTTGAATGATTAACGGGGTCCATATTTTCTCCATAAACATTTCCATATCCTTCAGCAAAACTTCATCTTCACTGTGTTTTTTGTTTTCCAGCCAAGAAAAGGATACCTGAAACCTATCATATTGGCTTTGCAATCCCGAATGATGCAACTATAGCCCGCTAGTCCTGGGTTCCCTCTCGAAGCCCCATTGAAGTATCATTTGAAGAAACCCTCTAGAGGAGGAAACCATTTTTCCACACTTCCAGGACTCCTAGCTTAGTTCATTCCGTTAACATCTTCATCCAAAAGGCCAGACAGTCCCCAAGCCTACATAATGGGTGCCTCTCTCTCTATCGTTTCCTAGTCCATGTTGTCCCATACCTCCGAGCGAACAATCTTTTTCATTTTACACATGATTTGGTCCCAAACTCTACTCTCAAGATGGGATTTCACCTAGAAGGTCCTTGAGTTCCTCTCCCTCCAAACATCCCAAAGAATAAAATGGGGGAGAATTTCCCATAATCGATTGAGGATTCAATTTTGAAAGGGTTTGTTACACCATTCCAATATTGAGCCAGTCAGGTTTTGCCTTAGTCGATCAGAACGAAGAAATATATCTACCCCATAATCCTAGATGTAAGACATAAATCTCCAGGTGTTAAGGACGTACTCTATGGTATCGTCTGCAAGCTCACAAAGGAAACACTAGTATGAGCCAGCCATCCCTCTTTTTTTCAATTTTTCACTTGGTAGAATTATATTTTTTAACACTAGCCAAGAGAAGATAGTTATCTTAGGACAAAGCTTTGTTTTCCATAGTTTTTGCCATTTTTGGTCTTTCGGGTTCTTGTCTGCCCCTGTCATGATATCGTAAGCTTCCTTCATTGTAAAGGAACCCTTCTAGGTATATCCCCAGTGGAGTTTATCATCACCCTCATGCCATCTTACACGCCTCTTGTCAGGGGCTTCTTCCATTCAGTCCGCTTCCTCTCCTAGGAAAAACATTCCCACCAGTCCCTTGATTCCCACACTCAGAGCGGATGATTAGCCTTCTGATTACCCCGTATATCCCTAACATTGATAATACCCTAGGAGATATATTCCTCCTGGATTTGTTGAAACTCTCTTCCTTGACCCAGGAGAGGAAGTTGTTGCCAAGAGTCCTCCCAAATCTTGGTTGTTTGGCCATTCCTTACCTCCCAGGAAATATGGTCCTGTACAAGCATTTTCCCCCCTGCCAAGCTGTATGCCAAGCGTTTTCCCTCCTTCCAAGCTATACGCCAAATGTAGGACCCAAGGATGTCTTCGAAGAATATTATGAGGTATTGTTTATCCCATCCTGCTACATAGTTAGAGTGCAATAATTTATCCCAAGGCTCCTAAGAATGGGAGACCCATCTCCACCATATATTTTCCCCACTTACCAAATTATAGCTTTTGGGGTCTCTGAGCCCAAGACTGCCCTAGATTTTTGGAGAAGAATTTGTTTCCCATTTTACCAGAGCCCACTTTCGGTTTTCCTAAGCTCCGCTCCACAAAATTATCCATTACAAATTTCTGACATCCTTCAGGATGGATTTAGGGGCCATCATCGTAGAGAAGAGGTATGTCGGCATCTCCTATAGGACATACTTTACAAGGACCAAATGACCTGCCAAATTTAGAGGTCTCAGGGTCCAATTCATTAGATGCTTTTTCATATTGGCCAGAAGATCTGTCAAGTAACTCTTCTTATCCATTGAAGTTATTCGAGGGGTCCCTAGATATTTGGACGGAATGTAGCTATCCTTAAACCCCAGCATCCGACAAATGTTCCTTCTAGTAATCCTGGGTGTGTTAAAAAATAAGACTTGGGATTTCTACTCATTGATATTTAAGCCCGGCACTCTACCAAATTCATCCATACATTATTTGAAATGCCCAACTTCTTCGACCGAGGGATGTCCCATCAACATGGTGTCATCAACAAACTATTGATGTGTTTGTTTACCTACCCGAGGGTTTAGGCTCAGCCCTCTGATTCCATTATTATGCCTTAAATCTGCAATTGATCTTCCTAAACACTCCTCCATGAGAATGAAAAAAAACAAGGACAAGGCACACCATTCAGAAGAATGGAGAAAAAAGAAGAGGAAACCAAATTCATAATCCATTCAATCCACTACAAACTAAATCCAAAGGCTTCCAGCATTTTGCTGATGAACTACCAATTTAGTTTGTCGTAGGCCTTAGCAATATCCAATTTCACCATCATACCAGGAAGGTTCCTAACTTTGATGGAGTGCAACATCTCGTGAACCATGATAATTCCATCTATTATCTGCCTACCTTCAACAAAATCCAACTGCTAAAGGGAGATGAGACCCAGAAAGAGAGGTTTCATGCAGTTCTCTATTACCTTCGTTACAATTTTGCATATGACATTACAAATGTAATGTCCCCGACCCTCTGACTGGAGAAGAGGACGCTACCACACCATCAAAATCCTCCGGGAAACTAGCCCCATGAACAAGAACATGCATATAATGCTGATATAAAATGCTTAAAACATAAAACATGCTAAGATGCATAAAACATACAAGGATACATAGTTACTCAACATACAACGGAAGCACACATACATTCGAGAATCAACATGTTCATCTTTATTCATTAACAATAAATATAACTGCGGAGATGAAATGGTCAAGAATACTTATCTTGTAAGAACTCGTCCCACAACCAGCTATGTCGCTGCAATGTTCAGTGAACCGGGTTGTGCTCGGTCCAAATTTTCTCAAGGAAATCGAGCAAGAGGTTGTAAAGATCAGGCAGAATCTGAAAGCAGCACAGGACAGACAGAAAATCTATGCAGATAAGCATAGGGTGAACAGGGAGTTCAGTGTCGAGTATCATGTTTACCTCAGAGTGAGGGCAAGGAAGAGTTCCTTGAAGCTTGGAAGTTGTGCCAAGTTGTCACCAAGATATTGTGGTCCATTTGAAGTGCTTGAAAGAATAGGGCCAGTTGTATATAGACTTGCATTGCTTGCTAGCACTAGAGCTCATAATATTTTTCATGTTTCTTTGCTTAAGAGATATGTACATGATCCTAAACATGTGATAAATTGAGATGTGATTCAGGTGGAACCCGAGGGAGAGTTCCAAACTGAGCCAATGCGCATCCTCGACAGGAAGGTCACAATTCTCCAGAACCAAGCCATAGGTCAGGTAAAGGTGTAATGGGAGCACTATGGACTTGAAGAGGCTACGTGGGAGCCGGAGGATGCCATGCGATTGGCACATCCATTTTTGTTCAATTCTACGGAACATTGAGGCAATACCAGTGTAGCATTTTGTTCAATTTTGTAAAGCACTGAGGACAGTGCTATTGAAGGGGGAGGGGAATGTAACACCTCGGTTTTGACCCTGTTGCATTAAATGTACTTGATGTATATATTGTAACGAATTGTGGTGTGGAGCTAAAGGCAAAATCCCCACCATTGATTTGGTTGTGTTATGTTGCGGTGAGGGAATCATTGTCGATGGTATATCGTGGTATATGACACATATTACGTTTTGTCATCATGTAAATATGCATTTTAATTAAATGAACCCAGCCATCTATGCTCACTACAACCATAATGAAAAGGGCATGATTTTCCTAAGGATACGGGGGGAGAATTATCAAACCTTGAGCCTATGGGAAAAATCCATGTGTCAACTATTAAACCCCTTTACTTGTCAACCACCCTATTTGATTTTCTCACCTTCCCCTATCTTATCCAACTATCACCTTAAATGTTCTGCTGAGTAGTTGGGGAAGTTATTGTTGGGGAGTGGAGTGTGGAAGGATTGTCAGTCCTTACCTACAAGCACACTCCACCAGCAAATCAAACCTCAAGTTGGGCAGAAGAAGCAAACTCTCCATTAGTCCACTCTCACCATGACTACAGGGGCACACTCCCGCACTTTCCCACTCGCCATTCTCCATTGTCGATCATCCTCACATAGAGGGACGTCCTATTCCGGGGAGGAGGATTATTTTCTGTTTGGTCTCACACAGCCAGGAGGAGAGCCGTTTTGGCTGTCATTCATGTTCTCTACCGAGGGGTATCGAGTGTGTTTTTCCATCTGGATTTCAGGGTCTATGTATAAAATTTCCCTCATGCATAGGTTGGGAGTCTGTTTTCTTCCCCATTATGGTCTGTGTAAGTTTCCCTATGGCTTCATTGTTGAGAACAGGTTTTTGTTTCCACATATTTTTGTTGGTTGTGTTGTTTCTATGTGTTGGGCTGATGTAGGTTGTTATGGAGTCCTTTTGGCCATGATAGGGCCAAGAATGACCTAGGATTTGTTTCCCCTATCCAAGCTGTGATTGCTGGTTGACAGCATGCATGTAGCGGTTGGTATTCGAACTGTGTTGGGAGTGGGGGATGAGGGCTTGGTTTTCTTGACAAACCTGGTGGGTTTGGGAACCACACAGATAGAGCTGGAGGGTTGGATTTCTTTTCCACAACCCCTGAATAGCACTAGAAGGGAGGTCATGGCCTGAGGGACTGTGTAGCAGAGAAGGGACTGATTTCCTTGTGTTGTGTGTGTGTGGGTGTCCTAGAATTCAGGATAGTTCCGGTGTAGGTGTCCTTAGCTCTTCAATGAGATCACCAGCTTAGCATTTATCCTTTCCCAGCTCCCGGATGGCCTGATAAACCCAACTGTGTTGGATTGGTTGATCCGTTGTTTGCCTAATAAACCCAACTATGTTGGCTTGGCTATTTTGTTATCCTTGGCTATGTGTAAGCCTATTAGTTCCTTATTCCTTGGGGAATCATGCTTGGATCGGGGGTGGAAGCATTGTTGAGAGATTGAGGAGCACACCGGCCTATGGTTGGGTGGAACGTTGCAGCGATGTAGCTGGTTGCAGGACAGTTCTTATAAGATAAGTATTCTTGACTAAATCTGTTTTGCAATCATATTTACTGTTAATGAGTTATGATAATGGACATGTTGAATGCTTATATGAATGTATGTTTGCTTCCGTTGTATGATAAATAATTATATATCTGTGCATGTTCTAGTTCAAAGCATTTTGTCTCAATTGTATGTTTTTCTTCCGTTGAGTATATGTATGTATTTGGGTTTTTATATGTATGTACATGTTCACGGGGCTAGTTTCCTGGATGTTTAATGGTTTGGTAGTGTCCTCTTCGTCGGTCGGAGGGTCGAGGATGTTACAACAAAGGATTATAGGCCTAAATTGGTATGGGGAGTCCACACCTTCACTTTTGGGGATCAAGGTGAGAAAGGTTGCATTGAGGGCCAACTGAATTCTCTTGTAAACCCTAGAATCCCCCACTCTCCTCCACACATCCATCTTAACCATATCCCAAAAACGATGGAAGAAGTTCACTGTGAAACCATCCAGGTTGGGGGCATTCTCTTATGTGATCTAGAAGACCACTTCCTCCACCTCATTGAGAGTTATTGATTTCGTCAAAACCTGATTCTGCTCATTAGTAACCAAGGGAGGGATGAGTCGTGTTATTTTCTCAATATATTCATGTCTATTCTACCTTGGATCACTCATAATATCCAAGAAGTGTTGATTCAGAGTGGTTTTGATTTTGTCTCTGGTCTCCACCCATTCTCCCCTTGCATTCTTGAGTGCAAAAATATTATTTTGAATTATGTTCTAGATAACCGAGTGGTGAAAAAAAATTGTGTTTCTCTCTCCTTCCTTCAACCATCGATTCTCGGATTTCTGACACCATATAATTTCTTCTTGTTTTTCTCATTCCTCTATCTTAGAGTAGAGGCTAAGTTCCTCCATTTTTAATTCCATGGAATATCCTTCATTTTTCCCAATGGATTGGATCTCCTGAAGGAGGCTTTCCAGGATTGTTTTTGTCTGAGAAGATATTACCAAATTATTCGTTATTCCACTTTGAGGTCCTTCAATTTCTATTGGAATTTGTACATAATTGGTTCCTCTCCTTCACTCAACTCTTCCCACCACAGCTTGATTTTTTCATCAAAATCCAAGTGCTCCATCCAAAACTGTTCAAACCTGAAAGGTTTTTTAAATTGGGAACCCATACCACTCCACATTAGTTCGGCTGGCCAATGGTATGAAACCATACTAGGAAGTGTTACACAATTGATATCAATCCCCAGTTCTATGATGGATTCTGTAACCATAAAGTGGTCCAGTATGGATGCAATGTGTCTATCCCCCATTCTCTTATTGTTCCAAGTGAACCAACCTTCCCTAGGAATGATGTCCACAAGGCCCAATTCCTCAATGGTTTCAATGAAGGTTTCACATTCCTCCTCCATATTATGCATTCCCCCCTTGTGTTCCTCCAAAGAGGTGATGAGATTGAAATCTCCTCCTACCACCCAATGGATATTAGCCATTCCTTCCCTAAGCATTTTGAGGGATTGGAGGAAGCCCCTCATTTGCCCTGCATTATGAGGTCCATAGACATTCGTCACTCCCCCTGGAATTGGAAAACCTTCCACCTTGAACTCAGCCGATAGATAGTACCGAGTCCCTTGTAATCCTTCCAAAATCACTCTAGTAAGGTCCCAAAGTGTTCCTAAGCCTCTAGAATGCCCTCTTGCATCCAAACCCATCCATTCACTTCTCGTCCAAATTTTCTTACTTAGGTCTTGGATTTGAGTCGCCAAACACTTTGTCTCCTGCAGAAATACTATGGCCAACTTTTTCTTCTTGATTTTTTTATTTAGTATCTTAATTTTTTTAGAGCTATTTATGCCCCTGATATTCCATGACAATATCTTCATTGGGGAAACTCACAGACCTAGCAAAGATTTAATGGTAGGGTATTGAGCTTACTCTACCAACTGCTTGCCTACTTCTGCAGCCCTATGTTTATTTGTCTTCCTTCTTGTCGTCTTAGATGGTTCCTCAAATTTCCGTTGTGTTTCCTTATGAGATACAGAACTGATCCCAAGTTGGTTCGACAAATAATCCTTGATGATTTGTTCTTTTAATAAGATTGCTTGTTCCTACAAGACATAACCTTTCCCTTTATCCGCATAGGCCTGTTCAATTCCTTCTAGATCTATATCGCCTATGTCCATATCCTAGGCCTCATCCCCTGAGTTAGATCTGGCCCCCTTTCGCCCCTTAGCTTCCCATGCTTCCTCTTTTATCACAAAATCATAATCGAGTTTCCCTGCTTGGGATAACATACCCCGATTTGCCATCAGAAACTATTTTGGGTTTTCCTCCTTATGATCTTCCAGAGCCTCAAACTTGTTTGACATTGCTACCTTCTTATGCACCTCCTAGTTGTCTTTCTTTCAACTTCGTCTTTTCCGTGATGGGACTCTTGTAAGCCCTTGTTCTTGTTGCTCTTGATTTGTCTTTGGGTTGTTCATTGGACAATCCCTAAATAAATGGTTGTATTCATGACATCTTCGGCACCAAAAAGGTATATGTTCATAATCGAGGGTTTGCATCCAATCTTCATCCTCCCATGAAATTCATATTGTTTCTGGTACCTCTTTGGATAGATCCATAAAAACATAGATCCTCACATAGGTTGTATACCATTGGATCATTTTTTGTTATGAGATCTTAATAAATTTTCTCAGATAATTCCCCAAATCCTCCAAAATTTATGGATCCCAATACTCACTAGGAAGGGAATACAACATAATCCACACTGGGGTTATTCTCATATCTTCCTTCTCCATACAGAACTTCTCTTTCAAAGGTCTCAGGAAAAGGCCTCTTGAATAATAGAAGTATGGGCCTCCATCGAAAACTCAATTCCTATCCTCCAAACTGATGAAACAGATGGTAAAGAACCCTTTGGAACCCAGATGGAGATCGTAATGACCCTTAGGTTTCCAAGTCGATTTGATCCACCTGAATAGGGCCTTTTTCAAGGGTTTCATACCCATGAACTTCCCTATCAATACAAGATCTAACATATACTGGATCCACTCCTTAATCTTCGAGGATCATACTGTCATTGATGGAATCAGGGCTACTTTTTGGCATGCACTTCCATGGTTTCCTTATCATTGATCCCCTTGCTTGATTCTGGCCATGATCTATATCTATTAGGATATCCCCAATTTTC
>LPNX010395384.1:82242-93565 GCA_001517045.1 Pseudotsuga menziesii | reverse complement strand
AAACCTTTCGAGTCATGATTCATGGAGGCTTTCCCGCCTCCCCCCTTTCCCTCCACCATCTTCCATCAGACCATCCTCCACCAGAAATCTCCACTAGGCCTTCATCCTCTATTTCCTTCCTAAGACAGTAGCCTATTCCAATAAATGAAGTTATCTAAGGTGGTGGTTGATAGTTAATTTATATTTCATTAAGTAAAGCTATATGGATTGAATTTTAGTGACAAAGCCTCATTAATATTCCACTAAACGAAGCTAGAATTTAGCTAAGGTAGAAGTCGATAGTTAATCTATATTCCATTAAATGAAGCTTATGGTAATGGCGATAGTTGATTCATTTTTATTCTTGTTGGGAGGAAATCATAGATAATCATTCCATATATGTTGGGCAAAAACCATAGATAATCCTTATGTAGCTTCATTGTATGTAGACCTTCACTACCACTACTTATTCCCATCATGGCTTCTTTGAACTCTTGTAATTCCAACACCAACTTCATTTCCTACTTTCGGGTTGTTGTTGCTTTCGTTCTATTTCAAGAGGTAAGCACCAATCCAAGTTTCTTGAAACTGCTTGATGGTTTCTTCCATGTTTTATAGCTTATCCTGCCCACTTGGATTGGATTTGTAACCTTTGATGTTGAAAGCATGGTGGGTTCGACCCTTTCAATATTTTTTATTGAAATTCGAAGTGTCCTCATAGCATATGAACAACATGAGGTCATTGAAGGTCAACAACCTAGAGATAGAGAGGCTCGATAAGGAGATCAGGAAGGAGTCTGAGACTAAGAACAACACCAACAATTAGCATGTACTTCATGACCTATCATAGACCAAGATTAATAAATGATGGATACAAACAATGAGATGGATGAGGATAACCTTTACAATAGGAAAAAAAAGAGAAGGACCAAGGATAGGAAAAAGGGGAGGAGGAACATAAAGGAGAAGAAAGGGAGAAAGATGAGGACCAAGAAATGGAGGATGCGCCAAAGGAGCCAACTCAAACTTCAATTCTCACAATTCTATTCATGGCACCACCACAAGGAGAGAATCCCATTGCATCTACAATACATTTGGATCCCCGAGTGGTAATATAAGTAATTGTACCACTGATGCATGACAAGGAGCATGGATTTTGAATTATGCAATCCCACTAGCTAAAATTTAAAATTGTTGAATATATCACTACTTCCATACAATAAAAAGCAGAGATGCAACTCTAAGAATGTGTGGTACAATGCAGCAGAACTACAATGAATCCTAGAGTCAACCATTGGGGTTAGAGATCCATGGACAACCCTTAGCTCATATGACCCAACAGTGACACTCCACTACCAAGCATCCCATCCATCGGACATATAATGCACTCCGCGATGGTACCATATCATCATGAAAGTGTTCAAAGGAAGTCTCATGGAGGGTTCAATAATGACTCAAAAATTCAATAAAAGTCCCTCGCGGAAATATAGAAGAAATTATCAGAATTGGAGGTTATTATGGGGAGGTATTTGAAAACAGTTAGAGAGAAATTAAAGCATTGTGGTGGGAACAAAAAAATGAGTGAGAAAGGAGACAAAATCGATGTGGTTGCAACAGTCAAAGCATAAGTTACTATGGACAACCCATCATCCTCCTGATCCCAATTTCTTGATTGTTATCAATTTTCATTGTCCACCATGAACTGTAAATATGATATTATTAATATTTATAAATGTTGCTAAGTTTTAACTAAATTTTCAGTGTTATATTTATGCACGTGGATGAATATGTGATTTTTAGTAGCATATAAAGCATTGTTTTATTACTATTCCTTATTCACATTTATGATGCGAGTACTGGAAAACTTCTTAATGTGAAACTAATTTCCAAACACCAGGCTACATTCAAGCAGACTTATGGAAGTTTTCAATGTGTGGTTCAATAATGATTTTTAAGTCTTTAATGCAAAGACTACTTCAACATAAGAACAACAATTTCCCAACTTTGTGATACTATTTTGGTTCTTTATAAACCTCCATTTATCGTGTGTTCAAGCCAAAATACCTAACAACCAGCTACAGTAATAACCTGTGGAGCATATAGACTGAAGGTTCAGTCCCAACCTATCATTAGAAAAAGATTGGGGACACATTTTTAATCTTCAACAATGTTGCTAATATCTCACACACATTTGATCCAAGTCTCCAGCCAAACTCAAAGAGGTGAAAAATCCACACTCGAATTTGGTTAGGGACTTTACAGTGGTATCATAGCTATGCATCCTGCCAAGGGAGAAATCGATGAAAAGTTATTTCATATTGTACATACATGGGTCCAAAAATATGAAGACAACTTAGGAACACTTAAAACAACCGTTACAAGTTTCTTAGGAATATCAAAAGAATCTAACAACATTGTTAGAGCACCCTGAATGGTTGGAGCCTTACTTATTGGTGGGGAAGAAAGAGGAGGGGTTCAAATATAAAAGGATTGGTGACAAGGATACCTCATCTCATTATGGATGCTTGGCATAAACCTAGGATGACTTCTTGGAAGTGAATGTATCTACTCAGGTTGAGGATGTGTGCAATGAAGTTGACAAAACCATAATCGTCCTTCCATCATTAGAACTATCTTATGAGGATGATGACACTGATGCTTATGATGGGTGCACTAATTGTACTTATGATGATTATGATGGGCTTGGTGCAGAGTTGGGTTTTCCATATTCTTCATCATCCACAATAAGGACCCAGCCTTCGATGGAAGCCAGAACACATGAGTATGTTAGTGACATGTGTTTTGAGGGAGGAGCGTCTTGTGACATTTCCACCCGAGAAGCATTCAGAGTTGCAGGGGTTTAAGGAAAGATTTGACATGGAGGGTTGTGACCAAATGCTTGTTTTTCATTTTGAGGATCCTGGGATTCCTATGTGGAATAGAGGCTTAGCTATGAAGGAGGTATTTGAGCACATCCCATGTAGTCCAACCAACATGGGGGTATATGCATCAATGGATTGCGTGGAAAAATATATGACCGATATGGAGACATATTGGGATACATGCTCATTTGACTTTAGTGGAGTATTGACTACAATGACGCATACATGATACCTGATGTCACATGATGTTATAGTTTCTTGAAATTGTATACAAGAGGGTACTCATACATATTGTTGTGTACATTGGAGCTTTGGGTTGTTTCCTCTAGGGAGACCTAGTGACAGAGTCATTGAGCATACCATTGACTTGAGGTTGCCCAATATTGAGGAGTGGATGAGTGAGCCTCATATAGTAGTATATCCCTCGATGAATGAGTTTCAATGGGAATATCAACAAACTAGGGATAGAGGGTTGGCTACTCACAATGTTGCCTTCAAGTGTTGTTATGAGCTCTTGGTCACACCATTGGGATTGACCAGTGCACCTGACATTATCTAGTTTTGGTCACCATTATGGAGGATTTTGTTGTCCTTATTTGATGCTTCCATTATATGCAACATGTCTTGGGAAGATCACTTGAGATGGTTGGGTGAGTCATGGGGTGGTATGGACATGACCAAGATTTATCTTTTGGACTATCTAGTCAATGTGCAAGGTACACAGGATGAGATTTAGGATGTGTTAGATCAATGCACATATATTGTAGCTAACAGAGTAGGGGACGACATTGTACGCTACAGAGCTCATAGATGTTTATCCCCTGAGTCATCACTTCTGGATAAGATCATGAGGGTTATCAACATGGTACAATAACAATGAGTAGGAGTTGGGTTTGATGGACTCCCTATTTGGTGGTAGGACCTAGGCATTCATCTGCACAATGAATTGTTTCAGATTGTACAGGTGATTGCCAGAGCTGTGATGATGATCGGTAAACTATATTGTGATGTTAGTGGAGGAGAGGTTGAGACTTCCTCTTTATGGCAGTGCAAGCTTTATTTCCTTGTATTCAAAATTAAGACTAATAGTGTGGTTGTTATATTTGAGATGGCAAATCTTGGGTGCATGGAGGAGTGGTCTTTTGATGGGTTTATGCAGCTTATGATTGCTTTGATCATTAGGGGCATTCATATGGATTGATATGTTAGCACTAAACAGACTAGCGCTATATGTAGAGGGTGTTGCATGTCCTACAGTTTAATGCAGGAATCGGGTGACTTCACCATTTCGAACATTATGCCTGGTGAGAAGAGTAACATTGATGCATCCTTCGACCATTTCTAGTGTGTAATGGGGAAGCACTTGAAGCCAACTCACGGCTTGTCTATCGAGAGAGGTCTAATGAAGGACGGCCCATAAAGTTCAATATCAGGCAATATCGTCGACTGGTTAGAGAAATCTGATTTCAGTTTACTTAGAAACAACGTTGCATCTTCAATGTTGGTCAATGGTCAGCAATGAACCCCACACGGTTTATGGCCGCATGCCCATGGACAACATTGGAATTTGATGATTTTGTTAATAAATTTCAATTTTGTGTTTTTTCAATCGACGGTCAGCCTCTGAAATACCTCCACAACATTTAAATTATGTAAATTTAAACGTTTAAGGTACACGTAGACCCACATATGGTTCCTTGGCCAAAAGATGCAATAAAACAAAGAGGAATTGGTCAAAAATAATTGTAAGCACATGTACAGCATGGACACACGGTTCAGTAACTGGTATGCAATTGTACAAGCGATTAGATACGAGTAAGCTAAACTTTATGTCATTTGTATTTAAAATTTGGTTAGATTTTTTTATCAAAATTTAGTGGAAATTGTTTAAATGGTAGTTTTCAATAATTAAAATTGTATAATCCGGATGTACCAAATGTAATTGAGAATTTTGAATCAGTTTTTACATTAAAAATTACAATTTCAACACTAAAAATCTTATTTTTAACAACAAATTATGTTAACAAATTCCAACCAAACTTAAAAAAATTCAAATAGCCAAGAGTTTAGCCTACTCCGATCAGAAGAAATCTGGTTGTATTCCATCCAAAGGAAAGGAAAAATAATATTTTATGGGAGCGATACCATTCTCCTCGCCTACCGGTAGGCCCTTCTCCTTTTGACAGGACTTTTGGTAGAATTCCCTCGACCATAATCCTAAAAAACAAAATGGTAGGACCCCACTTTCAGAATTGTCTGTCATCGAAAGAAAAGGAAACAAAATTGTCGGATGCAGCGTTCTCGTCGGCGGGCCTTGGTCCTTCTCCTTTTGACCGGACTTTTGGTGGAATTCCATCCGCCATTATCAATACAAACGACACTATATAACTCACGTTCACACAACAGTTACATTCCCTCGAGGCTGGGCGTATCACAAATACGACGACAAAGAGTAGTGCAGTCTGATGGTGAAATGATCACACCCCACTAATGTCATATTCATGGCCTAAGTCTGGTTGTCGTTCAGTCGTATTTTCAATGAAATAACGTCTGCCAGTGGGCCATTGCCATGGAATTTACGGCAAGAGCTAATTATTAAGCTGCAGAGCATTTAACACGACTGCAGCAGGGTTGATCACCGTTGGATCTAGAGTAGCTCAAGATCTAATGATCATCAAGCTTGCTGCAGCCACATTAAATGCTCTGCAGCTCAATGGATAGCTCTTGCCGGAATGTACTAGAGCACCCGTGATCCACATGAAACATAATTGTGAGTCTACTAATGAGAAATGTTGAGGATCCATTTCTGTTCAGACATAGCATTCTGGGCGCCAAGACTCGAACGAAAGAACGTGGAAATGAGCCAAAATTATCTAGAGTCCGCGGAACTGAAATATTATGAAATCACATTAATTCTTACAGCGAAAGGAACAAGGAAAACTTTACTGAATTTTTAATGACAATGGCAGTGGTTGATTCATTTTTATTCTTGCTGGGAGGAAATCAAAGAATCTAATTTTATGGGAGAATTTTAGTTCAGTTGGCTATTTTTCCATGTTTTTTCCCCAAAAAACATTCACCATTTTGCATTTTTTGAAGCCCTGTTTCGCTCAATTTTCATCGGGTAAACCTTTTTCACCTTAAAAATCACCAAATTATTATATAAACGATATAAAATCCTTGGAAATTAAAATATATTTTGAAAAATATCGCCAATCATTTTATAGTTGGCGTTTTAAGAATTGGTAATATTCGCCAACATTTATACACTTTTAAATACGTATGGTTCCTTAAAATCATCCCTGTCAAAGATAATCATTCCACCTTCTTCCCACCATGCACCGTTCAAAATTGAACCCTTTCAAGCCCTTCAAAAGACTCTTCCCAGAACTATAAAGTTAAAATTGTCCTTCAAAAAAAATTAAAATCTGAATTTCACTTTTCCTATTAAGGACATAATTTATGTCAACATTTCAAAAGAATGGGGAACATTTGAAATTACCCATCCATATAAATTTCTCAAGATGTTGAAATTCCTATTCTATAAAGTTCAACTCATCATTCAAAATATTGGAAATATGATAATCAATCACTTCTTAGGTGTGCAAGATGACCAATAATTCATTGGTGACTACAAGGCACTAGCCATCTAGATGTCACTCTGACTCCCGAGTTACTTGGAGTTGCAATCTAAAGTGTGACAATATGTCAACAATTACGACTATAATAAAAAAGAACAACTACTAGGTCCGAAACGGGCTCAAAACTGTGTGCCTACTACCTATGTGAACCTCGCTACCAATGTCCACTTGTTTTTCGTTAAAATGAAATTCAAAAATCCGGTTTGATGAGTCCTCCTCTACAAGAGTCCATTTCTTGCATGAATATCATGGACTCACGACAACTATAAACAACATTCGATGTGAGGAAAATACAAATACTGACATGTAGCTAGGATCACAAATTGTGCTTAGGTCGATTTATGCATTGCTATAGAGAGGTGTCATTGGGCACACAATATGGAGAAACAATTGTTAGCTCAAGAATAGTCTTCAATTTGATGGGTGGCATGATCGTGATGCAATCTCCCTCCGTCCTTCCAAAATACATATAAATTTTACTTTTCTTCACATCCTGTTCCCTTTAAATCCTCATCTCATAGTCATAACTAAGGATTATTATGCATTCACATCCTCAACTTATAATACGACTTGGGTCAAGGCACAGAGACAACCATAAAATATTAAATGTGTCAAGACGCAAAGAGTAGGAGACAACTATAAGTAAGTCTTATATTAAATTTACCATATAAGTCTTTAAGTAACACTATCAACTGAGATTTGACATGTTGGATTGTTTTGATATTCTTATCACTCCTCACCAATGTGATTGCAAGGAATTCTTTGAAGGTGAAGTCCATAATTTTAGGTCTTCTTCCTCATTATCATCCCTTTTGGTAAGACAATAAAGAGGGCAGTGGCATGCATCAGCATGGAAAATAGTTTCTACATAGACGTATACACATTAATTGTTTTCATTAAATAACTTAGACTCCTACCAATGACTGTCGATTCACTGAATCGTGGACTAGTACTAAACACAACAAATTTTAGAGCCCCAAGCCCTTTATTACTCACACCTAGAACTTTCTCAAATCTAGCCATTAATAAACTTATTTTGGCATTTTGGTTCAAGTTAAAAGGTGGATTGTTGAGACTCAGACATGCCTAAGTTGCAAGGATTCAATTGAATTAGGCTTGATTCCATTGCCCCTCCATCCCATACATGTATGCTCTCACGATAAGTGTTGAAAAAAAAAATGATGCCCTGACCTTGGTTATGCTAGATTTGCTAACTTGCTTGGTATGTAGGAAATTTTATCTTAATGTTTTCCGAGTTGTGTATTATTTTTTCTTAGGTGCCCAATCCTTATCATTATTATATCTCTTAAGCTTGGATTGCATGTGGAGCCCCAATATGGTTAAGACATAGTCTAAGTAGTTATTTTGTATAATGAAGTGTGATCCAACTTGAAAAAATACAATAGAATAGTTGTTATGTTACTCTATTGTAAAGTTAATGATACACATATGACAACTTAATGTGTTCAAAACAAGTTTTATTTTAAAGATATACCATTTTTTCATGTAAATAGTAAGGGGTGTGTTAAGAACCCATGTCTTTACCGTGTTAGTATATTGTTGTTGGACGCATATGCTTTGTAAGTCGTCCCATAGTATTTGTTGATCCATAGTTTTTGTTATTGTTGTTGGGTGCATATGCTTTGTAAGCCGCCTGTAGTATTTGTTGATCCATAGTTTATATTGGCCCATGGTTTTGACCCATAGTATTGGTGCCTATTTTTAGTATATAAGTGTGTGTTGAGGCCAAGGAAGTCACCATGAAGTTATTTTGTATTGAGCTTGCTCAAAGGAGGTTGCCCCCTCGAAGTGGCTTGCAATTAATATAAAAGTGATTTTGAGTTCTGCTACTATATCGTGTATTTTGATTACTTGTTTGCTGCAGGGTCCTCATCTGGTATCAGAGCACTTTCTTGGGCTCGTTGGGTGAAATTTCTGCCCAATTTTTTTTTTCGCTTCTGTTGCAGGTTCGGATCTGGGAATAATCCCTATCCGCTTAACTGTGGGAATTACTTGGGCATAAGCCCTAAAATTTATTGTGAGGAGTACCACAGGAACCCCGAAGTAGCTGGCCCATTGAGAGGACCTGCCAGCGAAAAGGGCAACGACCCCTACCTGATTGACTAGTTCCCACCCGTGAGGTAAACCAAGAGTTTTCGTTTGTGGCCAAGCGGTTATCATTTTTACCTGAGCCATGGAGTGAGGGGTACTACCCCAATACGCAAGCCGTCAGATAGCATTGGTGGTCGAGTGACTCCCTTGAACCGATAGGAAGACGCACATACCTGGGGTCCATATCTATTTTCAGTTGCACAATCGCAGATTTCCTCTATCCAGAACTATTTCCGGTCAGTTCCGTGCCATTGCAGATCCATTTGTTACTGATCACTTTCGCGCTGTTGTAGATTCCATTGTTTTCGATCACTTTCGTGCCGTTGCAGATCCCTTCCTGAAAAAAAAAAGTATAAAATTTTGTTTTTCGGCCATATCTCCTTGGTTTCAACTCTGTTTTCCCTGAAACTTCACTGACACCTCTGCAATTCCATTCTGCATATTTCATTCCTGAATACCCTATCTCAAATCCCACTTCCCAAAACCCAAAATCCCACATTTGTCTATTTTTAGGGTTTGCGATAACTCCTTCGATTTTCACCCAAACGCCTTCAAATTTTGCCACTGTATTCCTTTCCTCATTCTGCTTCTTTGTCCCTCTCTACCAAATTTTCTCATTCTTTCACCCCACTCCTAAAATCCCCATTTTTTGCTTCCCTGTACTTTCGACAGTGTCCAAAACTTACTCAAACCCAAATTACCCTTCCGATTTTTTCCCAAATCGAGATTTTCCTCTACTGAAACAATTTTTGTTTTTGCTTTTCTACCCACTTCCCCTAAAAAATAAAATAAAAAATAAAAAATCCTGGTTATGGTTGTCACCCGCACAGAAGCAAAACCATGGAGGAAGCACTTGCAGCCATCCAAGCCAAACTCCAGGAACTGGATGAAAAATTTCTCGGTCTCCATCTTGAGCATTCAGCTATGAACACCAGACGACAGTCCGAGTCTTCATCAAACAATGGGTTCTCTTCTTCCAGCAATTTTCGCAGTCTAAAGCTAGATTTTCCTTGCTTCAATGGTACTGATCCGACTGGATGGATCTATCGTGCAGAACAGTATTTCAGTCTTCATAATACTTTTGATGTCCACCAAGTTCCACTTGCCTCCTTTCATTTGGAACAGGAAGCTCTTCAATGGTATCGTTGGTACATCAAGGCTCATAAAGAGCCAAAATGGCCTGATTTTTGCCAGCTCCTTTTGCAACGATTTGGTCCTAGTGCTTTTGATGAATTCACAGGAGCTCTCACTAAATTTCGCCAAATTGGCAATGTGAAAGGGTATCAAACTGAATTCGAGAAACTAGCTAATAACATTGAAGGATTACCGGATGACTTCTACCGGAGTTGTTTTATCAGTGGTCTAAAGGATGCAATTTGCTCTGAGGTCAAAATGTTCAGTCCCAACACAATGATGGAAGCCTTGGGGTTGGCTAAGTTGGTAGAAGACAAGATGGCAACCCAACAGTGCTCCAAATCCTCTTTTGTTCCCTTCCGAAATATGGGTTCTCAACGACCTCCCATTCCGCCAGCTCCTCGCTCACCTTCAATCAAGCATTTGTCTGAAACAGAGATGCAGGCACGTAGAGAAAAAGGGCTTTGTTATAATTGTGATGAGAAATTCAGTCGGGGACATCGATGTGTTCAACAAAAGCTCTATCTCTTGGATGTGGATTCTCCACCTGCCTCTGAAATTGGTGAAAAAGCTTCCGATACAATGGATGCTCCGATTGACACTCAGGAGCCGCCTACTGACCCTCCATCTCAGGACAACCAGCACGAGATATCCCTCCATGCTTTAGCTGGAGTCACTGCCCCCCAAACAATGCAGGTACGCGGTTACTTCAAGAAGCTTCCTCTTACAATACTCATTGATTCCGGAAGCACTCATAATTTCATTGACCCTCGGATTGCCAAACAAGCTGATTGTTTTATCCATCCTTGCTCCAACTTTGAAGTCATGGTTGCCAATGGGGGCACCTTACCTTGCAAAGGGAAGTGTCGTAATGTGCATATCTCTATGGGAGATTATAACCTCCGCTTTGACATGTTTTCCTTGACCTTAGGTGGATGTGATCTGGTTTTGGGCGCTCAATGGCTGTGCACACTTGACCCCATAATATGGGATTTTTCTGAACTTTGGATGCAGTTCTCCCCCGATGGAAACAAACACACATTGAAAGGATTACAACCAGGGTCTCTTAGAATCATCAGTTCACATCGCATGGAAAAACTCCTTAAGAAGAGTTCCCATGGTGTCATCGCTCAGCTCCATTCCATTCAAATGCAACCATCAGCGGCCCCCACTACTCCTTTGGATCTCCAACAAATTTTGGATCAATATACAGGTGTTTTTGCTGAACCAGTGGGACTTCCACCTTCACGACCAGAGGACCATCATATTTAGCTCCTTCCTGGCAGCATTCCTCCCAAAATCATGCCCTATTGCTACCCATTTCACCAAAAAACAGAGATTGAACTCCTCGTTAGGAACTTACTGAAGCAAGGTATTATTCTCCCAAGCACAAGTTCCTTTTCCTCACCAGTTATTCTTGTCCGCAAAAAAGATGGGTCATGGCGCCTCTACATTGACTTCCGAGCACTTAATCACCTCACCATCAAGGATAAGTTTCCAATTCCTGTTGTTGATGAGCTTCTTGCTGAGCTTCATGGTGCTCAATTTTTCTCCAAGTTGGATCTTCGCTCTAGG
>LPNX010395384.1:65431-82164 GCA_001517045.1 Pseudotsuga menziesii | reverse complement strand
TCCCTAAAACAGCTTTCTGCACACATGATGGCCACTATGAGTTTTTGGTCATGCCCTTTGGTCTCACTAATGCTCCTTCCACATTCCAAGCCTTGATGAATAAAATATTTCAACCCTATTTGCGGAAATTCATTCTGGTATTTTTTGATGATATCCTCATCTACAGTAAAACATGGGCTAAACATCTCTAGCATCTGGCTCTTGTAATGCAACTTTTCTCTGATCATCATCTCCATGCCAAAAATTCTAAATGTGTTTTTGGCCAAAAGGAAGTTGAGTATCTCGGGCACATTATCTCAGCACAAGGGGTTCATGTGGATCCTTCCAAAATCACTACCATGAACAATTGGCCGCCTCCTAAGACACTCAAGAGCCTTCATGGTTTTTTGGGGTTGACTGGCTACTACTGCAAGTTTGTCAAGGATTATGGGAAGATTTCAGCTCCATTAACTGCTCTGTTGAAAAAGGATGCTTTTACATGGACACATGTTACTGAGTGTGCATTTGACAAGCTGAAACAAGCTATTTGTACTACACATGTTCTAGCTATGCCCAATTTTTCCAAGCCCTTCACTATTGAGAGTGATGCTTGCTGCAATGGACTTGGTGCTGTTCTCCTTCAAGATGAACACCCCATTGCGTTCACCAGCAAATCCCTTTCCGCTAAGAATTTAGCTGCCTCTACATATGAGAAGGAAATGATGGCTATTTTGCATGGAGTACAAAAGTGGTGACCCTACCTCTTAGGGAATCATTTCTGCATCAAGACTGATCACCAGAGTCTGAAATATTTCCTAGAACAGCGTGTATCCTCCCCAGCACAACAGAAATGGGTTAGCAAACTCATGGGTTATGACTATGAGATCACTTATAAGACGGGTAAGGACAATATTGTGGTGGATGCCCTTTCTCGCACATTTGATGACCAAGGTTCTCTTTCTGCTATTTCTATGCATGTTCCAAATTGGTTGCAATCGGTTCAACAGGGTCATGTCAATGAATCTTCATTATCTCACATCATCCAACGCTTGGACAACAACCCTTCTGTTGTCCCACATTACTCTTGGGATGGTGCCTCACTGAGATACAAGGGTCTCCTGGTGCTTCCCCAGAACACAGCTCTTCAACAAGCTATCTTCTATGAACTCCATGCTTCTCTGTCAGCTGGGCACTCTGGTTTTTTCAAAACGTATGAACGGGCACGGCGCAACTTCTTTTGGCAGGGAATGAAAAGGACAATTCAACAGATGGTGGCTGAATGTGATACCTGCCAGTGCAATAAGGGTGAAACAACACCCCTTCCGGGATTGCTCGAGCCCTTTCCCATAACTACCCGGATATGGACAGATATTTCTATGGATTTCATTGAAGGGCTCCCTAAATCTGGAGGGAAGACTGTGATTTTGGTTGTGGTTGATCACCTCTCCAAATATAGTCATTTTTGTGCTCTCAACCATCCCTATACAGCCTCTTCCGTTGCTCAAATTTTCCTGGACCAGATCTTTCGTCTTCATGGAATGCCTTCTTCCATTGTCTCGGATCGTGATGTGACTTTCACCAGTCATTTTTGGACATAACTCTTTCACCACACTGGCACCAAACTGAATATGAGTTCAGGTTATCACCCACAAATGGATGGTCAGACTGAAATTCTCAATAAATGCTTGGAAACTCTGAGCAACAACATCAGTGGGCAAAGTGGTTCCCTCTCACTGAATGGTGGTACAATACCTCTTACCACACTGCCTCTAAAATGACTCCATATGAAGTAGTTTATGGTCAGGCACCGCCAGTTCTTTTTCCTTACACCCCCAGAAGTTCTCCAGTTCAGGCAGTTGACACGGTCCTTTGAAACCACGATGAGGTTCTTCACATTTTGCGTGAAAACCTTCACATGGCAAGAAATCGCATGAAGCAACAAGCTGATCAGCACCATTTTGAGCGCACTTTTGAAGCCGGTGATATGGTTTTTCTTCGTCTCCATCCTTACAAGCAATCCTCACTAAAACTCAAAGGGAGTCATAAGCTCGCTCCAAAGTTCTATGGGCCATATAGGGTTCTTCAGAAGATTGGGTCTGTTGCTTATAAATTGGAACTTCAACCTTCTTTATGCATTCATCCAGTATTTCATGTCTCTTTTCTGAAGAAAGTTCTTGGCACCAACATCAATGGCAAAACTATTTTACCAGAACTGGATAATGAAGGATCCATCTTTTTGGATCCGGAGGCTGTCCTCAATAAGCGCACTCGTTAGCTTCGCTCTCGCTCTATCACAGAGGTCTTAATTCAATGGCATGAAATGCAACTCGAGGATGCTATGTGGGAACCACTCCTTCAAATTCAGCGACAATTTCCACATCTAAAGCTTTGAGGACAAAGCTTTTTCTAAGGGGGAGGGGATGTTAGGAACCCATGTCTTTACCGTGTTAGTATATTGTTGTTGGACGCATATGCTTTGTAAGTTGTCCCATAGTAATTGTTGATCCATAGTTTTTGTTATTGTTGTTAGGCGCATATGCTTTGTAAGCCGCCTGTAGTATTTGTTGATCCATAGTTTATATTGGCCCATGCTTTTGACCCATAGTATTGGTGCCTATTTTTAGTATATAAGTGTGTGTTGAGGCCAAGGAAGTCACCGTGAAGTTATTTTGTATTGAGCTTGCTCAAAGGAGGTCGCCCCCTCGAAGTGGCATGCGATTAATATAAAAGTGATTTTGAGTTCTGCTGCTATATCGTGTATTTTGATTACTTGTTTGCTGCAGGGTCCTCATAGGGTGCTCAATTGTTAAAATTTGTAAAAATTTGAAAGAATAATATTATTTTTTGCATTTTTTTTGCTAAAAGGATTTAGTTAGTTTATACTTGTCAATTAAAGCACAATTATTTATATTGCCCTTCATCTTTAAAGGGATCCAAGAATAAATGGCCTTCCAATTTAAATTAAGACACACCCTTAAAATTTGATCACTACCAGCGTGACTTATTTGAACTCTTGTAGTTCCAACCCTAACTTCATTTCGTCCTTTTGGGAAATTGTTTATTTTGTTCTATTTCAAGCGGCAAGCGTCAGTCCAAGTTTCCTGAAAGTGCTTGATGGTTTCTTCCATGTTTTATAGCTTAACTTTCCCACTTGGTTTGTATTTGCAATCTTTGATGTTGAAACCAGGGTGGGTTTGACCTATCGATATTTTTTGTTGAAATTGGAAGTGTGCTCATCACGTATGAACAACAAGGGACTGTTGGATCTCAACAACCCAAAGATAGTGATTCTCAAGGAGTAGATCAGGAAGGAGTATGAGACTAAGAACAACACCAATAATTAGCATGTACTTCACCTCCTAACACAAACCAAAAGTCACATATGACGGATACAAACAATGACATGGATGAGCATAACCTTGACAATAGGAAATATGAAGAGAAGTACCAAGGGTATGACAAAGGTGAGTAGGAAAATGAAGGAGAAGAAAGGGAGAAATATGAGGACCTGAAAATGGATGATGCGCCAAAGGAGCCAACTCAAAATTCAAATCTCACATTTCCAGTCATGGGACCACTACAAGGAGAGCATCCCATTTCATCTATAGTACCTTTGGATCCCAAGCGGTAATACAAGTAATTCCACAACTGATGCAAGACAAGGAGCATGAGTTCTAAATTATGTAGGCCCACTAGTTGAACTTCAAAATTGTTAAGTAGACCACTACCAACATACAATAAAAAGTAGAGCCGCAACTCTCAGAATGTGTGGTACAATGGAGAAGGACTACACTAAATCCTGTTGTCAACCATTAGGGTTATAGATTCACTAACAACCCTTGGCTCATATGACCCGACAATGCCACTCCATTACCAAGCATACCGTCCATCGGACATTTAATGTAGTCGACAATCGTACCATATCATCATGAAAGTGTTCAAAAGAAGTCTCATAGAGGGTTGATTAATGACTCAAAAATTTGATAAAAGTCCCTCGGGGAGTTATAGAAGAAATTATCAAAATTGGGGGTAATTAAGGGAAGGTCTTTGAAAATGCTTAGAGAGAAATTAAAGCGTTGTGATGGGAACAAAAAATTGAGCAAGAAAGGAGAAAAAATTGATGTGTTTGAAACAATCAAAGCATAAGTCACTATGGACAACCCATCATCCTCCTAATCTCAATTTCTCAATTGTTATCAATTTTCATTGTCTACCATGAATTCGCACTAATGATATCATGATGAGGCGACAGGTTGACGCGAGGTTATTGTAGTAGACACTACTGCATATGGAAAAAAAATATTATGTTCATTCGTTGGATTATCAATATAACGTCAAGAGTTAAACAATGAAAACGAGCCTCCAACAATCGTCGGTGTAATTTAATTAACTATCCGACACTTGATTTTTCATTGGATATCCGACATCGGGAACATTGAACATCCAAAACATGTGGGAACTCAATCACATAGTGTTTTTTGGACATTTTTGTGTTAACCATTGGATATCTGACGACCATTCGTCGGCTACCCGATGTGTGTTCGTCAAATAACCAATGCAATAAATTTATCGACATGTCAACTTTTCGATGGTATCTAATGTCGTTCTATTGGTTAGTCAATGTAATACCTTCATCAAATCGTCGGCTACCCAATGCTCGTTTGTCGAATACTTGATGGGATTTTGTTGGCTACTAGGTGCATGCAATTTTTCAAACTGTCTGCTAGCCGAAGTAAACACATCTGGTAGTCAATGAGATTGTGTTGGATACCTGTCGGCTAACATGTATAAGTTCGTCGGGTGCTCGATGAATTTGAGTCAGGTATCCGATGTTGTTCCTTTTTCTATTGTCGCGTATCTGATGAGGTTTAGTTATTGATTGCAAGAGAACCGACATATTAATGTCTAATATCCGATGAACAACATTAGAAATAAAATTACCTTTCCATAAACTCTCCGATAGCAGTGTTGTGGTTTCGACGCTGAGAACTATCAAATGTTCAATGGATAACATTCCTAAAATAAAATAAAATAAAATTTCATTTGGAAGCTTGGTGCAAAAGCACCATGTTCATTAGTAAGGAACACCATGTGTGGCATGGAATTTATGTTTCATCCCTTTAAACCTATTGGGATTGACTCCCACTTTGCAATAAATGGGAAAGGAATTGACTACCATTCTTGTTAAGAGTGCGTGTGTAATGTGTGAAGTTTGCAAAATGAAAAAAAAAGTGGACAAATTCTAGGTGTGTGTATGAGAGAATAAGAAACAATAGGACATTTTGGAAACAAATGGATCACTTTGATTCATAAAAGATCCAGATCACTAAATGGGCCATCCCTAATCTCAAACTTACATATATTTGTACAACATGATAGAACACATTGCATCCCAATGTTGCTATCACCAACAAAAGCAACCTTAAGCATCTCCAAACACTTTCCATAAGTACCAATCAACTGAAAGGCCTTGTTTGTAAGCATACCACTCAAAGACAAACATTGCAAAATTTTACAGTAATGAATAATAGCTTCAAACCCTTCATACATGAGTTTCTTTTTTACGTGAATATTTTTTTGACTCCATCATACGCAAGCATAAACAAGTGACAAGTGAGAATTTTTGTTTCTTGCAATAGTGACCAACATTGCATTTGTTGTTTTATAAAATAAATGATGGGATAGAGGTGATTTTAGGACAACACCTTGAAGTAGTAATAAGGTCGTCCTCAGTCACATTGCCTTAATCATTAGATTTGATAGAAAAACATGATGTTCCTACAAATGCTTTCAATTTGATGCAACCATTTCAATCCATTTATCTTCAATTTACTCCAATACATGCAATTGCTAACAATTATAAGTCTAATTTTTAGCCAATAAAACTAGAATTTGAGATACAACTAGTGAACTTCCAAATAGCATGATGGGATATCTTGAGTGATTGACTACTTTAATATTCATGTAGGAGGTATTGAGCTCAATCATTGTGCTCGCTACCTTTGTTACATTGCAAAGTTTTATTTAGAAAGTGAACCTCAAGAATGTTATACATAATTCCAGAACTGAAATGAGTAAACATGAGTGTGGGGGGAAGATAAAGAAAGTGAGAGAGCACCCAACATTAGGTATCTAGACTGTTTAACTCTATTAATTTTAAATCATAAAATAATATTGCATTATTACAAACAAAATTGTTAATGCATCATTAGAAAAATGAACATTTAAACAATAGGTCATGCAAAGTCAAGACATCAACTATAACTATTGTAGTTTTTTACAATGGCTAAGGAGCTTAATAAGTTCTACTCTTTGAATTGTTGCATAAATCAATTTTAGAGAGGTCAAATTTGAAAAAAAATAAGCAGAGTAAGGGAAGATAGCTAGGTGAGACCTCCAAAAAACCAAATAAGCTTTGAAGTCATTGGCAATCACCAAAGGCAAGGGACTTGAGCTTAAGATATTATTCAAAGCATGGCTCTTATAGGTGTGCACCTATACCCAAATCCTCTAGCTATGGGACATGAATCAAAAGTTGGAGCATCTCTTGTGGCACTAAATGATTCAATTTAAACTCTAGGGGGTAGTACAATCTTGGTAATATTATCTCAAGGGATCCAAAGTTCACCTTGCTATTCAAACATGCAAATTTTAATGAAACAAATGATATACATGAATTTGGAAAATGACGTAGTCAATGGATACCATGATTTCGAACGCCATTCTTTTGCAATTTGGCGTTGTAATATGATTGAATAGGTCAAAGATAACACATAATTATCTATCAAAGGTAAGGGACAAGCACATCATATTTTAGATCATTTTTTTAGCAACTCGTAAACTTTTTACTTTTAAAGTTACCACTACCAGTTGTGGGTACTAGTCATTCATTACTTACACAAAATGTAACTTTACACATGTTGCTAACACATGATCATATGTCAAGAATGAGTAATAACTTGATTCATAGAAAAGTAAGAAAGAATATATCATGACAAATCATTATTTCAAATAGTGAGGTGAGCTAAAAGGAAGTAGTAACAATAGACTAAAATAGAGTGGAAATAAATGAGACACAAATTTATTAAGTGTGTAGATAACAAAATGGACATAGGAAGATTTGAATGGCCTAGTATTCAAGACAATATTTGGAAAAAAATTATAATTATCAAATAGACTCAATCTCCAATTAATTTTCATCTCTTTCAACGTTAACACTCTAAAGAGGTCCCTGTGTTAAAGTTGAAACATAAAGTAACAATAACATGTAAATGACAGTAGAAATAGTATGGCTATTTACACAAAATTATAAGAGCAACAATAGATTTCTCTAACAATACAAAAGAACAATTCTTATTACTTAACAAATAAAATGACAAAATTACTATGTTGTATAGTATAGTGGGCTTCATAACTAACACTCCAATGCATAGATTATTTTAAGGGTGAATTATATTCCATGGGTGAATTTGAAGGAGTGACCAAAAAAAGGTGGGCGGATTTTTAATATTAAAATGGTTTTTTATTTATTTAATAAATTAGCCCATTTTTTATTTTACATATAATTTCCCCAAATTAAATAACATAACCGTGAAACTGTGAAAATTCATAAAATGGAATTTATCCCACTCAATTATGGGGAAAATCTTGACATTCAACTTGATTTGTTCGGTAATGGAGGTCAAATCACCAGAATTTTCCAGTTTTGGAGGAGAAACAGAGATGGTTCACCCAGATTTATGCATGATAGGTTAAAAATTTGGTATTTCGCCCCTGATTTATGGATCTTTGGTTAAACTAGTCTTTGTTCGTCCTTGATTTGGGTAAAATGGGTAAAATGGACTTAGTTCATCCTCGAATTGGGTTTGTGGAGCAATTATGTTTCTATATTACCTTCCCATCTTTTACAAAATCATCCTACGTCTATCGATTTGGTCCACATTTGAGAAAAACATGGAGATTTAGTCGTTTGTGTACTTGATTTGGTCCATATTTGAGAAAAGCAGGGATAGATTTAGTCAATTAGGGACGTTTTTGTACCTATATAATGCCGCAACAATTGGGGCTCAACATCAAGCTTGATTTCATGCAAATTGTGTCTCTACAGTGGATTCGTGGATTTGTGAAAAGGAATTTCATAGTGGCTGCCTCCTGAGCGAAAGATCTTTGCATTTGTTCAAGGTTCTTTCTATCTACAGACTTTAACAGGTTAGTTTCTTCTTTAAATTATTTGTTGGTATGTACTGGGGCACCCTTAGGTGCACCCCTGCACTAACTAGGATTCCTGAATCATGATCTATATTCGATTTAAAAAAAATTATAAGGTACCGACTATCCTCCCTAAACTCTTACAACTTACGACCTAGCCTACAAATAGTGCAGGTCTAGCTATCCATTTAGTATCATCGCCGGTCAGGTTGGGATGAGTTGCATGGGTCTCATCGATATACAACATGTTTTTTTTCAGTGCAGATAGATTATCTAATGTCTTTCTAATTTTCTATTTTCTATTTCGATATTTTTGTCTTCTATCGAGGGTCCAGGGAGTCACTGGTTTATTTGATTGAATTTTACAGCAAGGTTGCACTTTGATCTAGGATCTAGAATTGGTATGTTTCTAGGGTGCTAGTTTCAAATGGAGCTATAACATATACCCTTATTGTTTATTACCTTTTCTTTTCAACATCAGCATGGTTTTATCCTTTTAATCATTTTAGCATAGGGAACTATGGCAGGAATGGTAGCTAGACTGTGTAATTGTGACCTCTATATATTCTAATTGGAATCTTATTTCTCTTCATCTTCAGTCGGATTAGTTGGTATGGGGGTTCCTTTTTTCCTATCTATACATTTGAAAAATTTCCCATAATGTGGGGCATCTAAGAACATAGGAAGTTCAAGTTTTGGAAATGTGTGGATACTAAGTAAAATAAGGGATAATATTTGTTATTAGATTTCCTATTTCAATTCCACTATCAGTTGTGGATGGGTTGCCTATGTATGGAGGCTTTATTGGCAGACAATAATTTCTTATGGTTGTCAAGTATGTGTATTTATAGTAAATACATCTTAGGAAGGAGATGATATATTGACATGTGAACTTTATTGATGAAGTTATAGAGATTCTGTCACTAATATGTTACTTGCAATATTTTTGTCAAAAATTTAATCTTCTTAATGCCGACATTAGCAAATCATTGGTTTACAAATAGTTTGATTCATAGTTATGCCTCTTCAGGGAAAAGAAAAGGAATTCTAGTTTGGAAATCCCATCATAGTGTAAGTGCACCTGGTTCTACCCATCACAAGGACTTGATTATGTCTCCAAATATCACAGGTTAGGTGTAGTTTCTATTATTGATGGTGAAGCATATTGTGTTAGACAGGTAGATACTAGATGGGTAGGCTCATTTGTCCCTTTAATGAAAAAATTGGATGAACAATAACCTTTTTGTGCCATGTTGAGCTCATTCAAAAGTGGCAAATAAACTAGCCGATAGTTGATAGATCTTGACCCTACATCTCCTCACCCTCCCTTGTGTGTTGCACCATTGGTTTCCGTACAAATCTTGTACAAGTTATGCAATTTTTTTATTTCATACTGTATATTGTTGTCACAGTATAGGAAACTAAGCAGGTGGTTGATTGAATTTTTCTTATCCTATCTGTTTGTGTATTGATTTCCATCCAAAATATTGATACAATACAATTCTAAATATAGTAGAACCTCATCTTAGGAAGGGGATGGCGGAATGACAATGTGAACTTCATGGATGAATTTAATGATATTTTGTTATTAATCTGTCATTTGTGATATCTCTCTCAATTTGTTTTTCCTCTGAATGTCGACATTAGCCCATAACTGGTTTATAAGATTTTGATTGATATATATGCTGTTATGAAACAAATATTTGACATATAGCATAAAATACCATAGCACACACCATCTAACCCTCTAAACAAAGTCCGTTGATATTTTTTCCCATGAATAGATATTTTGCACCTTTCTTGATCTATGCTATGCAAAATTTCTATAACTTTTTCCTTCTCGTTTAGTATAACTTTTTCCTTCTTTTTTTGTTCATAATTTCTTTCTCACCTCTTTATGTGGATGCCTATATTTCTTTTTCATCATTATTTTCCAACGTGAACAATTTGTTTTCTTGACATTTATGCCCTGATGAGCATTGTCTATTACAACCAAAGCTTAGTCCTTTTTTTTCTCTTTTCCATTTCCTGTTGTGATAATTATGTAGGTTGATCCATGGTTTCCCTCTTAAGCACAAAATGATCTCTACTTCCTTCATATTTCAAATGGTATACTTGTGTATAGCTCTATTCTTGATTTGAACATGTCAAGAAATTTGCATATCTTCCATAACACTAGATTAACGACAACCTTTTTGTGTTATTATGGGCTCATTCAAAAGTGCTAAAGCAACAAGCTCACAGTTTATAGGCTATAGTTCTTGAACCTGCATCTCCTATCCTTCCCTAGTCTGTTGCACCATTGTTCTTGGTGTAGATATTGTGAAAATACATGTTCCACAATCTGTGATTTCATACTGTTGTTTTTTTTCACAATCTAAGAAACTAAGCAAGCGACTGATTGAGTTTTTATTATATTATATATTTGTGTATTGATTTCCATTCAAAAGGTTGACAGATCACAACTTTCAATGTTAAATTTGGATAGCAGAACCTGCTCTTGTATGCATGGAGATTAAGCATGCCTAAAATGTAAAAGCAATTGGGTAGGTTGGAATGGATCTCATGAGCCACTAGTAGCCCAAAATGACTCTCAGAATGGATCTCACAACCTCCCATTGCCAATATATATATAAACAAAGAAATGTAGATATTTTTAATAATAAGACAACATAACCTATAACAGGGGATAGAAACCCGTCGAGAGAGATTGAAAGTATTAATTTGATGTGGTTCAAAGAGAAAATAAACCCTAGGTTTAATTGTGAATGCCATAATCACATGTAGTACGTAATTTCCTTGACACATGTTAGGACACATATGCACAGTTTTATTTTTTGAAACATTTTTAACATTTTTTGTTGTCTTATGTGTCAAAGACACCATAACACATGTTGCTCAGATGTCAAACACTAGGACAGATGTGTTGCATAGGGCATAGGTTCCATGAGTCTCAGAACTCACAAAGCATATTCAAGTGTTAAATGCACTGGATGCACAACAGGAAGGGTTGGGAAGGTGTTCTCTATTTTGTAGCTATGGAGAGATTCAATTTTAATAATTATTTAAGTGGTTATGAAAGCTACATCATTACTCGTTCCTGTAAAAATATGGAAATATCTACTCCACTGAAGTACCTGTGTATATAATAAAGGAAAACTATTGTAAAATTTAATTAATGCATTGTATAGCTCATGGGACACTTTGTTTTATTGATCAATCTGATTGAATCGTTAGCACTTTCAACACATCAGTTTGATTACTGTGTATTTTTATGTTGAATTTATTTCTTTTGAGCTTGAGTGAAGTTCAATGCTCAAACCTAACTCTATACTTAATAGGAACCCACATTGTCAATGGCTTGGGAGGTCCACATCAACCACTTATTAATCATGATTAGCTCATTCTAAGAGGATAGACTTTGGTACATATTACCTTGGAAGGTCTCTTTAGGGTTTTAGCTTATTTTTCAAACTGATCATACATCTTCTAACTATATTAGTTTTATCTCTAAAGAGCCTTGTATAACACTGCACTATCCTTTAAAATTAATGCTTATCTACCCAAAATGTAGTTTGACTTCCATAATCTTGGAAATAAAACATTAAGATAAATGTTAAGCACTCTACATCCTAGATGACAATTATGATTAATATTTAAAGCCTCAAGTGGGAAAAGCATTTAAAAAAACATCAGTTGACTCATATTCATCATTTAGTACTAGTCTCCAATGGTTAGAAAAGTGGTTAAAAGTAACTTCAAACAACAAGATCCTCCTCTTAAGATTAGAGCCTAGCGAATTTTATTGGAGATATCAAAGGAATTTGGGGTTCTCACCACAGGCCTAGGGTTTAGCAAAATGGTGTGACTTATCTAATTCTTCGCACTCTAGAATCTAGTTGTTTGTAAAGGCAGATTAAAGGATGATGATTAGAACTCCGCAATGCTATTGAAATAATAGAAATTTCTCATGATTTTAAAGGCATTTTATATTTATTTTTAGATATTCACAATCACGTGATTGATTCCCTTGAGGTTTTGAATCTTGATAATATGCTATACTATATATGATATATCTACCTCTAATCTCTATAAATCAAGGTATTAATACTAGGCCTTTTGGGTTTCTATTTTCAGTCATTTCAAGGGTGTTCATTATGTTTCATGTCAAACAAGTGGTTTAACTGAACATTCCAAAGGGCTGAACACTGGAAGGTTTATGGTGCTTCTTGCCACATAAAACTAAAAACTAGCCAGACTTATATAGTTTAGCTATATTTTACTATTTTTTGTGCTCATATTTGTGTTTTGATGCTATTTCTACTTTCAATCTCAACTTAGAATTTGCTACATCCCATTGGCCATTTCTTTTCAATGGTTGCAATATGACTTTTGACCACTATTTATGCTCAAAACTGCCTAAAAGGTTCCTAGATTTGAGCACTAGGGAATTTTTGATGGTGGAATTTAACCCTAGAACCCAATATGAAGAGTGTTTACCTCATGACTGATTCCCAAAATTTCTGCAAGTCTCTTTTCAATGTTTTCATGCCTAGAAAGCGCTTATAATTAGGGATTTAAGACTACTTATTGTTGTTATTCATGCCCAGATATCAAAGTATATTGCTTGATACCTTTTGGAGGCTACAACCATGTGCAAGGATGCCGAAATATTTCCAAAAATGTTGTTGTTCAAGGATTTTCCACTGCTGTCTCATATACCTAACAACTTAGATTATTGTTTCATGACTATGTGAGGGATGAAAAAGAGCCCTAGTGTGCCCATAGTTTAACATGGTGGAGTTTTACTATTGATTCTAGTCAAATGTGTGCCTAGGGGCTAGAACCTCCATAAGACTACCTAGAAGTTTCTAAGATGCACATGGATTTAAGAATTAGGGTGGTTACATGATGTTTGATGGCTGAAACAATGCCCATGATCACTGTTTAAGGATTTTATGAGGCTGGGACATACCCATAACTTCCCATGACGTCGATTCAACCCAGAGGAACCACACAAATTTGCACTTTTCACCTCTGTTTATACTGTTTGATGAATTTTGTCACTATCATGGCTTCCAAAACGAAACCAGAATTTCTGTATAGGGTTTGAAGTTGACCCAACGTTTTGAGAAGTGAATATATGCCCCTTTTCCATTTCCTAAAGATCTAAGAATCGTCCTGGCATTCCTCTGAAAAAATAAGGTGAACACCCTATGAAAATAGGGGGCTAACAGGAGGAAACCCTATGTTTAGGAGGAAAAATTTCCTACCTTGTCACCCTAGGAATTCCTATTGTTTGGTACTGGGTTTGCAGCTAGGATCCAAGGTTCATAAGAATCAATTTCCCTTGGCTGACGTCCTAGTTAATTGCATCAAGAGATCATATGATCTTGTTTACATGTTCTTTGTATGAATTCCCTGACTGTATTTCATCATCCACCAATTCAGGTACTCCTTGCATCATGATTAATGGTGATAATCAACAAATCATGTGGTTAGTTTTTTATGGGAAGTAATTTTAATCATTTTTCCATTACAATAGGAAACACTTACGACGTAAATTAAAGTTTTGAAGTGATTGCATAGAGTATAAAATGGCATTTGGGTAAGAATTTGAACAAGACAAAAATTTTGCAACACACCTGTATAATTAATAGGAGATTGAGGATGTGATTAGAGGGAGCACTACATAAGGAGATTTGTGGCCATGTCTAACATGTGTATCACTCATGTGAGGATGCTCTGTGATTCAACAATTTGCATAGTTTTGCATTTCATGATTGATACGGAAAAGTAACTAGTAGTCAGAAAACCTATCTTCAAGGACCGTCACACATTAATTGGCATGAAATTGATATATGAGGAACCAAATATGGTAAGGACTAGATAGTGCTATATGTCACATGTATAATTATAGGGATATTGAGGGTGTGATTAGAGGGAGAACTACAGAAGGAGCATTGTGGCCATGTCTAGCATGTGTATCACTCATGTGAGGATGCTATTCAATGTAGTAATTTTCATAGTTTTGCATTTGATTATTGATAAGAGAAGGAAACTAGTGGTTAGACACCCTATCTTCAAGGATCATCACATATCAAAAGGATGGAAAAGTGATATATGACAAAACAAATATGGTAAGGGCTCGCATTTGCTGTAGACAATGACAATTCGATTTGGCATGCTACATGATATTTGAAAATCCAATTTTGAGTGGATTGATGGAGGAATATATTTAATTAAATTCATTAATTAGTGGGTTTGATTTAGATATTGTTTACTGTGTGTTTTATTGTGACCATCAGTTTTGAAACACAATTTTATTCAAGAGAAGTCAAATTATGTACACCATTACCATTCATGAATTTGTCCTAATACATCAAATGCTCCTGCTCATTGTTGATTTACCATTAAGCATCCACATGAACTTTTTTAGAAATCGATCTAAGGTAGCGGGATTGGTAACAAACAAGCCGATGGAGTAGATTCATAGAATCAATTTAGCTGATGTGTAACTCTACCAAAACTTGTTTGCTTTAATGATTGTCAGGTTAGGTTGGTAGCTTGACACTTATTTGAGTAAGATTTCCATGAATCCGTTCCTATGCAACAAATGGACCCTATCCATTATCGAATTACCATTGACTTCCAACTTAAACTTTTGTCCAATTGATTTGAAGTAGAGGGATTGGCAGTAGATACACACTTACAGAGCTAAATCAATTTAGTTGATGTGTAATTCTCTCAAATCTTGTTTTCTCTGGTGATTGTCAAGGTATGCTGGCAATTACCTAGGTAAGAATATTTTGGGTATTTCCAGCGTCGAACTCTTACTAAAGCTAGAAACAAAGGATTCTAAACTGTGGTTTGAGTTTAGTCTTTGTAAGATTTAAATTTTTTCCCAATCTATGTTTTTCTATAGATGAAAAGAACTGTCATTTGATTCAAGGGTATTGAATGTGATACAATGGTGTTTGAACTATTGATTACACTTGAAATTGAATTCAAATTTCAAACCTTCAATTTCAAACCCCGCTCAAGTTAGGTGTTGGTGGTAAGGGAAATCTTCTCTGGATTAATGCAACAAAGTTCACACCTACTCCAAATTATTTACAAATTGTATCCAATGTTTAGATTGATATGTATGCTACTGGTTGGATGTTTTTTTTGCATTTGGCCATTCTCCATTTCACAAGTCACTACCTGGATGATGTAGTGTTATATAAATCCATTATTTACAATTGTTGTCCAATTTGGAAGCTTTGATCCCTTGCTTAGTTGAACATGACTAAGATGTATGAGTAGATGTTGTAGTCCTTGTAGAATGCAAACAAGCCAAATTCAATTGGTTCTATACAGACTAGGAAAAAGTCAATCACAGTGTACAAAAATTAAAGGTTTGCCTAGAATGCAACATTGTAAACATGAAGAGGATATATGAGTACAATTTGTTATCAAAGAATGATTGGAAGTGTGTTTTATTATTTTCTACATCATTATTCATGTGATGGTTTAAAAAATTGTTAGTTATTCCCTTTTACACAATTTAATAGAAATTTGTATATTACTTATTAAAATGTGAATAAATTCCAAGGTTGAGATAATTTGTGTTGGAAATATTGTACACAAAAACAACCATTAAGCAAATCTAAAATCTAAAATTTCTATGAATATAAAATACTAGCACCTTTGTTCTGGGGAGTGGGCCCTGCCTCCTAGGAACATAGTGCCAAGGGAGGCTACAACAACTACAAAATTATCTCAACTCAGACATAAATTATTGCCACAACTTCAAATAAGTTTATTTATTTATTTAATGTAACAAATTAGATACTGAGCAATATAATTTCCACAATGTCTATCCCCCTACTACGATTGTCCTGTGTTATCGTATCAATGAGAAAATAATTGGCAATTTGTTGCAGCATTAGATAGAGATCTATTGGATTCTTTATCTTTTTCTACCACTACTGTGAAGTCTATTGTTTTCGCATCATCTCTTGTTGGGAGGGTATCAACAATTTTGGTTGTTGCAATTCTAGCTGCGTTACTATATGATTCCTCGTGCTATTGTTCTGAACCTTGACACAATATTGTTTGATGTTGGTCAATATACTCAATATGTATGGTTTTTGTCTCTTTTACAGTTTCAAAACCATTACTTTCAAGTTCCACAACTTTTGCATTGTCTATACTTTATCAATAATTGGAATATCCATCTCTATCAGGTGTTATGTTGCATTCTTCATGTGGCTCTTCCAATATCATTGTTTGTTTTCATACCACTGCATCATCCTGTGTGTAGAAGGTCTCAACAAGTTCTCTACAGAATAGGTTTTAGCATAATGTAATAATTTGTTGGTTGCATACAGAGTAGATCAACTATTGTCGAGATAAATCAACATTTCATGAGTGTACCAATAATAATGTAGTAAGGGAAAAAACTTCCCTTGAGTTTGAATGGAAATCCAAAGTGCATAAAGTATGTTAGCACTCAGAATGTACTCAGGTTGTAGGAAGCACACCCCAAGGTAACATCAAAA
>LPNX010395384.1:10275-42515 GCA_001517045.1 Pseudotsuga menziesii | reverse complement strand
TATTAATGTAACCATCATGTTGACCTACTATAAAATTGTAAATATGCTCTATTACATTATCTTCATAAATATCATTCTATAGGTTCAAATATCTTAGTCTCATATTGCTCCAAGAAGTGCTTTCTACAACTTAGTATGACGGAGAAGTGTAATTTCATGCTCAATGTGGAGATGACACATGCACTTTAATAAAATAATAAAATGTTAAGGAAAACAAATCATAATGTCAACCTTAACCTAAAGTTTAAAACAAAGATAATATATTCCAATTTATTAAAACTAAAAAAATGAAACTTGAATACATCTTACTCAGTTTTCAACCAATGCAAGTTTGGTTATGTCCAATTAATTACTTGATATCCAAGAAGACGAATAATGTTACATATATTCTAAAAGTGATATATAATGTGGGCATACACATGACATCATAAGAGAAAACGTTGTTTTAATCCTTCGCCTTCTTACATCCCATGGCATTTTAGAAATTGTCCAAATGCTAAACTCGTGAGAGTTTATTCATATTCTAGCTATTTTAATTCTTGATGTGATTGAATTTTTAATGGGATCATTATTCTGGACAATGACCTCTTGCACTCTCCAATGGTTTAGTCAAGACTTAGAATCTTTATGCTTATCCCTCTTAAGTTGCAAGTGACTTCGACTAAAGTTTGAAGTAATCTTAAGAAGCCTCTTATCTTTTGTGCTAGTTATCATGTGTTTAAACATTAGATACCTAGTCAGCTAAGCAGGAAGAAAGATTGGCTTTGTTATCATAACATTGATTTGTGATCATCCTAAAATTAACTAAATGGTTCACGATTGAATGGCATATATTAAAAGTCTCACCATCCATTTTCCAATACTTTCTAACCATATATTGATCTTGTTGTCCATGTAACTTGTAGAAGAGTGGACTAATCATAACGGTTCTATAATTTTAGGGGTTATTTTTTATTCCATGTTTAAAATAAAAACAAGATTCTATAGTTTAGAGATATCCTAATTAACTATATCATATTAATACGCTTTTGGATGTGAGGGATAATGATGAATCCTCAAACTTTTAGGATTTTGGCTTGACGACCTTTAGTGTTCCTATCTTTCTTTTTTAGAGATAATTTAACTTCAAACTATATGTATCTTAAAGTAAAAACCCCCACTTTATAATAAGGATTTGAATGTTACTGACAACATTAAAAATGATAATATGTTGAAATTTTATAAAAAAATATATTTTAAATAATGAAAATGGATTTTTTTTTAAATATTAATGAAAAATTAATTAACAATATTCATATAATAATTTATAATAGTATGATGCAAACAAAAAGAATAATTAAAAAAATGATTTTTAAAATTTAATATAGAGAATGTTTAGGAAACCATCCATGTCAAAATAGGCGGAACTACCTTATTATTTTCTATATCCATAATCCTAAATTGATGTGGGAAAATATAATATACAATTTTTGCAATCCTTAAAAGATTTACTACCTTATCATTTTCTTTGCCCATAATCCTAAAATGTTGTGGAAAAATATAATGTATCATTTTTGTCAGTTTAAAAGGATAAAAGTAAGTTTTTTTGGTTTGTTTTTGTAAGTTCATAATCTATTTTATTGAGAAAAAATAGTGTTACAGATAAAAGTACAAAATAGTGTATCCGAATTACAGAGAGGCAAAAACAGAGAAAAAGAACCAATCTTCTTATGATGGAAAGGAAGATTGGAGCAATCAAAGTGATCCTCCTTTTGAAGGGAAAACGGATCCATACAATAAAGAGTTTAAGATTTTTACAAAAGAACTTCAAGGTGAACTTGAGAAGCCTAACCATGGGAGACCACTGTCCGAGGATATTTTTCAAAAAGAGGAGAAGTTGAAACATAAAACCTGGTTTAGAATTTGATGAAGGGTTCCACGATTATGGGAGTCCCAAAACCGAAACCCAGCGGCGCATCCTTGCCATTGGTGTCATTTGCATCATCACTAAAGTTGTCCTCATTGTTGGAGTTTGTGCTGCTGCTTGAGCAATCCTTAATGTTGGAACTCGCATGCTTGACCGACAGGGGCTCGGTCTTACTGGGGATAGCGGCACCTGGGAGGAATTTTTCCTCAATAAGTGGTGAAACGTGTCTAAGGTGGGGGCAGCATGGGGGTGACATCCATAGGAGCTGGTGAAGGAGAAGGGACATGAATGGAAGGGGCGGAGGAGGGGCTGGGGATAGAAGGAGCACGGAGAACAGAAGGACCAAGGATACCTGGACTAGGGACACCAGAGCTGACGGGGTTAGGATCCAAAGCGGGAGAAACAACGTGGAGGTTGACAGAGCGGAGAATGAGACGAGTTAGCAGGTTCTTGATAACCCAGTAATTCCTGCATCATTCAGTGGTGCGATTGGATGTTGAGAGAGAACTGGTGAGCTCGTCCTCCCAATAATCAATCATGGTGCGCAGGTGAGCCAAAAATTCAATGTCGAAGCCATCAGAGTTGTTCTGGGCATTGAAGGGAATGGCTCTTGGACTGCTAGCACCCCTGCATGCACGTCCCCGCTTGGTTGTACCTTGTTGCTGGGGGGGAATGAAGCAGAGTGCCAGAGAGATGGAGGTGGTGAAGTTGTAGAAGAAAGCGTCAGGAGGTATCTTGCAGGAGGTTGGCAGAAAGGATCGAAGGTGAACAGTGGAGGAGACGATTGACAGCTGGTGAACTTAACCCCCCAACATGAAACCACAAACCATTTATGGTTGACCATCATTGCGCTGACCTCATCGTACCAGGGCTTGATTGCAGAGAGGACACATCCGGAGGGGGAATTTAGAAGCGCCGCAAATTTAGAAGGAGGAGGAGGCATGTAAGAGGTCTGGGGTATCATATGTATATGGATGAAGTAGCCAAATTAAGAAATTGATTAAAAAACACCCATTTGAAATGTAATATTTTTTTTAACATTTTTTTTTAATGAAGTGTATCATTAATTTATTATTTTCAATTGAAAAGCAAAAATTTATAAAGAATTTCATGCTCAAAGTGTGCATGAATATCTACACTTCAAATTTAAATTGAGGCTAACCCTTCAAATTTCATCACTGCACCAACCCGTGCTTGTGACATGCAAAACCTAGTGAAAAGTTCTTTGAGCTAACAAGATTCAAATTTGAAACAAATTCATGCTCACTACATTCAAATTTCACATGGCATAGGAAAATGCATGGATGCCATGGCATGTGCGCATGCATGCATTACATCAGGAGGGGCGTCACCTTTTTGGCAGTTGGATAAGTGGTGGTTCTCGTGGGCGAGAATTATTTAGCTTGTTGCATCCCAATTAATGCGGTTGTAGCAAGCATGATGTCCATTGAATCTTAAACATCCAACAGGCACCATGCCTACTCCCTACAACAAGCTGGATATTAATCGTCGCCACCATGTGCCCCTGGATATGACCTTGTACATGATGCGTGGGCCAGAATTGGGGAAATGGAGAACAGGACGAAAGGGAGGGTACTGGTGAACACATGAGTTGGCAAGAGGCTTAGGCAGGGGTGACGCTTGTAGGCATGGTGCACTTTATCGTGGCTGGATATGGGAACAATTTGTGTGTTCTATATGTTGCCTCTAATCTAGTCTTTGAGATTGGGTGCGATTTGTGTGTCTCCTATGTGGGTCAAGTTTTTGAGATGTGATATGGTCATTGGGATGTTAAGCGAGGGGATGGGGCCATGACAATGACAACCGCTAAAAAAATGTGAAGTAAATGAAGTGGTTTTGTGAAAAGGCGGATCGCGGATGTGATAAAACGGGTCGTTTTGGTTAGCCCATGTCCCACTCCGTTTTGTCACAATCAAAGGGAACAGATGGCCAACTGTCATGAATAAATTAATGAATGAAAACACAAGAGGTCCCATCACAATTAGTTGATAATGCCTCGACTAATGGTCTTTTCCAATAAAGGAGCTTTATTTCCCAACGCGTGAACGATGGGAGACACGTAAGATGCAGGACGACCACACTGCGAAATTTGGAGAACAATATTAAACATGCAGCAGAGTAATAAATGCTCTGGCTGCAGCATTGTGAACCCTTGGATCTCAAATGCAGCAGAGTAATAAATGCTCTGGCTGCAGCATTGTGAACCCTTGAATCTCAAATGTCAGAGTAATAAATGCTCTGGCTGCAGCATTGTGAACCCTTGGATCTCAAATGCAGCAGAGTAATAAATGCTCTGGCTGCAGCATTGTGAACCCTTGAATCTCAAATGTTTGAGATCCAAGGGTTCACAATGCTGCAGCCAGAGCATTTATTACTATGCTGCATGTAAAATATTTCTAGCCGCGAAATTGCCTGCCATGGACGTCGACTCCCACCTGCATCTTATGTTCGTGGATGCCACCAGGAAAGTGGCCAGTGGCCACCTGTTGTGAATAATGAATCGAGCAACAAAATGTCCAATCACAATCAAAGTCAATGAACGTGGACGCGGAAGATGCGGGACCGGAAATTGCCAAACCATGAACATCGACTCCCACTTGCATCTTATGTCACCGGTTGATGCCACCTGCCTGTGGATGCCACTTGTTTTGCATAATCAATTGGGCTTACCTAAAAGAATAATAAAATTTGTTCATTATAAAGCGACTTGGTTTCTTCAACTAATCAGAATATCAAAAATCAACAAGATATCAGTGCTGTTCTATTTTCAATCATTTGGCCTAGTATTGAGATTGGAAGAGAGTGTGTATCAAAGGCGCAACTGGTAGATACTTTGCAATCGTGAGATCACTCGAAATAAAATCTTGAGGTTGAGTGCGCGTTCCCAATCTCTGCAAAACATTCTTCGCTATTCTATATCCAATGGCACTCCTTACCTCGACAGCAGCTCGCAACGCTACATCCCTCGCATCCACCTCAAGTGGCAATACTAACAGTCATATCTATGACGTTTTTATAAATCATTGGGGTGAAGTGAAGAAAGGCCTCGCTAGCGATATCTACAATCGCCTTGTTGTAGATGGATCCACGAGTATTTTTGCACAAGGAAGAATTCCGAAGGGGAGAGAACATGATTACCCAAATCGAGGGGGCTATCGAACAGCCTCGGTTCATGTAGCAATTTTTTCTCCAGGATATGCGTCTTCAAAATGGTGTCTCGATAAGCTCGTACTGATGGTGGAGTCGAAGTCAACAATTATCCCGGTCTTCTACAACGTCGAGCCCTCTAATCTTCGGTGGACGAAGGGCGGAGATGGAGTGTATGCTCAAGCCCTTCGCGTGCTCGAAAAGAAAAGAACATTCGATTCTCAACCATGATACAATTCCATCATTATAAAAAAATGGAGGGATGCTCTTTCTACTGTGGCAAATATATCCGGTTTTGAGCTAAAAGCGTGTAACGAGTAAGCACCTCTACCTCTCCCTTTTATTCTGAGTTTTTAATATTCTGGATTGATAGGTACAATATCATACTTCATTTTTTAATAAAGCGTCTCTTATATTATTAGCGATTTTAATGTGTTTATTATTAAGTGACGAGAGGCAGCTAGTCGATAAGGTTGTCCAGCGAGTGTTGAAATTGCGTACCAAGTCACTAGTCAATGTTTCCAAATATCCCACTGGCCTCGATGAAAAAGTAAAATATTTCGAAAAAACGGTGTTTATAGAGCAACAAAGCGATAAGGCTAGGGTTGTGGGAATTGGGGGTCTTGGCGAGGTAGGAAAAACGACGCTTGCAACAGAATTCTTGTTGGGTTAAATGTGCACACCCGAGTTTACTTTATTGTACCAACAAAACCCCTAGCTCACTAGCCCTTTTGGCGACAGACCGCAGAACGACCTGAAGTCTCACCCGAAAAATTCCTAGATGGTGTGGCTGAAGAATCAGGTTTCCTCAACCAGGTTCTGTAGCATTCTAGGTCTTTTGGACTCTAGTTAACCAGCGGGATCTCTCTTAGCAAGGACTGCTTCTCTCTTCCTAGCTGAATCTGCTATGGAACTGACTCTTATCGCATCGCATATTCTAAGACAATGCGTAACATTCTCTTCTGTTCAACTCTTATCCTGCGATATCTCACACCGCAGCTTCCTCGACAGTGCGATATCGCCTTTCTACACTATAGTATTTCCTATAGTAAGACTCAATATGCTTATCCACTCTCAAGGTCCAGAGGCTTCCTCTCTGGGTATAATAGCTCAGTTAACCTTCATTAAGGTGTTAAACAACTTCTCTTAAGCTTCTACAGTTTAACATGCTTAACATCAATCACGCTCAACTTGCTGAAGTCATATTCAGAAGTCACTTAACATTGTAACTGTTAGCTATCGTGAATCGAGAACTGATAAACTCATATACAGAATACTTAACACATTCCACTCACACTTAACCTTCTATGTTACTGTAACTGAAGGATAGGATACATACATTCGTTAACTAATAAGAAACATTCATGTAACGAATAACAGATAGCAAATAAGTATAGCACAATCACATGAAACAGTCGCACAACACACAGATTTTACGTGGTTCACTTCCAGGGAGGACACTACATCCACAGGAACTGTGTTTTATTATATCTTGAGAGAGTACACAGTTCTGCTGCAACCTCTTATGCAGCTTGAGATCTTCTGGGAAACTCCACGCACACAGCTGGGAGCCCTTCTCTCTTAAATCTTTTTTTCTTCTATAATGCTTTCTTCTTACAATATATCATTTCTCTCTCTCTCTCTCAATCCCTGCCGATTGTTACATTCATGCTCAAGGAGTCAGCTGCTGGTTACAGTAAGATAACTACAGACTTAATAGTAGAACCAGAGCTCGACTCTTCCTCAATGTCTTACGATACTGATGACAACTAGCTAACTGGATCATTGTCTAACTGACCAACTAACTAGCTGAATGGCTCACTATATAACTAGCTGAATGGCTAACCTTTCATAATACAAAATACATGCTTAAATAGGTGGCCTGAAGGTCTCACTGTGATACAAAACTGTGGGCCTATCCCAACAGTAACCCAAAAACCCTAACTGTGACAGTCGTCCTATCTGTACTTTGAACTGCCACTTGCTGGTCACACTGCAGCTTTCTGCAGTCTTTGTAATTTTTGGCGCTGATCGTCAGTATGGGCGCCGCTTCCTCGGTTGCTCCTCTTCTATCCTTTGTCTTTAATACCTCAGCCCATTGCTCCTTCTTCATTCATGAGGGTAGTTGTGCCTTTCTGTTGTCACCGCTGCCTTAAATGCAGTGGTTGAGCTCTCTTCTTGGCCACTTCAGGTACTGTTTCCTTTGACTTTCTTGTTTCGATATAGCAGCTTTTCCTATAGCTGCAGGGCCCTGCTCCAATAGTCCCCTAACACTTACTTGTGGCTCATCCCCGAGCCACTAACAGCTGGCTTCTCTTGCTGCAGCTTCTCCTTGGCTTCCTGTGAAGTCCTTGCGAATCTCTCCCTGAGTCCTGCGACATCTTTGTCCATAGCTCCGACACAGTCTTGTGCCGCTTCAAGCATAACTTGACTAATCATGGGGTCTTCTGTAAACTTAGTTCATAGGTCTCTCTTATATTTCCTTCCCTCATTGTCATGCTCACGCTCTGGTTGCTTGCGAGACTTGCCATCCATTTCTTCATCATAAGGATTCAAATCCCTGGTATCATGAGAACTCCTCTTTATCTGCGTTAGAAATCGTATCACAAAGAAAATATAAATCTGTATCTTCCATCCTTCTCAAACATTTCATTCAATCTGGATCCTTTCATACGAAAACCATACAAACCATGAATTCCATTCCGAGAACAAGCCTTTGTCTGCATGTTGAATTTCACATCACCAGTGGCTGAGGTGTTCTGAGCAGAGTCATTCCGAGGGATAACTTGAATATCCATCTTCATTTCCATGTTATCCTTAACAACTGTTTTTTGATCTACGTCATCTGAGCTCTTATTCATCATATTGTCTGCTAAAGCGGTCCTCGGGTTCCTCTGAACCATAAGATACTGATCCAGCTGAAACTGAGGATATGTCTTACTGTCTCCAAGGTTATAGTTTGTAAATTTAAGAACAGGGACATATCCTAATAGTTCTCCATCTTGCTTTACACGAGGATCAATCGGCGGTAGTGGAATAGGAAACTTAACACCCTTGGGAATGGTTACCTCCGGTGCGTCCTCGACTCACGGCACAATGTATACTGTTGCCATATGAACTTCTTCTTCCTGCTTTGGGCTGGACTCTTTTACTATCTGAGCTTGACTCCTCATCCTTGGCGTCTGCCTGACCTGTGGTGCACCTAATTTCACAACCCTGGACAGCGTCGTCATAGCAGACTCGAGGCCACCACACTGGAATCATCGCACAACATCTTCTAAAGGTTCCTTCTTGGACATAAACCATCTAGTGCAGTACTCTGGATTGGTAATGGCTGCGAAAATAGGGAAAACTATCACTCTGTAACTGGATTATCTCTGCACAGGGAAAACTCTACAAATTGCTCTATAACTCTTAGAAATCACAAAAGTAACCCTTCTGTTTGAATGATCTGTGTATTTATAATGAAGGCGATAATCTCTAAAGCAACAGTCGCTTAGGCTAGACTTGTTGGTGGCATTTATTGGATGGATAAGATAACACCTGTCATCCCGATCCTCATTAAGTGCTGAAAATCCGATCAAATCTCCCTTGAAAATTGTGTACAGGCGCCGGTCTCGACCAAGATTTACCAAATCTAGGACAATCCTTGTACTGTTTCAAAATCTAGGGCAACGTATACCTGTCATATCTAGATTAATTTCTTGTCAGAGGGCGAAGTGACTAGCCCTCTGTCCCTTTCAAAATCGTCTTAAATGCACGGGGAGCATCGCCTCGCTGCGATGTCACACCGCATCGTCCTGGACCAAAAAGCTGGCGTGAGACTCCGCAACGTTCAAAAACTCTGCAAGCATCCTATGACTTGCGCAAAATAAACTTTCCTGCTGTGATTCCTCCTACTTAGAACTTTTTTTTTTTTGAGTGTAGACTAATTATGGGTGCGATTCCTCCTTTCAACTACACTGGACATCTGCACCGCCCAGTTCTCTGAGTTAGGATTTAGAGGTGGAGTGGCTATCACTCTAAGGTTTAAGCCTACTGCCATTAATCAAAGTAGGAACAACCTCCCTGTTCAGTTTACTAAGCTGAACAACACCTCTTTCTGTGACTTGTTGAATCTGATATGGCCCCAACCAATGTGTCTTGAACTTCCCTGGAAACTTAACAAACTTGCTGTCATAAAGGAGCACTAGGTCTCCTGTCTGAAAAATCTTGCTCTTGATGTGTCTGTCATGCTAAGCTTTTTCTCGTGCCTTCTGCGCTTTTTGATGAAATCCTGCGATGAATCTATTTTCTTCTAAGGCAAGCAGCTGCGCTAATCTTTCATTCATCATATATGTATCAGCCATCTCAGTAATTTGAGCAATTTTTAAACTGGGAAATGTATTCCATAGGAATAACAGCCTATTATCCATACACCAAGATGAAATGTGTGTGTCCTGTAAGTTTCTTGCATGTGTTCCTATAAGCCCATAATACAGCATTGACCCTGAGGTCCCAATCATTTCTTTGGCTGTTAGAGATTTTAGTAAGAGCATTTTCTATAATTTTGTTAAAAGCCTCAACCATGCCATTAGCTTGTGGGTGGTAGGGAGTGCTCTTATGGTGCTGTATCTGAGATTCCTCCATCAAGGCCTGAATAGTGCGATTCAGAAAGTGTGTGCCTAGATCACTCATCAAAATTGCTGGACATCCAAATATACTTATGATGTTTTCAAAAATGAACTGTGCAGCTGTAGCAGCATCACAATTCCTTACTGATTTTGCCTCTTCCCACCTAGTGAGGTATTCTGTTCCTGTGATGATGTATCTCGCACTAGTTCATTTTTCTAGTGGGTTGATAGGACCCACGAAATCTATAACCCACTTGTCAAATGCTCGCAGCGTAATCTGTGGTCGTAGCAACATTCCATCTCTTCGCGAAGGTTTTCCTACCCTCTGGCAGATATCGCAGCATCTGCAAAACTCCTTAGTGTCTTTATGCAAAGTAGGCCACCATAATCCTGTAGCTAGAATTTTCTACGCAGTCGGCTTTCCTGCGAAATGACCTCCTGCGGTACCTGAATGTGCTTCTCTGATAATGGCCTCTTTCTCGTGCGGCATAATGCATCTGCGTAGAACTTCATCTGGACCTAACTTATATAAATGTCCTGCGATCAAAGTGAAGTCTGCTGCTTTAACAACTAACTGTTTCTTTTGCTTCTTAGTAAACTCAACTGGTGCCCACCCTGTAGTGAGAAAATGAATAATATCTGCGTAATACTCATCTGTGATCTGGATGGAAAAAAATTGCGCATCTAGCAAGTTATTCTCTAGATTACTTGGTTCTTCTCCTGAGTCTATTCGCAACAGATGATTAGGTCCGGCATTTAATCTTCCTGGTTTTACAATAATTTCAAAGTCATACTCCTGAAATAGGAGTAACCATCTGCAGATCCTTCCCCCTAACACTGGCTTATTGACCAAATACTTTAAAGCAGAATGGTCAGTGAACATCTTGAATGGGGCACCCAATAGATAGTTCCTGAACTTCTGTAGAGCATACACCATAGCTAATCCTTCTCTTTTTGTAGTGGTGTAGTTCTTTTCTGCGGTAGATAACTTTCTGCTTGAGTACGTGATAAGGTGATCGATACCCCCTTCTCCTGGCTGTGTTAAGACAATCCCTAGTGCAATGCTATATGCATCCACATGTACATGAAATGGCTTGTTCCAATCTGGAAATACTAATATGGGTGATGTAACCATCTTCTCTTTAAGAGTGTCTAAACTTTGCTGGCATTCCTCATTCCGTATGAATTTCACGTCTTTCTTTAACAACTTTTCCATAGGTGCTGTGATCTTTGCATAGCCTTTAATGAATTTTCTATAATACCCTGTATGACCAAGCACTGTCCTCAGTTGCTTGACTGAGTTGTGTGCTGGAATATTTACAATGATGGTAATCTTTACGGGATCTACCATCAAGCCTTGTCTGCAAACAATATGACTCAACAAAATACCAAATGGTGCACAGAATATACATTTCTTCAAGTTAAGAGAAATCTGATATTGCCTACATTTCTCTAACATGAACCTTAAATCTCCTATATGCTTTTTGATTAATCCAAATACAGTCCAATCATCAAAATAGACTTCTAAGAATTTATGGATGTATTCCTTAAAGAAAATAACTACTACTCTAGAAAAAATAGTTGGTGCATTTTTAGGACCAAAGAGCATTATCGTATACTGGAATGAGCCCCATTCTATCGTAAAGGTGGTCTTATGTCGATCATCTAGATGGATTCTTATCTGGTGATAGCCTGAAAAGCTATCAGTGAATGAGTAAATCTCCTGTCCGCCCACATTGTCTAAAACTTCATCAGTAAAAGGTGTCGAAAATGGGTCATGAAGTGATGCATCGTTGAGTTTGTGCAAATCGACACAAATACTGATTTCTTCTTTAGTTTTATTTTCTTGCACAACCATGGGACTAACCCATTCGCTCTCTTCTATTGGCTCAATGATGCCTGCTGCTAGCATCTTATCAATCTCATCCTTAACTTTTTCTTTATAACGAGGATTTAATCTGTATGGATGCTTCTTAACCGGCCTAACATCCGCTTTCAAAGGTATCCTCATGACTCCCAAATCTCTTACTATTCCCTTCATCTCTATGAACTTAGTGGGAAATAAGTCCCGATAGTCATGTAGCAAATCTGTGATGTGTCCTACCGTTTCATCATCCCAATAGTCTCCAATAGAGGCAAACTTTGGTTATGTTTCTGTGCCAATATTGATCTTTTTAATCTTAATAGGCTCTGTGACAGCTGGAATGTCTAGCTTTGGTCCCTCAACTTCGCAAGTACCTTCTGACTCTAGAATGTTGATACTGCGAGGATTCTCATCCTCATCACCTGGCTCTTCTGCGAAGTTGTAACACTCTAGCGCATGTTCTAACTGGATGGCACAATCAGGCTGAGTATACACTGGTAGGGTACAGTCATCAAATATCTTAGTCTTTATAATATTTAGAGCCTAATCAATGCTTGGGTACTCATATTCAAAAGTGAAAGTGAGTAAAAAGTTGTCTATCATAACTGGCCATGTAATCGTTCCTCTGCGCAACTCTGTCTTAGTGTACCAGTTCCTTGGGACTGTGTCTAAAGTGTGAATAAATAGGTGAACCCATTCATCCTCTGGAATGTCCGACCAATTATGTTCACATAGCTTAATATGTGACCTGGGGTCACTTTCTCCTGTATATTTCTACTAGAAACGCTCCTTGTCATTAGAGAATCTGATCACCATCAATCTTTAAAAATCATCCCATGATGCGATATTTTCTTTATGTGCATGCCACCATATTGTAGGTGTGGCTGTTACTGTAAGGTCAATAGCTGCCATCCTCTGCTCATGAGGGGTTTCCTACTCAAACTACTGTAAAAAGTCATTGACATCCGTTAAGCCATCAAATGACGGAATATCCTTAATCTTTGTGCCAATCCATCGCAGTGACTTAGTCATAAATGCACATCTGTGAACTGAGACTTCATAAAGTTTGTTCTGCCAATTTTTTAAACCAACATCCGAATCTGATGTGCATGAGCTATCGCATCGCCAACTAATATTTCCTTCTGCAGTGGGGTTGATATAATCACTCTGGTTAGCAGTCATTTGATAGAAGCTCTCCATATTACGCACCTCATCCTCTGCTCTGATAGGTTCAATGTATCGATGACCTTGAAAAGGATCCAACGATGCGATGACTCAAATCTGTTTGTCCTCAAAGGTCATTAGTCTTTTCTTCAAATCGATAACAGCCATGTTATCAATTTCCCAATCAATACTTAATAAAGGTGGATACGGTCTGTTATCGCCAATAATATCTATGACTTCAAAATCTGCAAAACTGTGAACTCAGTCAATATCAACTGGTACTTGCGGTAATCGACCCAATGGCGATACCCTCTGTTGATTCGCTAATCGCAGATGGATAGGTGATCTGGCTAACTTAGGGCTACCCATCTGTTCCCATGTTTGCTTAGTAAGAACATTTACCTTTGATCCTAAATCTAGGATTACCTCATTCATTTCAAACTCTCCAATTTGTGTTGTGAGTCTCATTTCTCTTCCTGTTCTTGTATGGCTCATAATATTATGAACAGCACGCTACGTACTGCTCACGGAAGAATACTGTTGATACTGATCTATGATGCGTTGAAGCTCTCCTATGGCTTTCTCATTTATTATGAGTTTCAAGCAGCTCCGCAGGAAGGATTGTACACTTCTCGTCAACTCATCCTCTTTGCACCTTCCAGATGTGGTAGCCTACGATATCTGCACAGGACTAACGCCACAAGATTTTTGCTTCAGTATTCCCCTATAAGGCAATATATGTGATCCTACTGGTGTAGGGTCAGTAAATAAAGTTTTAGCTTGCTGAAATGTTTCTTTATTCTTCTACAGGTCAAGTGGTGTAGATTTATCAGTGGCTTTACGCACCCACTTCGGACCTGTATTCTTTTCGGCATCCTGCGATGTCCTACTAGTAGAAGCACCACTGCGAATCATAATATTGACTCTTGTTTCTGGTTCTTTCTATTCAGTAGCAATAAGTTGAATATTCTGGTTTACTACTAGCTTAGGATCATTAATCTTGGCTATCAAGATAGGACATTCTTCTATAGTATGATCATAGGACTTGCAGTACTTACATGTTGTAGTAGGGTTCTGACAATCTCTAGAATAATGTCCTACAACTCCATAGTTGTAACAAACAATCGGTCCATGACCACGGCCAAAGCCTCCACAACGGCCTCGTCCTATGAATCCTCCACCACGGCCATCATGAGCCGGTTCATGCTGTGGTCCTGCTGTTGGTCCAAATGTCTCTGACTGGACTCTGTAGAAGTCATGTTTTCTCTCTATCATGAGATCATAAGCTCTGCAATTATTTTCATCATGTCCTACTGACTTACAGAAGTTACAGTATAAATTCTTAGGAGTTTGTACATACTTCTGAAGTAAAAGGCATTCATGTGGTCTATGTCCTCTTATTCTATAGATTTCACACCATGGCCCTTGGGTCTGTACTAAGGGGTTAGGAGCCCCACTTTCTAGATACTCTACAAATACTGGACAGTTATCTTTGGTATGGCCATGTCCTTTACACTTTGTACACCATAATTCTTGTTCAACCTCTTTTCCTTTCTTAATCTCATGTAGCTGTAAAGTGAGATTGGCTAACTGATTCTGTAAGTTTGTCATACGTGCACTAGTCTCAACTAAAGGTGAAGCCTCTAGTTTCATTTCCATCTCCAATGCTTCATCCTGCGTATGGAGTTTCTGTTTCATTAGTGGAAGTATGATATGAGGGAGCAATGCTGCGATGAACCATTCCTTATGCTGCTTCGACGCAAACTCAAAACTAACTTGGTCTATAAGAGCTTTAAATTTCTGATCGAAATGCCATACTGACTCTGTGGATAACTGTTTGATGTCTTTAAGTTCTGTGATACATTGTGACTCAGACTTGGGTTTCTTAAATTCCTTAATCATTGCAGTCCTGACCTCTGTGAGTGTTCTAATCTACGCTGATGTATACTTCATATACCATGTTAAAGCTCTTTCTCTAAGTGTAGTAGCCAACTGTACAAGCTTAGTATTGTCATCTTGGATCTGTTTAATGGTCCATACAGCTTCACATAGGAACCAATGCTATTTTGGGTCTTTTTCCCATGTACCCCTAAAGGTACGTAATTTCATGTCATCCCCCATTCTGTTTCTATGAGGTGGATTCTGATTTGCTGTATTACTACCACTTAGCGGTGTAAATGGAGGTGGTGTAAAGGTAGTATGTACTGTGTGTGAACTACTTGATGGAGTTCCTGTGGGATTATTCTAAGTCCCGGTCGGTTTCTGTGGTGTATAAGGGTGGTAAGGGATACCCTCGACTATTTTTTCTCTATTACTTTGACTCTGTTCTCTAGTACTGTCTGAACTGTCTTCAAAGAAGGAAGATCTGAAATCTACTTTACATCTCTTACCGCTACATGTACATCCAATTTCTCCAAAATCACTTTCAAACTCTTGTGACATTACACTTACTTAACTTATTCATGTGAGAATATATCTAGTACTCCTTTTTTATACAATAACATCTTAAGAGACAAATTTAAAGAGTTCAAGTACTTACCGCGATATCCTTTGAAGAAGTACCTCTCTGCTTCGCTGAAACTCTTTTTTTGATCAACTGTAAACTCTGTAATGAAACCTTCCAGCAAACTCGCAAGCCAGAAGTCTACTGCCCACGAAATGGGATTATCTACGCTCTTCACAGTGTGAATCAACTCCCGTGTCCAGACAATGTTCCTTTTCTTCTTGAATACGTGCTTATCATTCAACTTTGACAACCAATCATACAACTCATTTGCATAGGTCGCAAAAAATATCTCATGCAGGTCTGTGAAGATATGTTTCCATAACCAGTCCTCTGTACTAAGCCTAGGACTCTTGTTTTCTTTTTCAGCAAATTCTCTTTCCTTAGACTCAACCCATTGGTTAATTTCTTCTTTAGTAGGATGCCAATAGAACATCAACTCTTCAATTTGTTCAAAACCGACAACGGAACCATTTGTTGGATTTCTTGTGTAGACTTGGGTTTACGTTATTGTACCAACAAAACCCCTAGCTCACTGGTCCTTTCGGTGACATAATGCAAAACGGCCTGAAGTCTCACCCGAAGTGATCCTAAATGGGGTGGCTGAAGAATCAGGTTTCCTCAACCAGGTTCTGTAGCATCCTACGTCCTTTGGACTCTGGTTAACCAGCAGGATCTCTCTCAGCAAGAGTTGCTTCTCTCTTCCTAGTTGATTATGCTATGGAACTGACTCTTATCGCATCGTAGCTTCTAATACGATGCGCAACATTCTCTTCTATTCAACTCTTATCCTACGATATCTCACACCGCAGCTTCCCCGACAGTGCGATATCACCTTTTTATGCTACAGTGCTTCCTACAGTAAGACTCAATATGCTTATCCACTCTCAAGGTCCAGAGGCTTCCTCTCTGGGTATAATTTCTCAGTTAACCCTCATTAAGGTGTTAAAAAACTTCTATTAAGCTTCTACAGTTTAACATGCTTAACATCAATCACGCTCAACTTGCTGAACTCATATACAGAAGTCACTTAACACTGTAACTGTTAGCTGTCGTGAATCGAGCACTGATAAACTCATATACAGAATACTTAACACATTCCACTCACACTTAACCTTATATGTTACTATAACTGAAGGATAGCATACATACATATGTTAACTAATAAGCAACATTCATGTAACAAATAACAGATAGCAAATAAGTATAGCACAATAACATGAAATAGTCGCACAACACACGGATTTTACGTGGTTCACTTCCAGTGAGGAAGCTACGTCTACAGGAACTGTGTTTTATTATATCTTGAGAGAGTACACAGTTCCGTTGCAACCTCTTATGCATCTTCAGATCTTCTGGGAAATGCCACGCACACAGCTGGTAGCCCTTCTCTCTTAGATCTCTTTTTCCTCTATAATGCTTTGTTCTTACAATATATCCTTTCTCTCTCTCTCTCTCAATCCCTGCCGATTGTTACATTCATGCTCAAGGAGTCGGCTGCTGGTTACAGTAAGATAACTACAGACTTAATAGCAGAACCAGAGCTCGACTCTTCCTTAATGTCTTATGATACTGATGACAACTAGCTAACTGACTCACTATCTAACTGACCAACTAACTAGCTGAATGGCTCACTATCTAACTAGTTGAATGGCTAACCTTTCATAATACAAAATATATGCTTAAATAGGTGGCCCGAAGGTCTCACCGTGATACAAAACTATGGGCCTATCCCAACAGTAACCCAAAAACCCTAACTGTGACAGTCGGCCTATCTGTACTTTGAACTGTCGCTTGCTAGTCATACTGCAGCTTTCTGCAGTCTTCGCGATTTTCGGCACTGATCGTGGGTATGGGAACTGCTTCCTCGGTTGCTCCCCTTCTGTCCTTTGTCTTTAATACCTCAGCCCATTGCTCCTTCTTCATTCATGAGGGTAGCTGAGCCTTCCTTTCATCGCCACTGCCTTAAATGCAGTGGTTGAGCTCTCTTCTCGGCCGCTTCAGGTACTGTTTCCTTTGACTTTCTTGTTCTGATATAGCAGCTTTTCCTGTAGATGCGGGGCCCTGATCCAAGAATTCTTCGATGGACACAGATCGAGTTATGCTCGATCTTGTTTTTTACATGATGTCAAAGAAAATGCAACCAAGGGCTCTCTTAATTCCTTGCAGAGTACACTTCTTAAAGACTTGGCTGGATTGATCAAGGAAATCAAGAGCGCCGAAGAAGGTAAAGGAAAGCTCAAAATCCTTCTTTCATCTTCTCACCAGGCTCTTGTGGCTCTTGTGGTGTTAGATGACGTGGATCATCTTGATCAGATGGAAGCATTATTTTCACCAGTGAAGGATACCATTCATTCAGGTAGCTTAATTGTAGTAACATCTCGCAATAGGGATGTTCTCAGCGGCGCAAACATCCCAGAGTCATCCATTTATGGGATAACAGGACTCAATCGAGAGCACTCTAAAGAGCTCTTTTGTTTGCATGCATTCGGTGAGTCAGCTCATGTTAGTATAGCATTTGACAAGGTGGTTGAAAAGTTTGTGAATGGTTTTCATGGATTTCCAATATCTCTTAGAGTTATCGAGGCATCTCTTGGTGGGATAAAGGATTTGAACCACTGGGAGGCTCAATTGCGCAAGATCAAGAAAATGCTTCCAGGCGATATCCAGAGAAGACTTAGAGTTACCTATGACAGTCTGGATGAAGAGGAGAAGAATATATTTTTAGACATCGCCTGTTTCTTCATAGGAGAAGACAAGGATTTCTCCATAAATATATGGGATAGCTCAGGCTAGGAGGGATGGCTGGGTCTTTGGAAGCTGCTAAACCGATGCCTTGTAGAGGTCGACAACGAAAATCAAATAAGAATGCATGACCACGTCAGAGACCTTGGCAGAGATTTGGCGGAAAAGGAACATCCTGGATGTGAGATTCGGGTTTGTCGACCAACGGGCTACTTTCTTCATAATCTCTCCGACCAATCACGCGTTCATATTTTGAAGCATTCAACAGTCTTTCAGCATAATGTTGTTTTATCAAAATTATCTGTATGTTTTGATTTCTGAAAAATTTGCAAGAATGAATCTTGTTTCTAACAGCTCTGATTGAAAATTTCAGGTGCGTGGAATTATCTTGGATCACGAAAATGTCCCTGAACAATTTTTCGAGAACGTTACTGGCGGGTGTAACCTCAGCAGGGTGCAGTTGCTTAGGGCTCGTGGTGATATTGCGGAATGCATATTCAGTGCTGTGCAATCACCCCAACTAATATATCTCCATTGGAGGAACTGTCCGTTTTACGCCTTACCTTCCTCGTTTTCCTCGTTTTCGCTTCTAATAAGGAATTTAAGAGTCTTTTTCGTTTCTAATAAGGAATTTAAGAGTCTTATATATAGAGGGGATGCATTTGGAGACACTCTGGCAACATGAATCTGAGGTAGTGTTCTTTTTTATTTTTTTTATAGGTTTTGTTTTTTTCTTCAAATTGTAAAATTTGTTTGTTTGCAATAGAATATTGTTTTCTCATACACAATTCCAAATATTTACATTTACAGGGTGAAACCCCCTTTAATACTATGAACATTTCAGGCACCATTGCAACTAAGAGAACTTTATATTTCTGGTTATCACCCCTTTTTAATGCTTCCAAAGTCTGTTGGGAAGCTGAAGCACTTGAAAAAGTTAGCCTTGCATTGTGGAGGGTGTCATAATCTGCTCCCAGATTCAGTGGGGGGTTTATCGAGCCTTCAAATCCTTGACCTGAGGTACTGCTCCAATTTGCAGGCGCTCCCAAATTCAGTGGGGGGTTTATCGAGCCTTCAAAGCCTTGACCTGAGGCACTGCTCCAGTTTGCAGGCGCTCCCAGATTCAGTGGGGGGTTTATCGAGCCTTCAAATCCTTGACCTGAGGCACTGCTCCATTTTTCAAGCGCTCCCAGATTCAGTGAGGGGTTTATCAAGCCTTCAAAGCCTTGACCTAAGGCACTGCTTCAGTTTGCAGGCGCTCCCAGATTCAGTGGGGGGTTTATCGAGCCTTCAAAGCCTTGACCTGAGGCACTGCGTCAGTTTGCAGGTGCTCCCAGATTCAGTGGGGGGTTTATCGAGCCTTCTAAGCCTTGACCTGAGGCACTACTTCAGTTTGCAGGCGCTCCCAAATTCAGTGGGGGGTTTATCGAGCCTTCAAAGCCTTGACCTGAGCTACTGCTTAGGTTTGCAGGTGCTCCTAGATTCATTTTCGAGGTTAAGGAGCCTCTAAAGTCTTGACCTGATGAGTTGCTTCAGGTTGCAGGGAGCTCCCATATTCAGTGGGAAGATTAACGAGCCTTCAAATCCTTGTCCTGTGTAGTTGCTCCAATTTGCAGGCGCTCCCAGATTCAGTGGGGAGCTTGAGGAGCCTCCAAATCCTTTACCTGTACGAGTGCTCCTCTTTGCAGGTGCTCCCAGATTCAGTGGGGAGTTTAATTAGCCTCCAAATCTTTGTATTTCGTTAGTGCTCCAATTTGCAGGCGCTCCCAGATTTAGTGGGAAACTTAACGAGCCTCCAAACCCTTGACATGTGCGGTTGCGAAGCATTGCAGGCGCTACCACATTCCATGGGGAACTTAACGAGCCTTCAAAAACTTAACATGCACAACTGCTCAGCTTTGAAGGCGCTCCCAAATTCGGTGGGGAACAGGGATCAAATTTGAAGGCTAGGGTCCCATTTCACTTTGAAGGGTTATGAGAAATTGAACCCTTCAATGTTGACATGTATAAACAAATCATTATTTTCATTTGAAATTTTAAGTGTACAACAAAATTTTATTACTTATTAAAAACAGTGCATAGGAAAAAAATGACAATAAGAAGAAATCCCTAGTGATTCAACATTTACATGGAATTAGCGAGGTAAACGATGTACTCTCCCGATCCCTGGAGCATATAGTTTATTGAACTTAGATAAGGGACAATTATGTCAGGCTGGTGAAATACTCGGTTGTTAGGCCATTGATAAAATAAGGCATTGGAATTTGGAAGGACCTTTGAATGGAGGATTGATTCAGCTTGATGGTGGCTCTATTGGTCAAGTGTGATTGGGCCTACCTAAAAGAGAAACCCTAGAATGTGATACCTAATTCTTTCATTAAGAAACTTTTTTATTAACCCTAAATTCAGCAATTATTTTTAGAATTGAATCATGTCCTCCCCACATGCTCAAATCAAAGTGATCAAACAAAGGCCCCAATTTTAGGTGGATTGTGGATAGTCCCTCCAATGTATATCAAGTTTATACCCCAATTCAAAGTGATCAAACAAAATCCCTAATTTTAGGTAGATTATGGATAGTCCCTCCAGTCTATATCGAGTTTATCACCCCTATTGAAAAGGTTAAGTATTTATTAGTCCACTATAAGGAAGAAATGTAAATTCTCCAACAAATATCACTACAATTTGGGTGTCTAGTTTCTACCAAAGTCAACAAGGAAGATGAGTCATAAACACACGTTTGGGAGGTTTGCAACAACGAGGATGTTGAAATCATGTTCTTCGCTAGATCATTGCACTCCTAGTCCCTCATTCATGAACGATGTTGAGGAAATCCCCTGTTTAAATATATTGGTAGACAATTTGTACTTCTTGTTTCCATTATTAGAAGGCTGACAGGAAAACGAAGGGGCTAGAGTCTACAACATTTACAGTGCTGGTTGTTAAATATTTTATCCTTTCAACTATTGAATTTCATAAAGGAAATTGGAATAATTCAAACATTTATATTCAAATATTGTTCTTTATTTCAACCTAACATTTACAATTCACAGTAGATAAATAACATTGTCAGATTTGGAACTCAGATACAAGGATCTTTCTTCTTGCTCTTTTTCCGAAATGAAGTTGTGGTCCTAGACTATGAAAATTATACATTATTTTGGTTCCGATTTCATTTAAATACTGGGTTTTTGAAGGTTACATTTATTGAGTATTCGAGACTTAGTCGAGCAGAAATGAAATCACATAATAGATTACAAATCTCAAACAACATTTTGGATGGAGAAAATTTAAACCCTTAGATTTATAGAACAAGAAGGAACTCCAACAAGAAACACATTTAACTTTTATCCCCATATAAAATGTTACACAAGTGTAAAATGCTATATGTACTTGTAAATTCACAACAACCAAGTTGACATCTTAGCTCTGCATAATATTTTGGAGGAAATAGAAGTTAGGGAGACACTGAAGCATATAATTGGAGAGTTGAGAGTCTGAGTCCCGACCTCCGACTGTCCTATACTCATAAACCAAAATTTTTTTTTTTTTTTCACAGACTTCACAAATCTCTTTAAGTTTGGGGAAGCTCAATCCAGCCTACCAAACATTCTACCTTTTCTTCTCTTGCTCCTACCTATGAAAAAGGCAGAACCTTCGAGTTGCCCACCGTAGAAGACAATGAGGAATTAGAGTGTGCAACCGTTTCCTTCTACAAAAAGATGATTGGAAGCAACGCCATCTCAATTCCACAATATCCTGGCACTCCTGAGTTGGTTTACCTTGCCCGAGGTAGGCGAATGCATGTTTGTATATTTCACATGATTACAAAAAAAATAATTTTATAATTGCTTGTACATAACATAGATATATCTGTGCAGGTGAGGGAAAACTGGGTATTGTTGGGATGAGGTTTCCAGTGACATTTAGATATCATTCTTCATTATGAGGGAACTCAGGGTGTAGATCAGAGAGCCCACGAGAGGAAGAAGAAGAAGAAGAGGACTCAATTCAAAAGTTGAGGTGAGTGAGGAGGTTAGACGTAATAGCGATATCTGCAGGAGAAAGCCACTGGTGTTATAATGATGGGAACAAGCCTCTCTAAATCGTAGGCATTGTATACATAGGAAACCCTCATAAATAGCTTCGGCGCAAGATTTACCGTGTAAGATCCTGGCAAATTAAGTAATGATAATAATCAATTAGGTATATGAGAAATTCTTTTGTTTCTCTTAGAGATAACTATATGCATATTGTATAACCATTCTCTTTGGCTGGCCCTCCATTCCAGTTTCCTTTGTCTCTACTGCCGAACCCCCTTCCTACGATTAGACAGGTAGACTAAGCATCCTAGGTGGACCGTGGGAGACTAGGAGTGCTAATTCAAATGATTTTGACCCTAGTAAATGAATGGAAATTGGAATAACTCCTAGAATCCAGGACTAACTAGTATAGGACATGATTCATGAGCACAAACAAAGGGCGTCATGCCATTCTTGTGGTGGTCATAATAGAAATGTCTAGCACTAGGTGAAACCCTGGTATGGAAACTTACATACCTGGCATTGGACTAGGTTAGGATCAAATCTAGCAAAGATTTTTTAATGCATTGTAAATTGCAACTTGTAAGTTGTAACCCAAAAACAATAGCATTAGTTTTTCCTTACAAATCCTTGACAGTGGAGAGTTATCAAATCAATTCACCATCCATAGATATGACTCATATGAGTATTTAATTTCACATAATATACTCAAATACTCAAGTGACTTGTAAGTTGTGAGATCACGTGACTCAGTGAACAGTAAGTTGACAGATGGAAAATTGAGTTGGCAGGTGGCATCATCTCATACCAAGATTTAATGAAGTTGGTGAATGAGTAATGCATGCTAATGTCATTAAATTCTTTGAAAGTGAACATCGAATCATGAGTCACAATCTTGACTCACTGAATTGAACTTGGCACTAGGAAGCCTACTGGCCCACAATGGTCCGTGTCAATTGGGACTGATATCCTCATCCATGATCCGACTATTCAAGCGCACTTGGGAAGACTTTGAGTCTCGAGTCTCCCATAGTCCACTAAATCCTTGGATTAGCAAATTTTGTACCTGCCCTTCTGTTGCAAATTTACCGAGGCTTACCGAGGCTTGGATAGGCTTACGCGGTTGATATTCCATGCAATGCCTTTACATACCATCCATCTAACCATGCCATCGATACATCACATACATGTAATTTTTTAAATTTGAATGTGGAAGACGCGGAATTTATTGGAATTTTGAATTCTGAAACATTTTCCCGCGTATGTCATTTATTACCAGAGTATATAATGAAGACACTGTGAATTCTCATCGCACTATCCATGTTCACTGATTTTAATAATAAGTGTGTGGTCCTGAATTCCTTGTGGATAATCATTTGTTTCAGATAAGTGTAGAGGGGATATGTTTAAATTTATCTCCTCTCTGGTTGTCAAATTGAACATGATTGTAGCAGCGCTACTGATGTTCACTCTTTGCCGATGATAATAGCAATTACTATTTTACTTTAGTTTGATATATCACCATTTCTTTGCACTTCTGGGGGAGTACAATTTAGTCATTAGATAAATGACCTTTGATCATATAATGTTCTAAAGATGAACACTTATATTAGTGCAGTTCATTAAGATATCATATCTCTAGGTTTGACAGAAAAATTAACATGTGGTCCTTCATATACAAAAATGCGGCATAAATATTCAAATGCCATCTTCATTCATTCCATGTGAATGTAGAAATTGATAATTCATTTAATTCTATTGATTTCATTGTCCAATGGATTGTTCTAAATCATGTAGTAAGGGTGATCAATATAAACAACTAACCAAGATGGGGTCCTAGACAATGTTCCATAAATATGTCTCTGTCCATTTCCTTAAGGAGCCAAAATCCTTCTCTTACCATTAATCCTTCCTTTGATAAATGATCTACCAGTGCGTTTATTTTCCTATAAATATGATGGTAGGAAATTTGCAAAATCAAATTTGATATATATTTACCTCCTCATATATAAGCTGAAGATTGAGATATTTTGGAGGATTATTTATCTTTTACCGCTCTACCACCGACTTTAAGTCTCCAAAAAGCTGAAAATTATGTACATCCTTGGAGTGTGCAAGCATATGAACCAATTTTAAGGCCAGAAACTTCGACAATTATTGGAACTCAAACCCACGGCAACAAAAATTTGAATCTAGTGATGATCATGAAAGTATAAGATACCTCCAACCTCTCCAATGGTCGGAACCCCCCGTGAAGTGCCATAGAAATAGGCCCAACACCCAAATTTATCTACAACCTCAATATCAACTCTTCGTCTCCTTTGGAAAACAACATTTTGTGGGAAGAATCCTAGAACAACCAAACTTATCAAAGCATATATGGTCGACTCAATAAAAGTCTCATTGAACATATCATTGTTTCTTGCTAGCCAAGTACTCCACATCAACAAAGCAAGTAGTACCAAAAGGTCCTTGAATTGGTCGTTGTCATGCTAATTCCAAAGAGCATCTTGATTATTCCCCCCCTTCAACATGAGGACCATGTGTTTTAACTATGTGATATGTTCTTGCATTCTCTTCATATATGGACATAGGATGAAAAGATGTTCAATAATTTTATTTTTTGGTTCCATAGTGTGCACAACCCAGGCATGATCCAATATCTTTTAGTCATTATATCCCAGACTAGTACCTTGTTATGTACGGACAACCAAATAAACAACTTGACCTTAAGAAGACAACTAATCTTCCATATAAGAGAATTCCACCAAGGAAAATCAAGGGAATCTTCTTCTTTCTACAAAACCTAGTGTCCCAAATAAGGAGTGTATTCACCACCTTCTTCATCCCTAGACCATACCATGAGATCTAATTTATCAACCAACTAAATGTTGTAGTCCTAGATATTGTTGATATAATTTTTCCAAGTAACAAAATCCTCATTTGAGAAATACTGTTAAGAACCTATGTCAACCCTCCTCTTTATTTTGTTAGTATATTTTATTGGACACATATGCTTTGTAAGTCGTCCTGTTGGTATGTTGTATTATCCCACATTCATGGGAATTAATAGTTGATGTTAAGTCATCCCGTTAGTATGTTGTATTATCCCACATTCATGGGGAGTAATAGTTGTTTATATTAGACTTAGTATATAGCTAAGTGTTGAGGCGAATGAAATCATCCAAGAGTTATCTTGTATTGAGCTTGCTCAAAGGAGGTTGCCCCCTCGAAGTGGCCCGCGATCAATAAAATATCTTTTGTGCTCCAATATTCCTGTTATATCGTGCATTCTCATTGTTTATTGCAGGAGGTTCCCCACATCTGGTATCAGGGCACTTTCCTTGGCACAAGTGGGACTTTTTTTGGGGGGGAGGAAAAGGGCAAAATTGGGCAGTGACTTTCAAATCTATTTTTGAAAGTTTCTATGCTGACTCAAGAGAAACAAGTTGCATATCTGAATTCCTCTTTGAAAAATATGCAGTTTCAAAAAAAATATCTTCTTTGGAGTTCTAAAAGTGGAGATATCATGGATTTGAAATCCATAATTTTTCAGAATTTTGGTGACGGCCGCGGAAATTGCAGAGCGAAAATATTTTGACCAGGTGCCAAGATTTCTATTTCGTTTGCGTAGGTAGAAGCAAAGTGGTTGTTCCAGTTCCAGAAACAGGTGATAATAGAGATTATGAGAAATATAGATTGAGTTATGCTCATTTAAAAAAAAATTGTCTCAAAACCCTAGCTCTAATTATGGGTTTTTTGGGCATTGGGTGGAATTTCTACCACATTTTTTTTGGCACTATGATTATTGCAGTAGTTCTTTTTCTTGCAATGGTATTATTCATTCGGATCAGGGAATAAAACTTATCTGCTTAACTGTGGAAAGTACTTGGGCATAGCCCTAAAACTCATTGTGAGGAGTACCAGAGGAACCCCGAAGTAGCTGGCGATTGAGAGGACCTGCCAAGAGAAATGGGAAACGACCCCCATCGGATTGACTAGATTCCCACCTATGAGGAAAACCAAAGAGTTGTCATTTGTGGCCAAGCAGTTAGTAGTTTTACCTGCACCGTGGAGTGAGGGGTATTGCCCCAATATGCAAGCCATCAGACAGTCTTGGTGGCCGAGTGACTCTCGTGAACCTTTAGGAAGCCGAACATACCTGGGGTCCATATCTATTACTAGTTGGTAAAGCACATTTTTCTAAGATCCGCCACATATCATCTCCCTCCCCCCCCCAAAAAAAATCTTGTTTATGGTTGTCACCAGCATAGGAGCAAATAGACAAATGGAAGAAGAACTTGTCTCCCTTAAGACCAAACTCGAAGATCTAGATCAACGATTTCTCAACCTTCATCTTTAGCATTCAACCATGAGCAACCGAAAACAACCTGAGTCTTCTCAGACATTGAGTTCTCTACTTCCAACAATTTTCGTGGGCCAAAGATTGATTTCCCTCGCTTCAATGGGGATGATCCAACTGGATGGATACACAGGGAAGAATAATACTTTAATATGCATAACACTTTTGATGTCACCAAAGTCCCACTTGCATCATTTCATTTGGAACGTGAAGCCCTTCAATGGTTTTGTTGGTACATCAAGGATCATGAAGAGCCCCAATGGACATATTTTTGTCAACTCCTTTTGCATCGATTTGGCCCTATTGGTTTTGATGAATTCATAGGAGCACTCACCAAACTTCGCCAGACTGGCACTATGAGGGAGTATCAGACAGAATTTGAGAAATTAGTCAAGCACACATAAGGATTTTCTGATGCATTCTACAAGAGTTGTTTTATCAGTGGTCTTAAGGACACAATCCGATCATGACGAACACTCAGAGATATCTCTCCATGCATTAGCCGGAGTCACTGCCTCACAAACCATGCAGGTCAAGGGTTTCTTCAAGAAGATCCCTCTTACAATGCTCATTGATTCTGGTAGCACCCACAACTTCATTGACCCTTAGATTTCCAAACAAGCTGATAGTTTTGTCCATCCTTGCTACATCTTTAAAGTCATGGGTGCCAATGGGAGCACCTTACCTTGCAAAGGAAAGTGTCACAATGTGTGTATCTCTATTGGAGATTATAAATTGTTCTCTAGCATGTTTTCCATGCCTCTCGAAGGATGTGATGTGATTTTGGGCACTCAATGGTTATGCACACTTGGACCCATCTTATGGGATTTTGTTGAACGATGGATGTAGTTTTTAGTCAATGGGAACAAACACGCATTCAATGGTGTACAACCAGGTTCTCTCAGCATCATCAGTTCACATAGCATGGAAAAGCTCCTTAAGACGAATTCACAAGGTGTCATCGCTTAACTCCATTTCATTCAAATGCAACCTTCAACAGTCTCAACTAATCCCTTGGATCTTTAATTCCGATGCACCCTTCAGATGCCTGATTTTTCCAAGCCCTTCACAATTCACAGTGATGCTTACGACAATGGACTTGGGGTTGTCCTCTTTTAAGATGAACATCTCATTGCATTCATCAACAAATCCCTTTCTAGAAAGAATTTCTTCGCCTCTACATATGAGAAGGAAATGATGACTATTTTGCACGCAGTATAGAATTAGCGGCCATCCCTCTTAGAAAATCCTTTCTGCCTCAAGACTGATCACCAGAGTCTGAAATATTTCTTGGAAGAATGGGTCTCATACCTAACAAAACAGAAATGGGTTAGCAAAGTCAGGGATTATGACTTTGAGATCAATTACAAGAAGGCTAAGGACAATCTTGTGGCGGATGCTCTTTTATGCACATTTGATACCCATGTTTCTCTTTTAATTATTTCTATGCCTATTCCAACTTGGTTACACTCTGTTCAACAAGACTATGTCAATGACTCCTCATTATCTGAAATCATCCAACAGTTGGCCAGTAACCCTTCTGTGGTACTGCATTTATCTTGGGATGGATTTTCTCTGAGATACACGGGTCGTTTGGTGCTTCCCCAGAGCACAGATCTTAAACATGCGGTCTTTTATGCACTCCATGCTTCTCCATTGATAGGGCACTCCGAGTTCATCAAAACATATGAGCTAGTACGAAGTAACTTCTTTTGGAAGGGGGTGCAATGAGAAATTCAACATATGGTTGCCAAATGTGCTCCTTGTCAGCACCACAAGGGTGAAACTACACTCCTTTCCGAATTGCTCGAAACTTTTCCCACCCCTACAAGGATTTGGACAAATATTTTGATGGATTTAATTTAAGGGCTCCCTAAATATGGAGGGAAGACCGTAATATTGGTTGTGGTGGATCGACTCTCCACATATAGTCATTTTTGTGCTCTCAGCCATCCATATACCACCTCTTCAATCACACAAATTTTCATGGACCAGATATTCCTTCTTCATGGGATCCCTTCTTCCATTGTCTCAGACCGCAACACAACTTTCACAAGTCATTTTCACCTTAGTGACACCAAACTGCATATGAGTTCAATTTATCACCCACCAATAGATGGTCCAACTGCAGTCATTAAGAAATATTGGGAAACTTATCTTCATTGTTTCACCTCTGAAGAACAACACGAGTGGAAAAAGTGGCTCCCTCTCGTTGAATGGTGGTACAATAATTCCTGCCATACGACATCTAAAATGACTCCATATGAAGTAGTTCATGGTCACGCATCTCCAGTACTCCTTCCATCCACCCCCAACAGTTCACCAATTCAGGCAGTTGACATGGTTCTTCGAAACCAACATCATATTCTTAACCTTTTGCAAGACAATCTTCACCTAGCAAGAACCCGCATGAAACAACAGGTCGATCAGCACTGTTCTGAGCGCACTTTTCAAGTTGGAGATATGGTTTTTCTTCATCTGCAGCCTTATAAGCAATCCTCCTTGAAATTAAAAGGGAATCAAACGCTCTCTCCAAATATCTCTGGCCCATATACAGTTCTTCAAAAGATTGGGTATGTTGCTTATAAATTGACAGTTCCTCCTTCTCGCATTCATCAAGTGATTGGCACCAACATTAGTGCACAAATTGTTTTACCAGAATGGGATAATTAAGGATCCATCATTTCAAAGTCGGGGGCCATCCTCAATAAGCGCACTTGTCAGCTTCTCTCTCAGTCCATCACAGAGGTCTTCAATTCAGTGGCACAACATGAAAACAGAGGATGCTACATGGGAACCACTCCTTTAGATTCAGTAATAGTTTCCACATCTTAAGCTTTGAGGACAAAGATTTTCTAAGAGGGAGGGGATGTTAAGAACCTGTGTCAACCCTCCTCTTTATTTTGTTAGTATATTTTATTGGACACATGTGCTTTGTAAGTCGTCCTGTTGGTATGTTGTATTATCCCACATTCATGGGAATTAATAGTTGATGTTAAGTCGTCCAGTTAGTATGTTGTATTATCTCACATTCATGGGGAGTAATAGTTGTTTAGATTAGACTTAGTATACAGCTAAGTGTTGAGGCCAATGAAATCATCCAAGAGTTATTTTGTATTGAGCTTTCTCAAAGGAGGTTGCCCCCTCGAAGTGGCCCGCGATCAATAAAATATCTTTTGTGCTCCAATATTTCTGTTATATCGTGCATTCTCATTGTTTATTGCAGGAGGTTCTCCACAAATACAAATCCTTTGCACTCATCCACAACTATTTCAACTGAGTCATGTTCCGGGCATCATTGATCTGCTATAAAGATTTGTAACCTTGTTCCTCAAGGTAATCCATCATATATTGCATGGGCTTAAAATCTTGAGAGCATCCTGTCCATGGATCTTGTCAATGATGCAACTTGCAACCATTTTTAATTTTTCACATAAGTCATTCACGATCAAATAAAAAACTGAGACGAGGACCTACCACATAGGTGAAACGTCCATGATAGGTTTGTATCATGATCTGATCCACTCCTCTATGGTGAGAGGAAAAAGGTATTTTTAAACCACAAATTTTATCCACATACCATCTCCCTTGAGAATGTATCATATCCCTTTAGCTACTAAAGTTTTTGCAAATCAAGTGGGATGTTTCCCATCCAACGAGCTCCTTTATTAGGGCTTTCTTCCCCAAGCTATCTAGGAGAAGGATTTATTCTCCAAATTTCTTTTCTATAAGGAACCTATAGCAAATATTTCTGATCTAATCTAATATTCCATACGGAACATAAGCTCACGAGACCTAGTATACGGGAATGGCCACCATAACAATTTTAAAAAGTATACTACCACCACATCTAAGCCATTTGTTATACCACAATGATGGTCTGTTCACAATAAATTGCTTTAAATTTAGATATAAAAAATAATTTGCTTTAAATTTATTAAAAACGCGTATTAAACTCTATAAATCTTAAATGCTTTTTTTTTAAACATAATATTTTTTTTTTAAATTACTTATCCAGTTATATGATTTTTTTATTCATGTATGATGTTACCTAATAAGTTACCGTAGCCTGGGCATTTGAATTATAAAAATAATTTTTTTTTAATTAAATATATTTCATTGTTTGTATATATTATCTCTTATAAAATTGGTTTTTATTTAGGTTGTGTTTTATCTAAATATCATTTAGATATAAAAACTTGTTATTTTAAATTTACTAACATTGAAAGCATATAATTGCACTAAATATTTTGATTGAGTTTTTTATATTTAATATTCAACATGATATTATTTAGTGATTTGTACTATTTATTTTGAAATTTGCTTTTAAATATGTTAATTGATTTGCTTATATCTTTAATATTATTTAGTATATTAAATTAAGTGTAAGTATTTTTTGATATCAATGTATTTTATATACAATAGCATCATAACTCTTGTAACAAAATGATCTTTAATATAAATATTGTATACTTTATATATTGACGCCAACATACTAGCTTAGACTTTCTGTAGGAGCTAGGTGGTTCAAACACCTATAAAATATAGTTACAACAACTAAAGCATATATCATGGTGAACTAGAGAGGACCTAGACACTTGAAATATTGACACCGAAACACTAGCCTAGATCATATGACATAGAAAAGAAGGGAATTGCAAAATTGTTTGATGCAAACAAGGAGTTTATGTTTAATGATCCTAAATTTTTCAACACCTATGTTGAGAAAGGATCCTAAAATTTTTAACACTAATTCACTAATATACTACATAATTTTTCATCTCCTTCTTTGACCTTGTAGGAGAGTATTTGATACCATTATCAATGTAGTTTGTGATAGGGTACCATGTATCTTTCGTGATTTAGATGATGGATCTAAATACCTCAGCTTCCATTTGAAACCTAACAACTACCAGAAAGAAGATTGGGCATGGCTCGTTGAAAAACATATCCAGTTCTGGTGCAATCGATTATTATCTCAAGCTGGAACACTGGTTTTAGTCAAATCTGTCATGGAGGCTACTTTGATATTTATTGTCGAAAGGATAAGGATATTATGGATCGCAATGAGTTTATAACTGTATGCAATGAGGTTATCTTTGTCCACGCGTTGTTGGCTAATTGGTTTTATTTATTTTGGGCACTCATTGATATGGGAATAGATATACATGTTGGCCATTGGGCATTAAGGATCTATTTCTACATTTTAATTGCTTTTACTAACACCTACCGACTTAGATAAATAGTATTTATTTATTAGAGGTCACCTAATTTTGTATATCAATCCATTTACAGTTACATTTTTTTTTGTGCAATTGGAGATACTAACCATTTAATATCTACAACAATGAGTTGATGTACATGTTTATTGTGTTTCCTTGGACAATTAAGTTTTGATTTGTGTAAACTTGCAGTTAAATGATTGCATTCCATCGCTTACACTTATTTATGGTGGGACTTGCTCACTTGACATCTAAGGGATCCCAAATATACAATTCCCTCACTATTCCCAAACTTACACAACAAATGTGGTACTCCATTAAAGAACATGATGTGTGCGACTAACCCTTGGCATGGGAAACACCTAACAACCTTTGCTATGTTCCATGGTCGTATGAGCACAAAAGAAGTAGATGAGCAAATGTTGAATGTTCAAAACAAGAAATCCTCTTAACTTTATTGAGTGGATACCGAACAATGTGATGTACAATGTTTGTGACATTCCTCCCAAAGGTATTAAGATGGAATCCACCAACATTGGAAACTATACTTTAATTATGGAATTCTTTAGGTGAGTCAGTGAACAATTCATTTCCATGTTTAGGAGAAAATATTGCTTGCAATGGTACACTGGTGAGTGTTAGGATTATC
>LPNX010395318.1:83777-200315 GCA_001517045.1 Pseudotsuga menziesii | reverse complement strand
CTAGTTCTGCCTGTGTGGTTTCTAACACCAGGTTTATCAAGCAACCAAGCCAAATTCCTTACTCCTCACACAGTCCAAAGACCAACCATTGCACTCAGGCAACCAATTTAGCTATTACAGTTTAAATAGGAAAACGAATCACACAGCCCCAATGAAACAACAAATACAGCTCACAACGTGGGGGAAGACACACAGTCCTATGGCTTATAAGTGAGCACAACTCACAGCAGGGGAAAACGTCCCAAACAATCTGTGCGTGAGACCAATAGTCAGTGAGACAGCCAAAATCGTGAATGGCCCTTCACAGTCATGGTGAAAACACATGAAATCACAAAAACGTGAATGGAAAAATGCACCAGCAGCTCCAAAAATGTGAGGAAGACAACCCAGTCTCTGGCATTACAAAAACGACCTCCCATCCATGGGAAAAATGAAGCCATAGCCAAAAACGTGGAAGGAAAAACACACAGGAAACTCCAGCTGCTCCCCAAAAACATGAGAAAACTCAAAAACGTGAATGAATAGCAGAATGGCATACGATTTTGGGCCTTTTCCTTGCCCAGGAAGTCAGAACACGTTTTTCCAAAAATGGGTCTCTGCCCAATTCGAAATTGGTTGCCCATACTCTTCCCCTTCCATGCAATAACTGCCTCAACCACCAGCAGTCTTTCTTCAATGAAAGTGGTTGGGTAAAAACAAGAAGAAGTCACATGGGTATTTTCCCTTATTGGCTAAAGTTGGACAATTTCCCCACATCCTTACCCTTGGAAGATCATGCCCCATTCGATTTAGTTGCCGCGGCCGTAGCTGGTTGTGTTCATTTTAATTAATTATAGATGCATATTTACATGATGCTGAAACTTAATATGTGCCGCATGCCCCGATATACCATCGGTGACAAATTCAAAACATAGCATTGCCGATCAATGGTGGGGCCTTGGCCTTTAGCTCCGCACCATGATCATTACAATATATACATCATGTACATTTAATGTAACGGGGTCAAAACCGGGGCATTACATAGTCTATCAAATCACTCATTCGTGTGAAGGTAAAATTGTGACGTTTACACCTCACCAAGTTGTAATAAAGGATTTTAAAGATCCTCAAAATGTCCTTGCTACTGAAAATGTTGATGATATTACCAGGTTATACAAATTTAACAACTTTTGGTCATCACCTTTTTCTTCAGTTTTTGTTGCTCATAGTGATAACTTGAGCAAAATTTGGCATGAGTGATTTGGTTACTTGAATTATCTCTCATTGCAACAAATATGTAAACACAATATGGTGACGGGTCTTCCGATGGTATGTTGCAGGAATGGTGTTTATTCCGGTTGTGTACTTGAAAAACATAATTGGGACAATTTTGATAAATGTGCCTCTTGGCATGTGTCGGTTCCCTTGGAGCTTTTGCATAGTGACTTGTGTGGTCCTCTTCCATCTGCTTCCTTTTCTGGTTTCAAATATTTCTTAACTTTCATTGATGATTACTCTAGACGCACTTGGGTTTATTTCCTAAAACTAAAGAGAGAAGTATTTAACATGTTCTTGGCCTACAAGGCCCTTGTTGAAAAACAATATGGTCATCAAATCATTAAGTTAAGATCCAACAATGGAGGAGAATATGTTAACAAAAAGTTCACTACTTTCTGCACTGAACAAAGAATCTAACAACAACACACTGTTCCATATACATCACAACAAAATGGTGTAGTTGAACGAAAGGACTGCACTTTAAAAGAAATGGCTAATTGTATGATCCAATCTAAGGGACTAAGTCTTCAATTTTGGGCCGAGGCTATAAATTGTGCAAATTACATAGTTAATCACATACCCACTAAATTTTTATAAGGCATAACAGCAGAAGAAGCATGGAGTAAAATGAAACCAGATGTAATTTACTTCTATGTGTTTGGTAGTGGAGCATGGGCTCACATTCCGAATGAAAAATGGAAAGCATTACAACCTAACAGTGAAAAGTGTATATTTTGTTATATTTTTATCAATTAGACAATATGATCTTAGGATCTTATTTGAGAGAATAACATGCACAACAATCAATCACAAGAGACAATAGACACAAATATTTATCCTTGGGGAAACCATAAAGGAAAACCCCCGCAACTTCCTTAGAGATAGAATGAGCACCAATGGCAGCAGTAAAACCCAAAGATAGAAATATGATCTCCAACAGTTGTTCTCTCTCTCACTTGATCGAGCTTCTTCTCTCTCACCTATGTGCTATAGCTGGGTGAGTGTGTGTTACAAATAGAGAGGCTCACTCTCTATTTATACTAGTTTCCAACTTGACAATTACTTATCAGGGACGACTTCTCTAGGAGAGTCTAATAACCCTAGTGCCCCTAGACTATGGGGACTTTTCCCTCTGATTAACAAGGAGGTTTAATCTCAACTCAATTGTGGGGACTATTTCCCCGACATAAAACAAAGGGTTAACCTCATTGAATTTACATGACTTTATTATATTAATGACTCTCCTGATAGGAACATCGGGTTATAATGAAATACAATATATAAAATATACACGTGAATACATTCCGAAGTTATAAATACATCAACTCTCGCTCTAAACTAGGAAGGTATTCTCTTGATACAATTCATCAGTACAAGTCTTATTCTCTAGATCATCATCAAGGATGGATCACCATTGGATCATCATCAAAGCTGGATCATCACTGGATCATCATCATCATCACTGCTTCCGCTATCTCGATCTATTGGTGCTATCTCTCGATTCTTCTCATCACAGAAAGTTCTACAGAGCCAGCCTTTTTTCATGCTGGTTGTAGGCCTAGCCTCCATGTAGGTCTTCCTCTATAGAGCTAGTCCTTTTTCATACTAGATGTAGGCCTCTATAGAGCCAGTAATTTTTCATACTGGATGTACCTCCATAGAGCTAGTCCTTTTTCATACTGGATGTGGGTCTCTACAGAGCCAGTCCTTTTTCATACTGGATGTAGGCCACTATAGAGCCAACCTATTTCATGCTAGATGTACTTCCATAGAGCCAGTCCTTTTTCATACTGGATGTGGGCCTCTACAGATCCAGTCCTTTTTCATTCTAGATGTAGGCCATTATAGAGCCAACCCTTTTTCATGCTTGATGTACTTCCACAAAGCCAATCCTTTTTCATGCTGGATGTAGGCCACTACAGAGCCAACCCTTTTTCATGTTGGATGTACTTCCATAGAGCTAGTCCTTTTTCATACTGGATGTGGGTCTCTACAGATCCAACCCTTTTTCATGATGGGTGTAGGCCACTGCACTTATATATGACCATGGGAGGCCCCACCTACCACTATACCAAAATGGCACAACACTTACATCTGACCATGGGAGGAACCAATCCTACCACCATGTCAAAAGGGCACATGACTTACATTTGACCATGGGAGGAACCAATCCTACCACCATGTCAGAAGGGAACATCACTTACATCTAACCATGGGAGGTCCCACCTATCACCATGTTAGAAGGGCACACCACTTACATCTGACCATGGGAGGCCCCTCCTACCACCATGTCAGAAAGGCTCACGGTCACATCACTTACATTTGACCATGGGAGGCCCCATCTACCACCATGTCAGAAAGGCTCACAGACTCATCACTTCCTCTTGGAAGGAATCTCTATTTGGAGAACACCAAGCTTCTCTCAGAAGTACTCAAACTTCACTCTGGCTAATGGCTTAGTCAACACATCAACTATCTATTCGTCTGTCGCAACATACTGGAGCATCACTGCTCCCCTCTACATCATATCCCTGATATAGTGGTATTTGATCCCGATATGCTTCGACTTGTCATGGAACACTAGGTTCTCCGAAAACTTCACAAAACTATGGTTGTCACAATATATACAAGTAGCATCCAATTGGAGATCAAACAAATTAGACAATAGCTTTCTCAGCCATACTTCTTCACAACTAGCCAAATAAGGTGCGACATACTCTGCTTCGGCTGTACTCAGTTCCACGCAAGACTGCTTCCTGCTAAACCAAGAGATCACACCTGATTCCATATTGAAGCAACACCCAGAAGTGCTCTTCCTATCAATGGAATTTCCTACCCAATCCGAATCCACATAACCCTCTAGGTTAGTCTTCTGATTTTCCTCATACTTGAGCCCATAATAAATTGTACCCTTTAGGTACCTCATAATATGCTTTGTAGCAATCAAGTGAACATGTCTCGGATCTGTTAGGAACTAGCTCAATGTGTTCATAGCAAAGCAAATATTTGGTCTCGTGTTCGTTTGGCACATTAAGGACCCAATTATCTGATGATACATTATAGCATCAACTGACTTTGATGAAGCATCACTCAATAGGTTCAGGTTCGATGCCATAGGTGTGGTCATGTCCTTACAATCCATCATCCTGAACCTCTTCAAGATCTCTACTACATACTTCCCTTGTCCCATGGAGATTCCATTTTCATTCTACCACACCTCCATGCCTAGAAAGTAGTGCATCATACCCAATTCCTTCATCTCGAACTCGGCAGCAAGCTTTCTCTTTGTATCAACAATCAACCCATCCTCACCAATTACAAATAGGTCATCTACATATAGTAGGAGTATCACTGGGTTCCCTTCTTCAACCTTCTATTAAAGGTTGGAATCCTCTTTATTATTGGTAAATCCCAAACTAGTTAGGAAGCTGTCAATTCTGTTGTACCATGTCCTAGGTGCCTGTTTCAAACCATACAGGGTTTTCTTCAATTTACACACATGAGTCTCCCTATCACGTGTCTCAAAATTGAGTGACTATTCCACATACACTTCCTCTTCTACTATACCATTCAAGAAAGTAATCTTGACATCCATCTAGAGTATCTTCCATTTCATCACTACAGCTAGAGCAAGTACTGATCTGATGAAAGTGTATTTGGATACAGGTGCAAAAGTATCTTCATAATATATTCCTTCTTTCTGGGAGAAGCCACGAGCCACAAATATTGCTTTATATTTCTCTATGCTACCATCTACAGCATGCTTGATCTTATAGATCCACTTGGAAGTCACAACAGACTTCCCCTCTAGTCTTGGGACAACATCCCAGACATCATTATTCATGATCGACTAGTACTCCTCGATCATAGCATCCTTCCATTCTTTCTTCTTTGCCACTTTTTCATAGTTGGAAGGTTTTTTATCAATGATGTCACATAATAGGGCTACATATCCGAAGTAGGACCTCGTTCTGTTCATCTCTTTGTGCATTTCTTCTGGAGCCCCATATCTTTCTGCACGTTGGATAGCCTCTTGTACCCATGCAAGTTTCCTCTTATGAGGATTCTTCTCCCGGGGAGGATCTACAGGTTCTTGGAGTTCTTCTATTTCTTTATCTTCTTCTTGAGTTGCATCGTTCATAGTTGTATCTTGAATTCTGGGTACTTTTGTTTCTTGAGGTTCTTCAATAGGTCTCTTTTTGGATTTGTTGTAAGCTGAGTCTTTGTCAAATGTTACGTCCCTACTGATGTCAATATTATTGAATCCTGGGAAGTATATTATGTAAGCCTTCGATCTTTCACTATATCCTACAAAAATACCCTTCTTCCCTGAAGGATCTAATTTTGTCCTCTTTTCTTTCAGAATGTGTATGTACACTGGATAGCCAAATATTCTAAGATGATTGAATTCTGGTTTCTTGCTGGAGAAGATTTATTTAGGTGTCTTGTTCTCAAGTACTCTATGTGGAGTACGGTTCTATACATACACAGTTATTCTAGCAGCTTCTGCCCATAGATGCATGGGAATATCTTGATCATGAAGCATTCCCCTTGCAGCTTCCATAATCATTCTATTCTTCCTTTCTGCAACCCCATTCTATTGTGGATTATATGGAGTGGTCAACTCCCTCTTAATCCCTGGATATTTGCATAATTCTTTGAATTCATTTGATGTGAATTCTTCGCCATTGTCTGATTGAAAGGTCTTGATTTTGTTTTCTGTGTGGTTCTCGATCAAGGCTTTGAAGTCTTTAAATTTTCTGAATACTTCATCTTTGTTTTTCAAGAAGTATATCCATGTCTTCCTAGAAAAATAATCAATAAAAGAAACATATTATACATACCCACTCAATGACCTAGATGACATCTAACTGCATACATCGGAGTGGATGATTTCCAATATTCCTTTTTCCTTGCTCTCGCTACTTGGAAATGTCTTCTTTGTGTTCTTTCCTTTCACACATCCTTTGCAAACACCGTCATGTTTTGCCTGTATTTTTGGAAGACCTTCGACATCTTTTCTTGCAAGTGATAGTGTTCTATAGGGAACATGTGCAAGCCTTCTGTGCCAAAGTTCATTTGGTTCTATCGAGTCATGGACCAAGGCTTGTTCTGGTTGTCCCTTTAGCTTGTATAATCCTCCCTCTTGCTCTCCAATCACAATTGCATCATCTATAGTATTTTCCTTTGGCCACATAAGAACTTGGCCATCTAAAAATGCAACCCTCATTCCTTTTGCATTCAATGCAGAGATGGAGAGTAGGTTTTTCTTTAGTCCTGGTACAAACAAGAAATCCTTCATTTACATAGACTTTCTAGAGTCTGACTTGTAGGAGGATTTACCACTGCCTTTTATTGGATATTGGTAGTCATCCCCAAGCTTCACCTTGTGGGGTGACTCATGTCTTGATAATTTCACAAATGATTCTTTGAGTCCCATCATATGCTTGGAAGCCCCACTATCGATAAGCCAATCCTTAATCCCATGTGTGACAGTTCCCGTGAGGGTAGAAATCAAAACATACTATTCATCACTTGAAGAATCTTCACTTTCTTGTTTGATTCTCTTCTTGGAAGGTTCATAATCCTCTGCAGCATGAGCATGATGTCTTGTCTTGTTTCCCTTCTTCTTGTGAGAGCCACCTTTGTTTCTGGGACATAATTTGGAGATGTGTTCTTTCTCATCGCATGTAAAGCATTTGATACTAGAAATATCTTTGTTAGATCTTCTAAGGTTATATTTTTGGTGAGAGTGCTTACCTTTGTGATGATGATAGTCGATTGTACTTTTCTTAGAGTGTACTGTGAGAGCTTGATCTTCACTTCCCATCTTTTCTTCTCGGGCTACTATTCGAGCTTCTTCTTATGAACATTCCTCCCATAGTCTACTCAAGGTGACTAGATTTCTTCTAGCACAAATCCCTTGAATGAAAGAGTCCCATGACCTAGGGAGACCATTCAAGGTGGTCATTACAATTTATGCACTCTCCACTTCTTCATCTATTGATTCAAGTTGTTCTTTGATATGGGAGACCCTTGTAAAGTATGACTCTATGGTCTCTACATTCTAGATCTTCACATTCTTCAACTGGTTCCTCAAAGTCATCTTCTGGTTTATGTTCTTCCCTTAAAATAGCTTGGTCAGGGCATCAAACATTTCTTTAGGTGTCTTTGGGGAGGAAACCTATGGTGTGAGGTGATCCTTGATTGAATGAACAATAATTCTCTTAGCCATGACCAATTTCTTTTTGTGTAAGGCCTTAGCCTCATCTCCCTTTGGAACTAGAACCTCTTCACTGATGTAAGATTCCAACCCATTTTCTTCCAGGACTAGGGAGATCCTATACTTCCAGGCTTGGAATTTATCAGCTCCCTCAATATTTTCATTAAGATTAGTGTGACGAGACATATTAACTGAGAACCTCAAATGGAAATACAAAATATTTAGATCTTACCAATTTGAGAAGATGAAAACTGGATCTGGAGCTGATCTTCTGTAGTGCCAATTTTCTGGTTCCAGGGAAAATTAGGGTTTGACTTTCCCAGAGTTCTACTCAACCAAAAACCTCTATTTTGGTCTCTAAACTTTGATTTTGAGGAGGAGAGCAATCCTACCCTAGGCTCACTAAAAAATTCCTCTCTAGTGAAAAACCCTAATTTCTTAATGTAGTGGTAGGTCAAAAAATGAAAGTGCTCAGAATCATATTATGCTTCAACAGAAATATGCACCCTTCAATGGAGATTCAGCCTAGCCTTCGTTTTCTGATGTATTGTGGAGAGAGATCCAAAAATTAAGAATCCCTAGCTTCCGCAGCTGCACAGTGTCTTCTTCTCAGGTTAGCTATGATACCATGTTCGATTTTTTTATCAATTAGACAATATGATCTTAGGATCTTATTTGAGAGAATAACATGCATAACAATCAGTCACAAGAGATAATAGACACATAGATTTATCCTTGGGAAAAACCATAAAGGAAAAACCCCACAACTTCCTCAAAGATAGAATGAGCACCAGTGGAAGCAGTAAAACCCAAAGACAAAATGATGATTTCCAACAACTTTTCTCTCTCTCACTTGAGCTAGGTTCTTCTCTCTCACCTATGCACTATAGCTGGGTGAGTGTGTGTTACAAATAGAGAGGCTCACTCTCTATTTATACTAGGTTCTGACTTGACAATTTCTTACTAGTGCTGACTTCTCTAGGAGAGTCTAATAACCCTAGTGCCCTTCAACTATGGGGACTTTACCCCTCTAATAAACAAGGAGGGTTAACCTCAACTTAATTGTGTGGACTATTTCCCCGACTTACAATGGAGGGTTAACCTCATTGAATTTACATGATTTTATTATATTAATGACTCTCCCGATAGGAACATCGGGTTATAATGCAATACAATATATAAAATATACATGTGAATACATTCCGAAGTTACAAATACAACAACATATTTGTTGGATATTATGAATATATAAAAGGTTATAGACTTATTCAACCACATTCTCATTATATAATCATTCGAAGAGATGTTAAATTTGATGAAAATCTCTTGGCCTACGAGCCTAACTTGGCAGTTGTGCCATCTTTGTCCTGCAAGCCTAATTCGGTGATTGTTCCTTCTTCTCCTTCCAACTTCCTTGACATATTTTCAAATCCAGTTTCTGATGATGATAGTGAGGATGAAAATCCACCTCCACGTGCTCATGTTCCTCCAGTTGCACCAGCATCAATGCTTCCTCGATGGGTCCGTTCAACATGTGAAGCAGCTGGTGATCTTGCCGGTGATCCTAGAGATCAACGTCTAACACATTCTCAGTTTCAGTGAGGCTTGTCTCTTTTGGATCAAGTTTCCAAGAATCATGATCCAAAAACTTTTGCAGAAGCTTCAGGAAATCTAGATTAGGATGCAGCAATGGATGAAGAATATCCTTCCTTAATGGTGAACGATACTTTGGATCTTGTTCCTCTTCCAAAAGGAAGAAAACTTGTTAGATGTAAATGGGTCTATAGAACTAAGTATGCATCAGATGGAAGTGTTGAAAGACTTAAGGCAAGGTTATTTGCCAAATGTTTTTCCCAAGTTGAAGGGATTGGCTACAATGAAACCTTTTCTCCTATCGCAAAAATGAACTCCATCTACCTTGTTCTTTCCCTTCCAGCCTTACATTATTGGGAAGTCCATCAAATGGATGTTAAGTCTGCATTATTACATGGTGATTTATAGGAGGAAATTTACATGGAACAACCTCCTGGGTATGTTCAGGATAACTCTAGCCTTGTCTGTCACCTTAAGAAATCCTTATATGGCCTTAAGCAAGCTCCTAGAGCTTGGTATGCCAAAAGGGATAGCTTTCTCCTTGACACTGGTTTTTCTAGATACCATTCTGACCCCAATGTCTATACAAATAATGTAGGAAACCATATCATTATACTTGTTCTTTATGTTGATGATCTTATCCTTACTGGTAGTGACCCAAAACTTTTAACCCATGTGAAATTCAGTCTTAAGAAAAATTTTGAAATGTCATACTTAGGACATTTGCATTATTTTCTTGGTCTCCAAGTCTTGCAAACCAAAGAAGGAATCATTCTTTCCCAGTCTAAGTATGCTTGTGACCTTCTTCGTTGCTTTCACATGGAATATTGTAAACCAACCCCTTCTCACTTCCAGTTCGGAGTTAAACTTTCTGCCACCTATACTTCTCCTAAAGTAGATTCCACCTTGTATCATTAGCTTGTTGGTAGTATCTTATACTTGAATCATTCCTGTCCCGACCTTTCCTTTTCCATTGGTCGTGTTTCCCGTTATATGCAAACACCTCATGAAAGTCACTGGAAATAAAAAAAAAGAATACTTCGATATATTCGAGGTACAATTCAGTTTGGGATTCATTATAGTATAGGGGGGACACATTTGTTGGTTGGTTTCATTGATTCAGATTGGGTCGAGGATCCTAATGATCGAAAATCTATTGCATGTTATGTTTTCAATCTGGGATCTGGACCTGTCACTTGGTATTGTAAGAAACAACAAGCTCTTGCTCTTTCTTCAGTAGAAGCAGAATATCGAGGCGTAGTTAATGCCAGTCAAGAAGCTTTATGGCTTTGACAGATCCAATTAAAGTTTGGATTTGAGCAGCATTAGCCTACTCCACTTTGGTGCAACAAACACGCAACAAACTTTCCAAATATCTAGTTCTACATCAACGCAACAAACACTTTGAGCTACATATGCACTTCATCAAAAATCTTGTTCATGATCGTGGTCTTGAAGTTCTCTATTTCCCTACAGATGATCAAGTTGCAGACATCTTCACCAAGTCTCTTACAGAAGTGAATTTTTCTAAAATTTGATCTATGTTAGGATTTCAAGAATGTGTCATTAAGGGGGGATAGGTTCTAATTCCTCCTTCCTTCTCCTAATAGTGTCACTTTTGTAATCCTTCAATCCTATCCCAAGTTGTTCTTAAGGGGGGATGTTAGGATATTTAGACACTTAGGAGTTAGTTAAGATCAACTTGTGTAATATATCTATTATGTAAAGTGTGTTTCCTTAGTATGCATTAGTATGCATTTGTAAATATTCGAATCTGATGGTCACGATATGTTCTAGACATACAGTGATCCGACGGTTCAAATTATCTTATATCATACCTACCCTTGATCCATGGCTTAACACCTGATTGGTCCATGATCTCTATTTAAAGAGCATGGAGGGTCCTTGTCTAGTTGATTGATTATGAGAAGCTCATTTGTAACTTTCTTTCTTTCACATAATAAGTTGCTCCAAGTAGCTATTTGGATGGGGTCATGGAATATTTCCCTCTCGAGGGTTCTAACCACGTCAAAACATCAATGTGTTGATCTGTGATCTGTTTGTGTGAGTGGTTGCTCTTGGTGTTCGGTCTTTTGGGAGTACCTTGTGTACCTAAATAGATCCAACTCCTTGGTTAGAGCATGTGGTGTTATCTCCAAGATCCACATTGCAAGTGAATTTATTCTCCTTTAGATTGATGATAATTCTCCTATATCCACTCAATTGTTTGCATGCACCATTATAAACTAGCCATGTCTCAACACTAGTGGTTATGGATCCAAAAATATTTGAGAAAAGATAGTACTCCTTCCTTGTCTCCTTATTATCAGATTCATTCTTCTGTGTAGATTCATCTTCTATAGAAGTAGATGCATGAAACCTACCCTTGAAATTTCCTCTTTGATTTGCTTAGAACTCCCTTGCATAGTGGCCCTTTTTGTTGTAGTTGTAGCATCTGATTTTCAACTTATCAGAGTCCTTGTTGTATACCTTCTATTTTGGATGAGATAAATTCCTATGAGAGAAGTTTTTCTTTCCTCTCTTCATCCTTTCCATAAGAGCAAGTTTTTATTTTTTAGAGGAATTAGTCTTGATTTGGATTCACCCTTCCTCTTAGAGACAGTCATGCCGCAACTTATCAAACCTAGGTTGTACCTATTGACCATTAACTGCATCCAAGAATGTCTTCCATGAGGATGGGAGACCATAGTAAATGGTTTGAATGAGATCATCATCATCCACCACTACTCCAATGATAGTAAGTTGATCTCTTACTTGAGATATCTTTGTAAAGAAATAATACACAACTTTGTCCTTCTCCATCTTTATATTTTGAAGCTTGTTCTTCATTTCTCTTGTTTCACTCAAAAAATTCTTCTCATAGATATTTTTCAAAGTATCAAAGCATTCCTTTGTGGTATTCAAAGGAGTAATCACCGACATCAAGTTGTCCTTCATTGAATCATACAAGATCTCTTGGATTTGGATTTGTTCTTCTTGAAGGTAGTGTGCCTTGCATTAGTAGTGGGATATTCCACCATATTGGATACAAATCCATCTAATTCATGCTCTTGCAGGATGTTCAGAAGCCAGGCCTTCCAAGTGTTGAAATTTGAGGTGCCTTCAAGTCTGTCTTTCAGTATCATGGAGATTGAAGTCATTGATATTCAAGTATTGTTCTCAACTTCTCAGGATATAACTAGGATCAAGCTTTCTTTCCAAAACTTATTTCCTTCATGCCATGAGCTCTGATACCATGTTGAATTTCAATTGATAATTGATATTTAATCTTTAATTGTGGAAATAAAGAGCACTTGAAATTAATGAAACATTCATACACATAATCATTCACACATAACCCAGGATGTATCCTCGTGAAACCCTCAAAACAGTGAGTATGAAAAATCCCAACAAATCTTCTCAGTATAATAATGATAGATGATAAAGAATGTATTTTACAATTGCAGATTACTTTCGGCACCCTAGGTGCAATATAAAAGAGGATTCAAACACCCAAGGTGTTATCACTTAAAAATAAAGAAGAGAGATCAACTAGATACAACTTGCAATCTATTCAACAAATTAATAACTTTCCAAATTCAATCTCATGCAACATGTAGTGATCACTGCATGGGAATTAGGATCTCATGCAAAATATAATGAATGCCTTCTTAGGAGAATAACTCTTCTCTTTAGTTTCTTCAGTCTTGCACACTCAATCCTGCAATGCCTTTCATCTTTGACATTATATGTTAAATATACAACATCATGAGTCATTCTCCAAGCCAATATTGTGTGTCAGGATTGGGCCTCATGTGTTGAGGTAGGGAGCCTAAGTTGGAATCAGGAACTTTGAGTAAATTCTTGATTTGTACTCAAGAATGACTAATCATTATGTGTACAAGGTTAATCCTCATGTGTTGAGGTGAATTTTTTGATATGCCAAAGTTATGATGTTGTGTAGTCTTGTTGGACAAGGCTAGGGACTTGTGTATCATGTCGGATCCTCATGTGTTGAGGTGGACCTCTAGTGTATAGGTGATGGTTTTCATGTTGAAGTATTAATGTTGCGTGATGTATTACTAACCATGGTCACTTGATATGGATAAGCTATTAAGTCTCATCTAGACACTAGCCACCTCTAGAGTGAATTACTGTAGCATATGAAAACTTGGAACAAGGGTAATAAAATATGATCACAACATTAGACAAATATTCTTAGTAGAATCTGATATGATAGATAAATTAAAGTTACCACATATGGACCATGTAGATAAGAGATAATGATAAAATGCAAACAAAATAAAGAGAATTCGAACTGCTCATGAGAAGACTTCCGATGACTAAAGAGAACTTGATTTGTTAAGATTTAGTTCAGTTAACAATGTACGCCTCAGTTAATTAAAGGAGAAATCAGAGTGGTCATTTCAATAAATCAATCAACATGATATAAATTAAGAATAGTTAACTAAAGTTTTAATAAGAAGAAATAGTTAACTAAAGTGTTTTTGCATGATGACACTTTAGTTAAACTAAAAGGTGGCACTTAAGTTATGACACTTGAGTTAGCATCCTAACTAAGTGATCCTACATGCAGTTAGAAGGAGAGTTAATTTTGAAGTCAATAGAGCATAATTTAATGTAAAGAATGAAAGGAATTGTGCATTGTGTTATGCACGATTAAAGATATTGAGGTGCATAGAAATTCTCCAAGAAGAGAATTCACAATAGTTTACATGGGAGCCTAATTCCCCATTCACTGATTCACTACTTCTTGCATGAGACTATTTTTGGAAAGTTATTAATGTGCTGGAAATATTACAAAGTTCATTCGGTTGAGCTCTCTTCTCTATTGCTCAATATTTACACATGGTGTATTTATTCTCTCTTATATTGCACTTGGGGTGTTGAAAGCAACGGCTATTGTGAAATACATTCTCTACTATCTATCATTATTATACTGAGAATTTTTTTGTGGGTTTTTCATCTTCATTGTTTTGAGGGTTTTCCCTAGGGTACATCCTATGTTATGGTTGAATTTTTATGGGTATGAATGGTTCATTGATTTCAAGTATTCAATATTTTCGCACTTAAAGAATTAAAGATAAAAGCTCAACCAAAATTCAACATGGTATCAGAGCTGTGGGGTAGATATGTTTTAACAAGAAAGTTTGATCCTACATAGATATTGAGAAGTTGAGCACAACACTTAAATAAAATGGCATCGATCTCAATAAGCAGGAAGATGGACATGAAGCAACCTCAAATTTCAACACTTGGAAGGCCAGGGTTCTCAACATCCTGAAATAACATGACTTAGATGTCTATGTATCTATTTTGGTGGAACAACCCACTACTAATGCAGGGTACTCTAATTACAAGAAGAACCAATCCAAATCCAAGCATATCATTTATGATTCGATGAAACACAACTTGATTTCAGTGATCACTCCATTGAATACCAAAAAGGAATGTTTTGATACTTTGACAAATATCTATGAGAAGAAGGATCCAAATAGAAGAGGGAATTACAGAACAATATTCACAATCTGAAGATGGAGAGGGACAAGGCTATGGACTCCTTCTTCACAAAGATATGTCAAGTTAGAGACCAACTTATTAGAATCGCAGTAGTGGTGGGTTATTATTATCTCATTCAAACAACTGTTGATGGTCTCTCATCCTCATGGGATACATCCTTGGATGTTGTTAATGGCCGAGAGGTGCAACCTAACTTTGAGAGGTTATGGCAAGACTTCCTATAAGAGGAAGGGTGAATTCAAAGAAAGAATTCTTCCTCCAAAGAAGAAAATATTTCTCTCATAGAAAGGATGAAGAGAGGAAAGAAACACTTCTCTTGAAAGGATTTTTCTCATCCAAAGGAGAAGGTATACAAAAAACCCTTTGATAAATCAAATATCAAGTGGTACAATTGCAACAAGAAGGGACATTATGCAAGGGAGTGATGAGCTAAGAAAAGAGGAAAGTCCAAGGATAAGTTTCATGCTTCTTCTGCTACAAAAGATGAACCTACACATAAGAATTTATTGGATGAAGAAGATTATGACCGTCAAAAAGAGTTTTTACATTATTTCCCCAATGATTGCATCAAATCTAGATGAGGATATTATTATCGGTGATGTATGAAGACCTAGGGACTTCAGTAGTCTTCTTAAGGAAGCGGAGACGGAGAGGGATCCCACAAAACAATAAAAGATAACTATTTGTATTTTTATTATCATTTTCTCTTGTAAATCAAATATGAAAAACTTTGAATATATTTTTCATTACAGTTATATGCATATACGTATCTCTAGAGTTAGGAAGTATGTTATAGTATAACATGATGAGCATATTTTATAGGTTTTATTTTATTTGTGAATAGGAATCTCATATTTGTGAATAGGAATCTCATATAGTACATGATATGATTGAGAGAGTACCTTATAGAGCTGCATAACATTCCATGAGATATGTATGGAGGTTGTACCGAAACACTGGTTAAAATGTTTGCATACAATGTGTGAAGTATTTGTCACTACATTGAAATGATTGGATTATGCAAGGTTTCTAATCACTTAACTGAATTTGACTTATAGGAAAGATCGTATGTTATGTCCTATAAGAGAAGAATGATGAGACTTGTTCTGAAAGGATAAGAAGAGATCCAATTGTACCTTACAACCCCTAGCAGAATGAGGATAACGAAAAAAATATCAGAAAAATTTGTGAGGATGTAAAATCCATGAAATGTGACCAAGATCTACCTACCTCCTTATGGGAAGAAACCTCCAACAATGCTATGTATATCAAGAATAGAAGCCCTCATGTTATTCTGGGAGAGAAGACTCCTATAGAAATTTTCCACTGGTGAAAATATAGATGCTAAGACATTTAAATACTTTCGATTGTCGTTCATGTTCCGAAAGAGAAGAGGAAAAATATGGAGGATTCATAAAGAAAGGGATATTTGTTGGCTATAATGAATCATCCCAAACCTACAGAATTTATGGACCAGGAGAAAGTCACATTGAAGTCAGCAAAGATGTGACATTTCATGAAGAGGATGAATTCAAGCACTATTAAGAGATTCAATATGATTCAAACATGGTGGAGCATGAGAATCCCATGATGGAGGACCCAAATTCAGGTTTTCCCCATTCAGATGTTAAGAGGGAGAATCCAAAAGAGTACTCAGATTTGCTAGGGTCCCGAAGAAACAATAGAACTAGCTAAAAGATCACTTTATGAACCTCCTGCTAAGAGGATATTTGCATGGTGCTGACACATTCTACAAGATGCATAAAAACATGGAGCACTAGAAGACACATCTCAATAGTGAAAGAAACCTAAAAAGTATTCAGGGTATGCTACAAAAATGACTCACATCAATGATTTAGAATTTCTCACCTATGAAGAAGCTGCTAATAAGAAAGTATGGAAAGATTCAATGGTATAGGAATACAACTCTATTATGAAGAATAATGTCTAGGAATTTGTTCCTAAACATGAAGGGAAGTCCATAGTAACTTCCATATGAATTTATAAGATCAAGCATGTTGCTGATGGAAGTATTTCAAAGTATAAATCTAGACTTGCTTCCTGAGGTTTCTCACAGAAAGAAGGCATAGAATATGATGATACATTCCCTCATGTAGATAGGTAGACCACTATTCGAGCTATGATATCACTTGCATATTTTCTAGGATGGAGGCCTCACTAGATGGATGTGAAGACTTTATTTCTCAATGGTGAGGTTGAGGAATATTTTTACATACAACAATTTGATGGGTTTGAGAATAAGTCTCATGTATGAAAACTAAATAAATCCTTATATGGGATTAATAAATCCTTGAGGGCTTGGTATTCAAGGATTGATAACTATCTTCAGATACTGGGCTTCTCTAAGAGAAAATTTTATCCAAACTTGTACTTAAATATTGTGAACAACCAACCTATGATATTGGCTCTCTATGTTGATGATTTGTTCCTTACCGGAAAGGAACATCTGATAACTTGGTGCAAGAGGAATCTCACTTATGAGTTCAAATACTTGGGTATTATGCACTACTTTCTTGGTCTTGAAGTTTGGAAAAGGAAATATGAGATTTTCCTTTCACAAATAATGTACACAGTTGATGTGTTGTTGAGGTATGGAATGATTAATTTCAAATCCATGTATACACTTTTGGTTTCTAGTTCGAGGAAACTACTTGAGTTAGATTATGGATTGGATTTATTGGATTCTACCAAGTATAGTCAACTCATTGGTCCCTTAATGTACTTGATACATAATAGACGTATTATATGATGTGCTGCAAGTATGATCATGTATGAGCCTAGATATAGAATTTGGATTGATACTAAGCATGTGCTTAGGTACCTTCGATGTACATTTTTTTATGGGCTCAGATATGCCTCTAGTGGTGAGGTAAAATTACTTGGTTATTTCAACTCCAATTAGGATTGTATTATTATGCAAGTACTATAGAAGAAACTTTTTACTGCGACTAGTACTATAGAAGATAAAGTGTATTGTGACTAGTACTATAGAAATAAAAGTGTATTTTGGATAGTATGACAGAAGAAAAGTGTATTACAACTAGTACTACATAAGAAAATTATATTTTGGATAGTACTACCTGCCGATAAGTTGTGTGGATTAGGAAGTGTTGGTGTTTCTCCCTTTGACCCATGTTCAGACCCTTGTTTTTCCATGAAATTATCCTAAGATATTGTCTTGATAGAGCAGGGCTCTGTCGGTAGCACCTACGATCCAGATGCAGTCTCACCCAAGATATGTCAATGGCTACTTGCTAGAAGCAGGTTTATGTAGTTGGGTGTGGATTTCTTCTCTCACAAAACTTTACCAACTCACTTGACCGAAGATGAGGGTTGTATTTCCTATTCTTAGTGTGTTCACTCAAAATATTAATCTACTTATCCATCGACAAATATTACAACATTTAAGATAAAGTCTTAACACAGATTCTATCTACCAATGATGCGACACATGCATACACACACTTATTCATAAAAAAATGCTTATTCACCCTATTAAGATCTACTTATTCACATCATACATTCATTCAACATAAACACATTCATCAAATAAACATAGAGACAACATTTAAGATGGAAAACCATCCAGGAAAAACCACAAAGGCGCTCTTCATCTAGCATGAGAAATATATAACACCTTTTTTCTGCGCACTTAGCTTGCAAAATCTATTCTAGATCTTCTCTACAATATATACAAACTTATCTCCTCTCATTATCTCTAGTATCAGGTATCTAAAGTTTCCCTCTTCTTCACCCTACTATCGATCTGCTCACATCCTGGATCAAATTTCTTTTCTATAACTCTACAACTCTACAACCCTTATAAGAGAGGAGCCAATAGAGAGAAACCCACACACACCTTAGGTTCTCTCTTTTTCATTTTCCTATATGTCATAATAAACTGACTCTATTATGTTAGCTGATAAGATCTCATTCCTATTCTCATACATTCAGTTACACTGACAGTAGGAACTATTAGCCAAAAAAATACAAACATGTTTTATTACCAAAGCATGCATTATTCTAACTAACTTCTTACCCATGATCAATCGAGCTATCCGTTTAAACTGCTGCACTTATTCTTCTATCGTGGTTCCTTCCATAGTGATTTCTCTCTTCGTACCCATGATCAATCGAGCTATCCTTTTAAACTACTGCACTAATTCTTCTGTCGTGGTTCCTTTCATAGTGGTTTCTCTCTTCGTATTTTCCCTTCCGTCACAACTTCTCTCTTCACATCTTCTCTTTCATCGCTGCATCTTCTCCCATGGGTGCTTCTTTCATAGTTCTTCCTCTGTTGTGTGACCAAAATCTTTGTATTCTAGAGCATAATTTTGGCTGAATTTTGGATATCTTTTCCTAGGGACAATAGGCCCCCAATACCTACCTGTGGCTCATCCCAAGCCACACTAGTCTGAAACCTATGTTGCGACGAAATTACTTTGAAAACCCTGAAATAGTTTTACTATCTACGTGGTTACCTACCATACTTTTGCTTCCTTCTTCCTCAAATTATCCACAAGGTTAGAACTGATGTGTTCTAAAGTTGTAAGTCATGTCGAATCTATCACTTATTGCATTTTTTGGTGTATAGGTTGAATAATACTTGTAACCCTTTCTAACGCTACCTGTAATTCTGTGACCCTGTCAGTCCACTTCTCTTATTGTGTTCGTAGTGTTGTGACTTGTTTTTGTACTTTCTTCATCTCAAATGTCTTATCCATTTTCTCTGATAAGGGAAGATTCTTCATTTCATTCTTCATATGGTTCACCACTATCTCTAGTGTGCAACTGCTTTGTAAATTTCTCTAACTCTTCATCATCGATCAAAGATTCCCACTTGAGAAACTTGCTTAAATTTCTTGGCACAAAGTGCCTCTGTCTCTTTGATTTTCTTTATAGCCTTTGTTCCTTCTTGCCTTATTTTTTCCAGTAAGGTTACTTCTTTAGAGTGTTAGGACTGATTACACCTTTCTATTTTTCTTGCAATAGACTAGTAACTTGCGATAAAATCATGAAATAAAAATACTCTGAAGATTTTGTATTTTTATTTTTATTTTATCAAGTTTTTTTTCTCTAGCCAACCAAGTCACAACTATCCTAGTAGGGATTTAGTCAAATTCCATTCACCAATACTTTGATAGGTGTTCCATCTAACTTCTGTAGTTTTATTGCGCCTCTGTTAGTGATATGGATTGCAATATACAGTCCTAGCCAATGTGTTTCCAACTTTCCTGAATGCTTTAAAATTTTGTTATCATACAGAAGAACATGTCCTCCAACTTGAAATCACTTATTCTTGATGTGTCAATTGTGGAAATTGAACCCACGTATTAGAACAATTACACTCACAAAAATTGCCAATTACACATGCAAATTACACACAAAGGAGATTGAATATGGAGCAAAACACTAATCTATATTGAAAAAGTGTACAATAGACAACCTTGTGAAGTCATATTCTGCCACAATAAATAATTACATGAGATATTCGAATGCATTGGGATGCCATTTGAATTAGTCAAAAGTAGGCTTACTTAATCTAGTCAAATCCCCCATAGGTTCCTAAAGCAATTTCCAAATCTGCCTAGGAGCTCACAAATTGGAAAAATCAATTAGGCAAGCTAATAGGTGATGGAAGGACAACTCATACATGCTTTTATTAGGATAAAAGAGAGGAGGAGGATGAGGGAGAAAAACAAGTCAACTTCACCTAGTCATACTTTCCCAATTGCCTTAAAACTCAGTAAAAGCAGCAATAAAGCAGAAAATGCAGATATGTGCTAGGGAGGCAAGGAATAAAGAAAAATTGATTCCAAGAGGTTTCCCAAGTGCTCCATGAATCATTTTTATCAAGTTTGACCATCTTGTACATGTGGAGGACAACTTGCATAAAGTGGAATATGGAAACTAGACAAATAAGACAAAAATGGATTAATTAATGTCTAAGGTAGCTAACTATGGGTTGATTATTCTAACACCCCCCCTTAAGCCTGACTTATGAGTAAAATATCAGAAAATTATAGGGCCTAGAAACAAGGCTTAGTCACCCTTTACACACTGCATGTCCATTTAAACAAGGAAAGAGGCAAAAACCCAATGGGAAAAATCCTCCCCTAAACATGGACAGTAAAACAAAATTTGAAAATATTGTCATCAATCATGCTTCACAGCATGATCAAAAATCCATAGAATTTATTTGAGATTGCTGAAAGTTTTCTCACAACAAAATTTGGTGAAGATGTCTGCTACTTGTTCTGAAGATGAACAAAAGAGTAGGTGAATGGTGCCATCATGCACAAGCTGTCTGATGTAGTGCATATGGATCTCAATGTGTTTGGTTCTCTGTCTCTAAACTGGATCATTTCATATTCAAATGGTACTTTGATTATCACAATAGATAGTAGTTGAGTATTCTGATTCAAAGCCACACTCACCAAGTAACCCCTGCAACCATAAACATTGAGTTGCTGCATTTACAACTCCTTTGTACTCTGCTTTTGTAGATGAAAGTGCAATGGCACTCTGTTTCTTGCTTGACCAGCTGATTGGTCCTTTAGAAAGCATGAACACATATCTTGATGTTGAATTTCGATCTGTTTTCTCACCTTCCCAATCACTGTCAGTAAACCCAATCAAATCAAGATCAGATTTAGCTTTGTAGAAGATCCCATGAGTCCTTGTTCCCTAAACAAAGTTAAGGATATTTTTGGCTTCTCTCCAATGGATCTCATGAGTTTGATCCATGTATCTTGAAGCCACACTTACTGCATAATGAATATCAGGTTGAGTATGTGTAAGGTACAACAAACACCCAATCAGTTGCCTATACAGTGTATTATTTACCATAGGAGAAGAACCCGCTTCTTCAAGCTTAACTCCTGAAAGGAAGGGAGTCTTGCTTGGCTTGCAATATTTCATGTTGAACTTGTTCAGAAAATCCAAAGCATACTTGAACTGATGTGATTTTATTCCATGTTTGGTTTGAGCAATCTCAAGACCCAATAATTGGCTCAATAACCCCAAATTAGTCATAGAAAATGCATGGTTCATTGCATCCTTCAAGGAGGCAATTCCATTCTTTGAGCTTCTTATAATCAGAAGGTCATCCTCATACAAGACAATAATCATCAAAGAACCATAAATCAGCTTCAAATAAAAATTAGGATCAGACTTGGATCTAACAAAACTCAATGATAGCAGAAAGCCATCAATCCTAGCATACCAAGCCCTGGGGGCTTGCTTAAGCCCATACAATGATTTATTTAGCCTGCACACAAGAGATAGATTAGTAAAAAATCCTCGAGGCTACTGCATGTAAATATATTCAGTAATATCTCCATTTAGGAAATCACACTTCACATCCATGTGATGTACCTCCGACTGCTTCGAAGCTGCAATGGCTAAGGCTAGCTTGATGGAGTCCATCTTTGCCACTGGTGCAAAGGTCTCATTGTAGTCTATACCATGTACCTATGAGTAGCCCTTGGCTATAAATATTTCCTTATATTTAAAATCTGAACCATCAGCAGCAAACTTAGTTTTGAAAACCCACTTACATTGAAGTAGCTTCCTCCCTGGGGGAAGATCAACCAGCTCCCAAGTGTTGTTCTTCTGGAGTGAGCTAAATTCTTTTTTCATAGGTGTTTTCCATTTTGGATCATGTGTTTCATATTCATATGTATATAGGTCTGATTCATCCATCATATATCATTTCTTTGCAAACAAAGGTTCTTTCATACACAGGGCACTCTCAAAATGAGATCTAGTCCTCCTAGAATCACTAGGATTTCCAGCTAGTTCCCCAGCTGCATGAATGGTATTTGCTGCCAATTTTGGTCTTGTAGGATGTTAGGATATACAATTAAATCATCATTATCATACATATCCGAATCATCAAACTTATTTATCTCTTCACTTACATTCAGTGGTTTTGGTGGTGAAGAAGACTCTCCAACTTCAACTGCTGCTAAAGGTTCTTCTTGGAACTGAACACTCCTTTCAATGAAGGATTTGTTTGTGATAAAATTGATCAGATTGTACCATTTTGAATATTCAGAGTACCCAACAAATAGACACTCTTGGCTTTGGGGCTGCAAAGCCTTCCTCTTTTTTGTTGGAATTCTATCCCAAGCCCTTGAGCCAAAAATCTTGAAATGGGTCACATCTGGCTTGTTCCCATTCCATGCTTCAAAAGGATTCATACCATCAAGCTATTTATGAGGCACCCTATTATGGATATAGGCTGCACAATTTATAGCTTCGGCCCAAAACTTTGGTGGCAAAGTCTTAGCCTCCACCATGCAGGTTGCCATCTCTTTCAGTGATCTGTTCTTCCTCTTAGCAACACCATTTTTCTGTGGTATGTAAGGGATAGAATGCTACATCTGAATACCTGCATCTGGAAAATATTGAATGAACTCAGACTTGACATACTCACCACCATTTTCAGATCTGAGGACCTTGATTTTCCTCCTAGATTGGTTTTCAACCGAAGCCTTAAAGACTTTGAAGAGGCCAAAAACTTCAGACTTATGCTTCAGGAAGTAAACCCAGCAGTACCTGGAAAATTCATCTATGAATGTCGATGCATATTTGTATTGAATCATTGAAATATGTGGAAATGGGCCAGCAAAATCACTGTGGATCAACTCAAGAGGTGCAGAGGTTCTCTCATGACTAGCTTTCTCAAATTTATGCTCTGGGTGTTTTCCTAAGTTGCAACCTTGAAAGACTTCTTTGAAAAACTTAATCTTTGGTAACCCTATGACCATTTATTTTTCAATAAGATAAGAAAGATACTTATAGTTAAGATGGCCAAATATTTCATGCCAAATCTTTCTTGCCTCATTAACATGAATCAGAAGCGTAGAGGGGTTTGAGTAGGGTAGGAAATGTGAGAACATGTATACCTTTGAAGTGTGATTTGCAACTCCTTTTGCAATGACTTTACCACTTGAGATATTTGTGATCTCAACTTCATCAGGGGAGAATCTGACCTCCTTTGGAGACCCTGTGTGGGTCATCTGATACACTGACAAGAGGTTAGAGGCAAGACCTGGAACATACAATACATTGTTGAACTTACCATGGTCAAGATCAATCCTCCCTTTTCCCAAACTTTCAGTGAGAGAGTCATCTCCCAGTACTATTGGTGGACCTTTCAACATGTCAAGTGAGTTGAATGCCTCCTTGGTTGAAACCATATGTCTTGAAGCTCCAGAATCAATGATGAAACTAGGTGAGCTTGATGTGCCAGTAACCAATGCATGAACTCTCTCTCTGTCTTTTGAATTTGATCCTCCTTCCCTCTTCTTTGAGCTATCTGGAAGGGAGATTCCATTCTTCTCCAGGAGTTGGGTCAGCATGTCAATTTTCTTCTTCATGCAGGAGCTTTCAGGATGATTGCCCTTACTGCAGAATGCACGCTTGCTCATTTCTCCTTTGTTCTTCTTCTTCTGGGGGTTCTTCTTGGAACCTTGGGGCTCCTATGGAGACTTGTTCTTGTCTCTCTTTTTCTCAGTGGCTTCTTAGATTTATTCTTGCCTTTTGAATCCACCCTCAAATCTTCAGTAACCAGAGCTTGGTCTTTGGAAGGTTTGATGGTTCCCATCATCACCAGTTTATCTTGTTCTTGTGTGAGAAATTCCATGAACTCTGCAAGTTTAGGCATCTTCTAGGCTCGACCTGTCAACTTGGTGGCATGGAAGGTCGAAACAAACACTGAATAGTTAGGGCCAAGATTTGAGAGTATGGCCAAAACTAGTTGCTCCTCCTTCTTTTCAATTCCACATTGTTTTAGCTGCAAAACAAGGGATTTAAACTTGGAAAAGTAGAGTTGCAGGGATTAGAAGCTGTTGGGACTCAAGGAGATCAATTGATTCTCGATTTGATGTCCTCTCATATCATCTATTTTACCAAAAATATCAACAAGCTTTTCCCATACTTCATTTGGTGATGTCAATCCATCAAGATGGAAAAGGAGGTCTCTGGATATGCTCAGGCACAGGAGACCATAGGCCTCATCCCTCTTGTTGTGCCATTTAATTTTCTCTGCAGCTGCATTGGGATCTGCTTCTGATGTCATAGTCACTCTATAGAGTCCTTTCGCTCTCAACAGTATCTCCATCTCTGCTTTCCATTCAAATAAATTAAATAGAGTCAAGATGATCTTTTGAGATTGATCCATAGCTTAGAAATTGTCCCTTTAGTCAGCAGAATGCTCCCAGTCAAGATGCTGAGCTTGCAATAGAAATATGGAAGGAGATAAATTGATCTAAAAAGTCTCTGATACCATGTGGAAATTGAACCCAGGTTTTAGAACAATTACACTAAAAAAAATTGCCAATTACACATGCAAATTACACACAAAGGAGACTGAATATGGAGCAGAACACTAATATGTATTGAATAAGTGTACAATATCCAACCTTTTGAAGTCATAGGATGCCACAATATATAATTACCTTAGATATTCGAATTCATTTGGATGCCATTCGAATTAGTCAAAAGCAGGCTTACTAAATCTAGTCAAATCCCCCATAGGTGCATAAAGTAGTTTCCAAATATGCCTAGGAGCTCACGAATTGGAAAAATTAGGCAAGATAATAGGTGATGGAAGGAAAAATCATACATGATTTTATTAGGAGAAAAGAGAGGAGGATGATGAGGGAAAAAAACAAGTCAACTTCACCTAGTCATACTTTCCCAATTGCCTTAAAACTCAGTAAAAGCAGCAATAAAGTAGAAAAAGAAGATATGCAATAGGGAGGTTCAACAATAAATAAGAATTGATTCCAAGAGGTTTCCCAAGTTCTCCATGAATCAGTTTTAGCAAGTTTGACCATCTAGGACATGTGGAGGACAACTTGCATAGAGTGGAATATGGAAACTAGGAAAATAAGACAAAAATGGATTAATTAATTTCTAAGGTAGCTAACTATGGGTTGATTATTCTAACATCGATGATGCCATAATTTATTTCATTCCTTCTCAATTTTTTTATGGTAACCTGCAACAAAACAGTCTTCTTCCAACTGTAGCAATTCTGATAGTCTTTCCTTGACAACATCAACATCTGTCATCTCTATAATCACAACAATCCTTAGGATGGGTACAATATATTCTATTGGAATCACAACCTCTTTTCCGTACGCCATGAGAAATGCATTTTATCCTATCAACTTATTACATGTAGTATGATATGCCCATAGAACTGCATAAATTTTATGGTCCTAATCATCTCTTTGAACATTGCAAATATTTTTCAGCACATTCTCTATGATCTTATTGAAAGATTTGACAACACCATTCACTTAAGGGTGATATGGAAATGTATTTCTATGTTAGATATGGAATTCTTCAGTTAATTCTTTGATCATCTGATTGAAAAAATGCATACCTTGGATGATTAACAAAATATTTGGGCATCCAAATCAAGTCACAACATTGTCAAACAAGAAATTGGAAGCAGTCGTAGCAGTACAATCTTTTACAGGTGCTTCTTCATCCCATATGATTAAGTAATTGGTCACAGTGATAATGTATCTTGCACCTGTTCTCTTTCCTGTTGGACTGATAGGTGCCACAAAATTAATAGTCCATTTTTCAAATGCATTTATATTTATTTGCGGTACTAGTGGAATTTCATCTCGCCGTGACGAATTTCCAGTTCTTTGATAGACATCCCAACTGCGACAATGTTCTCGAGCATCCACATGCATGGTGGTCCACCAGAATCCTACTTGCAATATCTTTCACACTGTATATTTTCCAACATAATGGCCTACCGCAACACCATAATGCTTTTCATTAAATATCATTGGTCGCTTGTGTTCTAAGATGCAGCAACGAAGAATCTCATCAGGGCCCATTTTATATAATTGTCCAGCGATCAACTAGAAGTTTGCAGCTCGCACAACTAGTTTTTTCTTCTATGTAGTGGAAAATTCAGCTGGTGCATAGCCCACACTTAAAAATTGTATGATGTCTCTATAGTGATCATCAAACATTGTTATAAAAAATAATTGTGCCTCAAGGAGACTATCATCTAGATTACAAGGTTCTTTGCCACTATCAATCCTCGACAAATGGTTTAGCCCTGAATTCAACCAACCTAGATTAACAATGAGTTCAAACTTAAATTCTTGGAAAATGAGAATCCATCAACAAATATTCCCCCCCAACACTGGCTTATTGACTAGGGATTTCAATGCTGAATTATCTATGTACATTTTGAAATTTCCATCCAGCAAGTAGTGTCAAAATTTCTGCAGAGCGTATACCATAGTTAGTCCCTCTCTTTATGTCATGGTATAGTTATTCTCTATTGTTGGTAATTTCCTACTAGAAAATGAAATAGGGTGATCAATCAACCCTTCGCTAGGCTGTGCTAGTACCATGCCGAGCATGATAGACGACGCATCAACATGTACATGAAGTTCTTTCTTCTTGTCTAGAAATAAAAGTATGGGCATTGTTACCATCTTGTTCTTTAATGTGTCTAGACTCTCTTGGTGATTTTCTGTCCACTGGAACTTAACATCTTTGTTCAATAACTTCTCCATCCGAGTAGTCACTTTTGCATATCCTTTGATAAATTTTTGATAGTATCTTGTATGTCCTAATGTTTTTCTCATTTGCTTCACTATGGTAGGTGGTGGTAGGTCGATGATAATTAAAATTTTAGTAGTTTCAAACAATATTCTATCATAGAAAACCACATGGCCTAACAAAATTCCAAAAGGGGCACAAAAAATACATTTATTTAAGTTCAACGAAATCTGATATTGGAGACACCATTCTAGTATCATTATGAACCTTTCAATATGATCCTTAATGAGCCCAAATACTGTCCAATCATGGAAGTATAACTCAAGAGATTTATGAATAAAATATTTGAAGGAAACCACTACTATCCTAGAAAAGACAGCAGGAGCATTCTTGAGTTGAAAGGGTATTACTGTGTATTGGAAACAACCCCACTTTGTCACAAAGGTTGTCTTGTGTTGATATTCCTTTGTGATTTGGATATGATGGTAGCTAAAGAACCCATCAGTAAAAGAATAAACTTCTTGACCCTCAACACATTCTAATATCTCATCCATAAATGGAGTTGTAAATGGGTCATGTAGACAAGCATCATTCAATTTCCTTAGGTAAACCCAAATCCATAATTCACTTGTATCCTTCTTATCTTGCACTACTATGACTGATCCATTCCGATTCTTCAATCAACGATCTAGTTTTGTCTTGACTTTTTATTTATACCACAGATTGAATTAGTATGATTGGTGCTTTACAGATTCTGTGTCGGGATTTAGTTATAGATTCATTTCGCCAGGGTCTCTGACAATCCCTTTCATTTTTGAGAATTTTTTAGGGAACAGATCCTAAAACTCATTTAATAGGTCCGTAATTTTCTTGACAGTTTCTTCATCCTAGTAATATCCAATATTGGAAATTTTTGGATTCTCTGGGGAGCCAATGTTGACTTTTTTTACTTTTAGTGGATTTAGGAACTGGTCATTAGAAATACCAAATCCTTCCACTGTGCATGTAACTTCAGACTATGATATGTTTACGTCGAGTGTGTCATCATCACGAGGTTTTCCCATCACATTATAACACTCCATCCAGTGTTGGATTATCATGCTGCTCCAATTGAAGTTTGACATTGCGACATGGATATATTCAAATATCTTTTTCTCGATAACTTGTAATGCAACATTAATCGAAGGATGATCATCAAATAATTCAAATGTGTGTGTGAAAATGATATCTAGTTCATCCCATTTAGGAGTCCCTCGTCTTAGTTCAACTGATGTATACTAGTTCTTTAGTATAATGTCTAATGTGTGTATGAACTGATGGACCCATTCCTGTCACAAACATACCTCCCATGTTGCATGGAAATACTTGATATGCTCAAAAGGATTGGTAAATCCTATATACTTTTGACCAGTATATCTGATCTCTTTTCTGAATCGTATCTCCATTAACTGTTGATATGGGAGAGGGGATTCTAAAAAATTAGTCAAAATAAGGGCAGGAACCATTGTTGGTTTATTCACCTAAATTGATCATCCTGGATCGAGGATGTTGGGATTCATTTTAGATCTAATGGAGATGTTCAAAAAATCTTGAATGAGGTTTGGAAATGGGGAGTTTCTATGTTGTTTCTATAGCCTTGAATTCATTGTTTGATGCATGGACTCAAATATTTGAGATGATGCCTTTACAGGTGCAATTACTTTGTCTTATGATAGAATTATGCTCTTATGTTGGTTTTAGATAAATTGGGAATGCATTGGGTTTTCTTCATAAATAACACATGACCTTTGCATAAATAAATGTAATGATAGTGGAAAAAATATTGGTTGGAATCGACATTTTTGAGGTGTTGGAAAAATATATGATCCTACAATGAGGGAATTTGATCAAGTTACACTTTTCGTACTCTATTATGGTATTCCTTTCAAGTGTGCTCATTGTTGAATTTTAATTGATATTTGATATTTAATCTTTAATTGCAGATATACAGAGCACTTGAAATCAATGAATCATTCATACACATAATAATTCACACATAACTCAATATGTACCCTGGGGAGAACCCTCAAAAAAATGAGGATGAAAAAACCCAACAAATATTCTCAGTATAATAAGAATAGATAGCCAAGAATTTCTTTTACATTTGAAGATTGCTTTCAACACCCCAGGTGCAAGATAAGAGAGAATTCAAGCACCACAAGTGTTATCACTAAACAATAGAAAAGAGAGATCAACCATATAACTTTTTCAATGTGTCCAACACATTACTAGATTTTCAAATTCAATTTCATGCAAGATGTAGTGAGTCACTGCATGGGAATTAGTCTCTCATGCAAAATATAGCGAATTCCTTCGTAGGAGAACAACTCTTCTCTTTGGTTTCTTCAATCCTACACACACAATTGTGCACTATCTTTTATATTTTATATTATATTCATGCTCTACTAACTTCAATATGAACTCACCTTCTAACTGATTGCTATATCACTTTGGTAGGATGCTAACTCAAGTGTCATCATGCAAGTGTCGTAACTCAAGTGATATTACTTTAAGTATCATATTTTAACTTAAGTGTCATCTTTAGTTTAACTAAAGTATTGTATTTTAGTTTAACTAAAGTGTCATCATGCAAAATACTTTAGTTAACTAGTTATTATTTATTAACAATTTAGTTAAATATTCTTAACTGAAATCATGCTGATTGATTTACTAAAGTGACCACTGTGATTGCTTCGTTAATCCACCGAGGCATACATTGTTAAAGTCATTGATGATTAACAATTCAATTTCTCCTTAATCAATTGAAGTCATTCTCATGAGAAATTCAAATTATCTATGTTCTGAATGCATATTAACTTTATCTATTATCTTATCTGCATGGCCCATATGTGTTGACTTTAATTTATCTATGATATCAAATTATACTAAGAAGATTTGTCCAATTCTGTGATATATTATCCCAATACATTTTACATAAGTTATAGTATGTAATAATCCCAGTACTTATCTTCATGTACATTTTCCATCTTCACATGGTTGTCATGGGCGATATCTAGCGTACTATCTTCTCTAAGATACCCAAGGTATATACATATACTTTTAATCCTTTCTTTATCCCAGCTAGCATATAACATGAATCTCCTACTTATATTCATTCAATTTTCCTCTTCTTTGTTGCCAGTCATGATTTAGGCTCAGACATCCCCTTCATCAATCCATGGTTCCCTTAGACATTCCATCATTTTACCACGATTTCTTGCACACAAAGAGCACCAACTCAAGGACCTTACTGCCAGGGAGTCCCCCTAGAATCCCTTAATGTATCATAGCTCATGGATATAAAACATATATTATGGGGTTATGGTGTCATTATAGTATCATTATACCCTATCTTCCAACAACCATCATCTGTCTTCACTAGATAGATCCATGATCTCACCTATATTGCACACATATAGTTACCATGAGGAATCATCATAATAATTTCAATCATAATTTTTAAATCTGGTTCATATAGAAACCATATTTTCCGAGCAGGTGGTTATGATCATGATGTTTGGATCTCATATAACATGTCATATGGTTACCTTGCAATGTGTCCTCCTAATACAATTCACAAACTACCAAACAATCAATACATAAATAATTAAATTCAAATATGAATTTGTAATTTTTTCTTCTACAGAAATTAAATTTACTCAGTCATGATTCCATTCTCATTTTTTTTTGGTTCTTGTAGGCCATATCACATGTTATTCCTGCAATCTTTCGTCTTGACACAACTCACAAAAATCCAAACAATCAACACTATTAATAATCTGTTTCAAATACAAATTTGTAACTCATAATTAAACTCACAATTTTGTTTGGATCTTGTAAGTTGAATCACACCGTCTCTTATAGTCTTACACCTGTTACCATAATTTGGGAATCCACCTGTAACATGTCCTCCTGACACAATTCTATATCAGTGAAACAATCATTAGCAATTATTAACAAATATCTCAAATTTGAAATTTACAAATATGTTCCCTATAGGAATCAAATTTTACAACTATGGGATCCATCTCATAACGTTTGGCCTTTGTGGATGGTAGCTTCTAGTATTCATTATGGACTTACACTCATTTCCATATCCAAGACAATCCTACCTACAATATGATTTTTTTCAATCAACTAAACAAGTATAAGTATCCTTGCATATAATCCTTATATGCACCATTAACACAATAAAATTGCATGATACATTAACATTATCTATGTACCCACACATATGTGTACCCAATAATTAATTCAATGCACATAATTCACTTACATTCATGCACCCAATGCATTCCAACATTGCTCTAAAATATTTTTTTTCCTACACAACCATATCCTTTCATGCAACTTTACTCTCCTAACAGAGCATCCAGTAACCATTCAAACACAACATCCTTCTTCACTCAATTCCTTTCCATGTGTCCATAGAAGCTCATGAAATGATCTCAAAATTACCAATAATTCATCATTTCATCTATTAACGAATTGATGAATTCAATATATTACAACCATGCATTCACACAATGCATCTTAACATGTGTACCCACACATATGCATGCATAACCACAATATTTACAAAATATATTAATGCAAAATCACCTAATGCACCCTTGCATTGATTCATGGATACCATAATGTTTGGACATGTATTCCACCATGATGCTTTGGAAGGTCTAGCTAATGCCTCAACACAATATCCAGCCATTCCCTAGCACTTGGTTAACTATTTAGATTCCTTCCTTCTTCACCCGAACATAACATTAGGATTTCACACACTCCTTGATTGTTGCAAAGAGTTTCATCCTATATCATCACCAATAGGTATTTCATGGGGTACTTGTTATGTAACAGTACAACATTACCATTTCCAATCACATTATGGTCTTACCCATGACTATCTATTATAGCATGCACTACCACAATAGGACCATAAGTCTTCACTTAATCTAGTTATTAAAATCATAACCAACATACACACATGGCATGATATTCATTCATATAGATGCATTCAAACTTTAAAAAGTTAGAGGGAATAAGGCTCATTTCTCTTACTACCACATACCTCACCATACCCGGTGGAACAACATTCACATAAATACATCCAAGATCATATGTAAACCAAGTTATGATGATTAAAATATGGCTAAAGGGATTCTTACCCAATTCCCTTTCAACACTTATGCAATTAGCATAAACAAACCATTACATGCATGACCTCCATCAACATTCCTGATGTTACTTTATCAACTGACCTCTTACCAAGGACTACATATCCCTTACACCAACCTATTGATCATATATTTATTGTCCTATCTTCTCTTCATATTTTTCTGGCCACATGTAATAGCATCATCAAAATCTTAATCCATGCTTCAACCATCTTTGGTCATACAATCATCATTAACCACATTAATTGTCATTAGTGCCTCATTGCAAATGTAAAACCTCACTACTTTTACCGATATGAAATATCATAGCATAAGGATGTTCACATGCAATATGCATCATCTCTGAATATGACCACTAGTGCATATGTATTTCAACTAACTAATATCTTTCATTTCCAGCATTCATATGCCATAATTTTTATATATAAAACATATAAATTATAAATATAGCAGCAAGAGAAGACTTGAGAAGTTATCCCCTTTGAATCCCTCATCATAGCATGGAATTCCTCTTACATATCATAATTGATCCAATTTCATGGCTTCTCTACAAAGCATTCAAGGGGTCATTAGCTATGATTTTCTCACCAATAAGCAATTCAACACATACACATATGTATAACATTTATACTTGATATTTGTAAGAATGTAATTATGATGCCATAAATAGACTTAGTTTAAGGTCATAATTTTACCTCTTTATAACATTGCCTTATGGAGATTATTATCCCATTTATGCTGCAACTATCATATAATCCTAATGTAGCTTTACTGGGTCACTACAACATCTCTTGTTGCACTCAATTCACATTTCATTGTTGCTCCAATTGCTTTGAGTAATCCTGACCAAGTCCAATTTAACATTCCTTAGAATTCCTAGCACTAAACAATGCAGCAATTTATTCCATTCCAACTCTATAAGGAGTCTCTTTAAGGTTCATTATATTTCCTTGTGCCCCATTCAACGATGATATTTTATTTTCTTTAACATAGAAATATTTTCCACAACTTTGAACCACACATTAGATTCACATATGGGGATTCCCCAATTCCCTTATCCATTCAGTCACTATCATGAACCATATGCTAGGTTTTCCTAGAATGTATTTCTCCAACAATGACAACTTCTAGTTGAATGGAATTTATTTACCAATTCTCATTACTTACCCATATTTTGTGGTTTCATATCCTATTGGTTTGTTCTCTTCCCTTCTGAGCATTTGCAAATGGGATATAATATCCATGTTCGATAATCAGGAGCTCACATGGATCTTCCTTGCAATTCAAATTACAGATATTACTCACAACAATACATTGGATACATTCTTATCCAAAGCATCAATGCCCGTACAAGAATTTATTCAAACAATTTCTATGAAACCTCTAAAAATTCCTTTAAGAGTCAAAATCCCATCCCATTCAGTCCCAACAATGAAAACCATGGCTCTGATATTACTCAGTCACATCCCTGATCACCTTGGTGGCCCCTTGAGATGATGGGGAACTCTTTCAAATTCAACTTGTCATGTTTTCTTTCTCTGATACCAATATGACATGTACCCATCACTCACTCACATGAGTAGGATGGAAGATAAGGTAAATGCATGGATACTATTTAGCTCTGATGGAAATTTGTAACACACCCTTTTCTACACTAGGATTTTCAAACAGCTTACTTGCACATTTCTTACATGCATTGTTATAACAAGTACATAGCATATTATATCAGCATAATTAATATGCATACATTAAACCAAACCCAACCATATTTCACAAGACAAATTGGTTTAGTTTATCTTAAAACATAATAAATATTCTCCTTAACTATGACACAAGAAATATGACATAAGACCTGAGACATAATACCTATGGCACAATACCTGCAAAAAATAAGCTGCAACATAGGATATAATACATAAGGAGTTGTGACACATGACCTGATACACAAGACCTAGGACACAAGGCTTGTGACATAATCCCTATGATAGAGGAGATGTGACACAAGAGCTGGGACACAAGGGATGAGACACAAGACCCGTGACACAAGACCTGTGATAGAGGAGATGCAACATAAGTGCTTAGACACCAGAGCTGAGACACAAGCATATATGACACAAGAGTTGTCAGAAAAGACTTGAGACACAAGACCTGGGACACAAGAGATATGACACAAGACCTATAGCACATGAGCTGCAACACAAGAGCTATGCCACAAGAGTTGTGACATAATACCTAAGACATAAGACATGTGACACAAGAGATGAGATAGAAGAAGGTGTGACATAAGGCGTGAAAAACAAAGCCTAGTACGCATGACCTACAATATAAGAGATGCATATAGAAACATACTCATCATATGAATAACAATAAAATCATGCACAAAGATAAGTCATTTTCATACTATTCATATGTATCAAATTTAATAATTCAAATTGGTCCATCTCATTTAGTTTCACAGAAATAAGTAGAAATTCATAACACATAATTTGGCATATTTAGAAACAACAATAAACACTTATCTTTTAGTTAAAATTTTCCAAGAAATTGTCTATGTGATAACAACATTCCACTTATCCGTAGGGACTCTAACCAACTTATAATATTTCTACTAAGAGGACACCCCTGAGCTGGGCTATGTATCCACTAAGGAGGAACTACACAGGATCACTTACAGCCATAAGCACATACAATCATGATAATCCAACACACAACTAGGTTTATCAATCATGTAGAGGGACAAAGAGAGGTGACTGCTAAGCCAATGAGCTCAACTACCAAGCTACATGTATCTCAATTGGTCTTAGATAGCCTTGGCACCCACAATACCTACCACACCCAACATAAGGAAGGTCCTCTTCTTTGCTACACTATCCCTCATGTGCCCCTTCCTTCCAGTTCTATTCAAGGTGGGCATAGAAAGGTCCAAGATACTAAACCTTCCAATATTTATTTCCTTCACTATTTTATCAAGTAATTACAACTCTTGATCTCTCTTTGACTTCCATTCTCTCTTGGATTTTTTGATTTCTGGTCACACTAACTTCAACCATGAAATTCACCTTTCAGGATCCCATGTTTGGGTTCTCCCATGGATTTATGGGATTTTGATGATCTCAATATTGTCCTAGGGTTGATATCTATGAATACCCCACCCGATTTCACAACCCACAAGATTTTTTGGGAATTCTGGGAACCAAGATTTTTTGGGAATTCTGGGAACCCTAAAACAAGGATTTCTCTTTGGTTACTATTTCTTCTTTTTTTCTTGTTGGGAATGCATAACATCATGAAGATTGATGTCTTGTTTGTCCATAATGGAATGTGAATGAAAGTAATTGACTTCCCTTGAGGGAATTTGACTTTTGGGTCATGTATACCTGCCATACAAATTTATGAACTCATCCCATGTTTCATTAAATTCATGAGATGATTTCTCAGCTATCTTTTTACAACAGACTTAAAGAACATCAAGGAAGGACACTTTGGTTCTAAAGATTAAACTTGGAAATAGAGGGTTGAATCTCTAGCACCCCCTCACCTATCCCTAGTGGATACATATATCCCCTCATTTTCTTTGATTCCATAGCTATCTCTTGGGATTTTATTTGCATTATAATTATTTACATGATTTTTTACATTTTTCTATGGCTTACTAGCACATTTTCAACAATATAAAATATTTCCCTTTACAATTCTAGGCATTCACTAGTAGGGCCTTGGCCTTGAGCTCATCACTAGGAACCATATATAAAAATTTTACAACATTTACATTATCAAGCCAATATGATCTATGGGTCAAAATAGGGACATTACTGAACATCTCAGACTACCCGAAGGGGATGTATTTAAGTTTTCATGAAAAATGGGTTTAAAGGATAAAACATTTCTCTACCGATGGAATCTTCAACCAGATCATGTTTTATTTCACTAGTATACCATGGTGTCCGTACATAAATTATTCATCCACATATGAATAGGATATATGTGACTAAATAGAAAAACCAATACCATGTACTTCTAGTATACACGTGGTCATATGATCTAATAATATTGTGATTTCATGATCATAGCATTGTAATAGAATCAAATTCATGGTGTTCCAATACATTATTGTTATTTACTTCTAAGAGGGTCATAGGTGTTTTCCTAATCTTTGAAACCACTCTTATAGTATTACTAGAATTTCATAGAGAACATCTCATGGCCCTTATTATGTAATAATGTATAATTAGTTATTTGTGTATTACACTCGATTATATGATATTATTTCCTTGCAAATATATCAATATGCATATCACACTATTATTCTAAGTCAATATTTTTTAATGGGGAGGTCATATTTCCTAAATTCCACACACATTATGTTATAGGATCTTGAAAAATGTAACCATTTGTTAGATGAATGTACATATTAAGGTTCACGAGGGTGTCCAAAAAACGGTGTTGTAGTCTAGGGATATCATACTCCATTCCTAAAATAAGGAAGGTCTCATCCAAGGTGCATTTACAAATAATTAGGATATGACGTGGATTTAGTTAGCATGATGACCACAAGCTCCATTTAATACAATAACAATATTAATCCCTTATATTCATGAGTATTAAACATGGCTTATACCATACCACAACATATATTCTAATGGATAAAAACCATTTATCATAATAGACTAAGCATAATAGAAGAACACACATATCACCATAACATAGAAAAGAATGCACAATGTGAAAGGGGTGTATCATTCCATTAATGCTCAGTAACATCCATATTATATCATCCATTACNTATATATATATATATATATATATATATATATATAGATAGAGAGTCATTCCCTTAAGCAAGAGGAATAATTCAAAATATTGGTTATTAACTCACAACTAGTTATATGAATACTAGATACAAGTTAAATACTTCATGTGTTTCAAGGTGTCTGCATACTTTAACATCTCTCCTCCTCCAAACTTGAAATCATATCTTGATAATATATATCCTATCCCTACAACATCTGGTCCTCTTTAATCCTTCTAGTAATCCTTTTTGTGGGAAATTCCCACTTATAGCAGAGTTCTACACACAAGGTGCAAAATGCCAAAGATTTAACTATTTTTTCACTTAATAAGCACAAGATTTTATATCTTTATACCAAGACAACCACTTTAAGAAACTAGGAGATGATCTTAAGAAATAAAAATAACAATATAATAATGGAGATATGTGTTAGAGATATAATCCCAAATACTCCATGAGAATAGGAAACCATCTCTACTTTTCCACGATAAAGGAAACAAAAAGGATTTGTCACACCCAAACCAAACTAATACTCTCCTATGTACTAAAAATCCCAATCATATGTAAATCTTAAGAATCCCTATCATTATTAATGGAAGCACGTGTGGGTGGGATTCTTCTTGATACCAAAGGAAATTGTATCTTAATGTATAAGTGGGGCTTGGGAAGAGCCACAAACAACCTTGTGGAAATATATGTTTTGTTCATGGGCCTTGTCTATATTGTCTCTCTTGGAATTTATAATGTTTTTGTCATTAGGGATTCTCTTATAATCATTTCACAACATGCAAAAGGAATTATTTAGAGGATCTGATTATTAGGAGGTTTCAATTTCATATTGTTGATCTCTTATTGTAGAAATTATAAACAAGCTAAGGATCTAGGAACACAATTAATCTCATAAAGAATTGCAAAGAATTAGCATAAAGAGAGAAGAAGTATAATGAACACACATGAATAATGAATCTCTCATTTAAGAATGATCAATGAATGATTATATTACATAGATAATACATCCTTATAAAGGAAAATATAATTTCTAAAGGAGAAACTCAAGCTAGCTCATAAGGCAGGCTTACTAAATATGAAAAACCTACATAGGTGACAAAAACACTTTCCAAACCTGCCAAATAGGTCATGAATTAGATAAAGCAAGTGGGATAGCTAATGAGTGATGTAAAATATTTCTAATCATTGAATTTGTAGAGAAAATCATGGAGGATGGGTTGTCCATAAGAGAGGACAATTGCCATTCAACTAAATTTATGGTAATCTAGTGAAAAGTTGACAAAATAGGAAAAAGGAAGAAATGGAAGGAGGGCGGACTTCTATTCATGGATAGGCTTGAATAAAGAAAAATATTATCCAAAATGTTTTCATGTGCACTCCTGGGGTATTCATGGAAAGTGTTGACCAAGTGGTGTAAGTGGAGGCAAACTACCTAGTCTAGTAAATAGGAATTTAATAAAAATGACTAAATACTATATCCTATGTCCATAGCTGGTATTTTAATATTCAAACACTTATAGGTAATCAAAGAAGCTTATTTACTGCATGTATTAAGGCACACCAACACCATAGTTGATTGGATTTCCTATCAAGATACCATCCTAAGAAAAGGTGTTTTGGTTCAAAATGGGGGGCAACCTATCAACCGATGGATCTCCTAAGGTTTTATATATGTTTTACAAAAAATGGATTAATTGCCCCCCCCTCCTTGCATGGGCACCACCCGTTGGCGATCCAAACTTCAAAGTGATAGAAGTAAGGTATCATTTACCTTGCGCATGGGAGAGGCCCTGAGAGGCTTTGTTTTGATGTTGGTTTTGCATTGTTCTCATTTTATGGTGGTTTAGCTTATTTCCTCTAATCCATATGGTATTTTGATGGATTTTATACCATGGCCCAAATATTGTGAGTGTTCGCTCCTTGTGATTTGGGATTTTTAAGTTAGATTCTTTGGTGGTTTCCTGGTGGATTTTGTTTATTGGATGGTTGTGTTATTTTGGGTTGGTTTTGGGCCCCTCTCTACTAACCTCCTACAGGAACAGTGCTATGTATTGGTGTGGTTTGTGATTTGGTGGTATACTCCTACTATTAGTATGAATTCATAGAAATATGTTTCGGCTGAGATAACATAATTGGTGATGGGTATATGGGATGTGAAAGTGGACATGTGTGACATACAATATACCCTATGAATAATGAATTCTTAGCTAGATAGTTTTCTCTCTGCAATTATTGAGCTATTTACTCATGTCTCTCTACTGGACCATAGTTTTGATGATTTGGAGGACCAGGTTTGGGTTCAGGGTGATTAGATGGAGAATTTAACCATCACCATGGATTTACATCATGATATGTTATCTGATAGACAATCAAGGCTCATTAGGAATGTTGGCTCAAGGTTTATGGAGGAGGAATCCGTACATAAGCCAACTTATGCCATTGTTGAAATTTCAAGTTCCTGTTGTCCCTCTAATTAATATATATATGTATATGGATATCTAGGTAGTTTCATCTCTAAATTTTGTTCATGCTCTATTTATGTAACCTTATAGTTGGCCAGTTTGTGAAGGTTTACAATAGTATAGCAATTTTTGTAATGTTGTAGTAGTCTCAAGGATGCAATTTAATGATAGATTTTTTAGTATAACTTTGGGGATATTGAGATGGGTTGTAATTTGGAAACCTGTGTACCCATTTTAGTTGTTTTCATAATATTTTTAATATAGTTTTTACCCTCGTTTGTAAAAAAATAATAATCCCTATCATTCCTCTCACTAATGGAAGCACTAGCCTCCAATGATTTCATGAGAGGAAAAATGTTGTAACATATGATGCTATGAAATCCAACAAGTTGGATGCAAAATATATCCTTTCTTAGAATCAAGGTAGGAAGTGATAGATTCGTGTTGATTCCGGTAAGTCTTTATGTCGAAAACTAGATCTGTAACAAGATGAAGCTAAGCATATATAACAATATATATAGGATGATTAGTCAAGGTATATGCCTCCACTGTTGATTCATGATATCTGTTAACAACATCATGGATTCTCACTCGATTCAGAAGATGATAGTAGAAACCATTGTGAACTTTAAGGGAAGCATCAAGTGATGAATGATGTCAAATTGAATTGTGAAATAATGAAAAGAAGCTACCGAATATGAACTTACATGCAAGGAGAGAACTCTATAACATGTGGGAGAATTTCAAGTTTGTAGATGTGATCTTGGGGTGATGTCTTGGTAAGTGAGACTAATGAGAAAAAAATAAAATAATGGAGGAGGTTTAAAATAATCCTTTAAAACAAATAAATGAACCTTGGAACACAAATTTGGAATGGAATGATGTCATGGATAGTGTTTTCAGATAAAATCTAAATATTTACTCTTATTAGTATGATTAACCCTATAATAACCTATATGTTAAGACCTAACATATGTTATTATTTGTATTGTACTGTGGCACAAGGTGTCAGGACTATGGAACTGGACATTATTATTATTATTATTATTATTGTTTAATAAAAATATCTCAACATCAACAACTAACGAGAATGGGGGGGCATGGATTCCATATGTGACGGGTTTGGGGACTAGGAGTTGTTTCTCTCCCTAACATTACTTGTTGGAACCTATTTTTGGTTATTTTTGTTTACAAAGGTACTATTACACTCTCTTGGATGTTTGGTGGAACCTTGTTGATTAGTGTTCCTTCATTAGCCTTGGTTTGGTGCCATTTGTAACTCCTCACATGCTAGTATTCCCTCACTAGCTATTTTAACGAACATTCTTTGAAGTGTAATTCTGAACTTTTGATGCACCATTTAGCTATTTTGGGAATGGAATCTCATGAATGAGTAACTTATCTATCAATTCGAGTTTTCTTGGTATAAATTGAATTTATGTTCTTGTGGTTTGAGTAACACCAATGAATGTGAGTTACCTCTCTTGGGGATTTGAATGGCTATAGAAGGATTAGAATTGGACTTGTTTCCTTCTTTTTATCTCTCTCTAAGCTCTTAAGTGTAGCAGGAATCCTCTATTGTATGGTAAATACATGCCCTTGAGTGGTGTATACATGGTATTGTTGAATATTGAATCCCTTATTATGAGGTTTTAAGACCCTTTAATGGATATTGAATATTGATCTATGCTTACATAACAATATTCCTTATCCACTTGATTGTCTCTGTTGATGTCTAGCTCATAAATACTGGGTGAGGGTGGTGATATCCTGAGGGCCTGTGGAGAAAGGGGAGTCACAAATCACTGGGTAGAGAAGATGGAAGTGAAATTTTAGATTAATAAAGGTGTAGTTGTGGTATTCTCACAGTGTTAAGAAGGGCACAACCACATGTTCTAGTTTTCCTATTTCTGAGTATTTATGGGTTGTAAGGTCCATTCCTTTATGTACCAAACATCGTTTCCAATAAGGATCACTTTTTTTTCATTGAAAATGGTTTTCATTTGACTAAGATACAACTATTTTTGTGTGGTAGTGTTATCAGTATTGAGATGAGTTGACCATACCTTTTTGTTTGAGAGTATCTCTCTTGTGGATCTATGGCCTCAGCTAATGGTGACTGTCATGTTGAAATATGCATGAGCATGGCATGTTTACAAATGGGTTAAACGATGTACTATTGAATATAGTTTCCATTTTAAAATATGAGTATTTTCTTATGAGATTAATTATTGTATTTTATGAGTTATATGTGCTCATGGATCTAATATTTATCTCTATTATATGGCTGTAGGTGGAAGTAGTATATTTGATGTTATTGTGTTAGATTTTTTTTTTATATGGAAGCCAATATATTTGATTTGATTGTTGTAGATATGATTTTATATGGCAATCGGTGGATATGATTTTAAATGACAGCCGGTGGATATGATTTTATCTTCAGTGATAGGTCATTGTTTGATGTTGTTTAAGTAGTTCTATATGATAGATTATGAATCTCATGTTATTTCCATTTACATGGTTGTAGGTGATATCCATGAGATCTGAAGTTATTATTGTTTATACAACTATAGATGGAATCCCTCATATATAGTTTTGTTTATGTTATTTTAGCTGTAAGTGGTACTCAATAGAGCTGATTTCTAACACGGTTAATATGGTTGATTATGACATCCTGCAGATTTGTTTATTTACATTGTTTATGGTGGCTTGAAAACATGATTATAATAAATTTTAAATGGCTATAATAGATATGACATTTGATGTTTGAAATCATGTTAATGTCTTTCTCATATTTGGTTGCATTTCATGCCTACATTTACCTTGCATAACATGTGTATCGGGGAATGATATGCATTTGTATTCATGCATTTCATTATAAAAGGTTGAATGTTTTATTTTAGTGGCTCTTTGGCACATTTTATTATCCTTAGTTACATTTATTCCTCTACGCATAACCTTGATTCATCCTTTCCCTTGGGTTTCCAGGTGTCCTTGTCCTTGGAATCAAGGTTGGGGACATCACAGAGTGGTATCCGAGCTTAGGTTTCAACTCTACGACTGTTGGGAATTCTACATATCTATAATAAATTTATGTATTTTCATTTCGAATGTATTGTAAAATAAGTTTAACCTCCCTTATTTAAATGGAAATTTTTCCGTGCTAACAATGCTTCATAATGAACATATTGCATCCCTAGTTATGTGAGTTAATGAATTAGAATGCAACGTGAATATTGAAAAAAAAAAATTCAAACCTCAATAAAAGTAGTGATGACCAAATAATTGGTAAGTACAGTGAAGAGGAAGCTACATAGATCATATATGGATTTAAAGAAGGACAAATACCATACAACACTGAAAAGGAGTTTGGAAGAAGATAAACTAGGACAAGTGGACACAAGTGAAGTAGTGAACCCTTAAGTCTGTAAGATTCAATAAGAAATTGCAGAGAAGATAATGAAATTATCATTCACATTCAAGAGAAAAATATGCATGATCTAAAACAATTGAAAAAAACCCAAATAAAACGCCAAGAATCAATCATGATGCCAGAAGACATGTATTAATAAGGGATTATGAAATATATAAACATATTAAAGAATACCTCATTATATTCCCTCTGTAGTGAAGAAGAAAAAGTATTCATCAAGAATTTAGAAAGTGTCACGTCCCCTCCCCTCTTGCCGACGGAGAGGAAATGACTTGACTGCGCTGCTATCTAACTGGGGATCTAGCTTCATGAAAATAAACAGAAATGCATTAAAGGTAAAATACATATGCAGATGCATAATGTAGTAAACAACAATGGAATTAAATTTCATTCAATACATTCATAATAAATCTTAAAACAAATGCATTGCAGAAGTATCACAAAGAGTAATTATCCTGATAATGAGTTTCCCCGAGAAACTAGCTGTGACGCTGTAGCGTTCCACCCAACCGTAGGCCAATTGTTCTCATCAATATCTCAATACAACTACCACCCTCAAGTTGGGAATGATTTCCACAAGGAAAAAGGGAACAACAGACTCACACAGATCCAAATACACACCAACATTCAACCAAGCCAATCTACAATTGGGTTTATCAGGATGCTAAGGAAGTGGAAAGGAAGAATTGCCAAGATAGTGAGATCAATCACAGAGATATGGACACCTTCACAATATATATCTAGCTTGGGCTCCATAATACCTACAAACCCAACAAAAGGAATTATTCCCTTCACTGCTACAGAGTCCATCAGGCCATACCTTCATTTCCAGTGTTATCTCAAGTGTGCATAGAATATTAGCCAACCCCTCTTGATATTTTTGTGAGTTTCCTCTCTTCACTAGGTTTATCAATCCAATTCTGGTCCTCTTCCACTCCTAAGTATTACTCATAGTTCAACCCAAAACAATGATGCACATAACAACAAACACAAGTGCTAGGCATGAAGAAAAACGTTTTGGAAACCAAAAGCGAAATGGTAGATGGGGAATCAACCCTAGGAAATAAAATTTGAGTTCAAAAAATGATCTCTACAAACCCCCTAACCATGAATTATCTTCCCATCAAATGTGCAACACAAAAACGGGTTTCCAACCATGGAAAACTGAAGGTAATTGCAGAAAATCGTGAAGGAAAACACCCAACTAGCTCCAGCCATGTGAGGAAGAGAAGCACATGGGTAAGGAATGGGTTGGGCACACATTTCTAGGTGTTTTCTTTCCCTATAAGAAAAAATACGAATTTCCAAAATTGATGGCTTTCCACAATACGGAATTGACTGCCATACCTCTCCATTCCCAATGCATTAACTGCCTCAACCAACTTTTGGAAGAATTAAATGATTGGGTGCATAAGATAAATAGCTAGTTGATATTTTATGGGTTCTCTCTTTGACATTTGGATTAACACTATTGGATTAAGGGTTTGAATAATTTCCCTCCATATTCCTTGTGAAATCATGCCCCAATCTCTTGTTGCATTGCATAGCTAGTTGTGGGTATTTAATTATATTACACATTTACATGATGTCTCAATTTATATTGTTATAGGCTATCTCGAGAACCATAGGTATCGATTTTAATTTCCAATACATAAAATTCTAAATTGATGGCGAGGCCTTGTCCTTGAGCTCCGCACATGATTTAATAATGATATTTACGTCATGTACAATTTTAATGCAATAGGGGTTGAAATCGGGATATTACAAAAAGTATCCCTCAAAGATCCCCAGAAATATATAATAAGAGAAGGCTTGAACATAATGAATTGGTTGGATAACTATGAATAATCAAACCCCCAACCTTTGATTGGGAAACAAATCAAGGTGAAGATTCCAAATCTTAGTTGTTGAGACTTATAAAGTTTTTCCAGGTGCATCAGTACACACTAAACATGGAAGAAATTGTATCCATCTATCATATTCAAGGTAAATCATCCAATTTGTGGGATCAACTATTCAAACCAAAAGATACTAATGAAGATAGAATCTCTTGGAGAAATTTCAAGAAATACTTCTAGAAATAATATATTTCAAGGACTACTATGACAAGAATATGGGGGATTTATTTGAACTTAATTTGGGTAGCATGAACCCAAAATATTATGAGAAAAAGGTTCCTAAAACTCTTGAAGTATGGAGATTTCATAAAGGATGAGAAAATGAACATTCATAAGTTCCTCGATGGTCTACCAGATTCCTATAAAGACAAGATATAGGATGACAAACAAAAGAGCATTTAAGATGCCATTTGGAAGGAAAAGCATTGATATGAATAGAATAATAAAAAAGCTCCATATAAGAAGGATTGGAAAGATAAACAAATGAGACAAGAAAAAATAGAGAAAGAAAGGATTCAAGCCTCCACAATTTAGAAACAATAATAACTCCTATTAGAAAGAGAAAAGCAAAAAAAAAGGGGAATGTCATTTAGACATAAAGAAAATACCACTTGTTCAATGTTGGATATGTAAGGAGAATCACTACGCTATGTAGTGTCCACATAAGGGAATCCCAATTAACAACATTAAAGAAGGCTCAACTATTGGTGATGTTGGAATAAGTATTCCAAGAATCTATGCAGCCTTGGATGGTAGAGAAGTTGATCATCAATCCCAAATGATTGAGGTAGTAGGCAATATTGCTAATGTACCTATAGATATTCTAATTGCTTATGGAGCTACCACAGTTACATTACACCTAACATAGTTTAGAAATGTTACTTGACAAAAAAAAAGGATTGAGACAGTAGGTCTAGTGAAGTTGGCTACAAGTAGCAAGAGGAATGCCACAAACACAATAAGGAATTTTCCTTTGGAAATTAATGGTATGAATATCTTTTCAGAATTGAACATCATACATTTATATTGATATGATGTAAGTATTGGAATGGTTTGGTTGGATGCAAATCATTCCATGAATTCCCATTAAAATAGAACTTATACTTGTATGTATGAAGAAGGAAATCAAGTGACACTAAGAGATATACCTAGACCCATATCTCTGAGACAGATCATAGATATTTAGTTGAGAAAGTGTTTCAGAAAGGTTTCCAGTTGTAAGAAGCTCATGTGGAGGATCCAAAAGAGAGAAAAGAACCATGTTTACAAGATTAAATTGTGATAATTTCTATCTACAACAATAACTAGGAGCCTTATAGAAACTCACAAATCGAATTTGATGCAAAACCAGCAAAAAACCATTAAAAGAGAAACAATTTACACATGCAATGTGAACAAAAATAGGTTATTATTTGACTGTCTAACATTAAAACATGTTAGTAACATGTTTATATTAAATCAGAAGTGTTTGGTGAGGCTTGGGAAGCTCAATGTGATTGTACAAGTGAAATTGGCCAAATTGGCCTCAATCCCCCCTAGGTGGGCCAAACACGCTCCAAATCAGCCCAAATGGCCACTAATTGTTGTGTGGACGTGGATGAGGTGACATGGGGAAATAATAACAATTTTTCATGCATGGTTGTGCAAACATAAGTGGGTGAGAAGCTCTAGGTGGCATTAAATGCACCAAATCATCCCAAAATTGGAACAAATCCACCTCTAGCGCTCCTAGTCAACCAAACTGTCCACATTCAATGAATGGGAGTGCACAAAAAATGATGAGGGCACACTTGTCGATGCTTTAATTAGCTGGAGTGCTCATGTGGGTGTGAATTACACAATTTAACTGGCTATTTGTCCAACTAAGCACCCTAAGTCCAAACCATAGTGTAATAATGCATAAAATGCAATAAAATTGACTAGGGACTTAGAATAAGGTAATAAGGGGTTGGATTACTATTCTAACACACTCTCTTAACCAAAAAATTAGTACAACTCATAAAATGAAGGAGGACTAGGTAATAAAGGCTTAAGTCACCTCAATACATAAATCAGAAATTTAATTTTCCCATATGAAGTGAGGAAAACAAGGAAAACCACATGGGAAAAAAATTCCCTCAAGAATGGACATGGGGCTGAAACCCACAAAAAATTAGCAGCAATAACCATTAATCATTGACCCCAATAAAATATCTCAAGTAAGTAAAGGTCTTCTCTGTGAAAGTCTTGGTGAAAATGTCGACAATTTGCTCAGTGGATGGGCTATACTACAATGAAATCACCTTGTCATGCAATAAGACCCGTATGTAGTGAATATGGATCTCAGTATGATTTGTTCTCTGCCTCTGAACTGGATCAGTAGATATATTTATGGAACTCTGATTTTCCACCCAAATTTTTGTAGGAGAATCAATTGTGACACTAAATTCCCGAAGAATGCACTACAACCAAACACATTGTGCAACTGTATTAACCGTTTCCCTGTACTCGACCTCTGCTGAAGAAAGAGAGATGGTATTATATTTCTTGCTTGACCAGAAAATGGGACCTTCAGAAGCATGAAAAAAAAACGTGAAGTTTATTTTCTATCAGTGGGATCTCCAGCCCAATCCGAATCAGAAAACCCAACTACTTGAAGTGAAGCACTAGCTGAATAGTGCACCCTGAAATTCTTTGTAACCTAGACATATTGGAGAATTATTTTGGCTGCATTCTAATGGAGCTCATGTATATTTTGCATATGTCTTGCTAAAACACTTATAGCATAATATAAATCAGGTCTTTTATGTGTAAGATAGAGCAAGATGCCAACTAGTTTCCTATAGAGTGTACAATCTACCAATGGAGAATTGCCAAATTCACATAATTTGATTCCAAAAAGGAAAGGGCACTTGGATGCCTTACAATCATCCATATTAAACTTATTTATCAGGTCTGAAGCATACTTTGGTTTACTTAGCATGATGCCCCTTTCATATTTCTCAATTTCCAATCCCAAAACTTGCCTTAGCAATCCTAGATTAGTCATGGAAAATTGATTGTGTAGTGATGCCTTAATTGAACCAATTGAAGTGTTGCAGATCCATGTAATTAAGAGGTCATCAAAATAGAGAACAATAACCTGAAAAATACCATCATGTTTCTGCAAATATACATTTTTATCATTTTTGCATCTAGTGAAACCAATAAAGAGCAAGGGATCATCCATTTTAGCATACCAAGCCCTGAGGGCTTGCTTGAGTCCATGTAGAGATTTATTCAACCTAAAAAAAAGTGAAGGATCCTCTTGAAAACGTTTAGGTTTCTGTATTTATATGTATTCCTATAGATCACCTTGTAATAATGCACTCTTGACATCCATATGGTGCACTTGCCAACCCTTACTAGCTGTAATTGCTAGAACTAGTCTTATGGAATGCATCTTTGCAATTGGTGCAAAGGTCTCAGTGTAGTCCACACCATGGAATCGAGAGTAGCCCTTAGCAACTAATCTAGATTTTTATTTCAGGTATGAACCATTATCAGCAATTTTTTTTCGAAATATCCACTTGCATTGAACAAGCTTCCTCTTGGGAGGAAGGGGAACCAATTCCCATGTCTCATTCTCTTGGAGAGAATGGAATTCTTCTTCCATTGATGTTTTCCATTTTGGGCATGACAAGATTGCTGATATGAATGTGGATCAGATCCAATCATCATATGATAGTTCTCAACAAGAGCATTTTCTCTAGCAAAGGAAGCATTGTTAGATTCAGATCTAGTCTTCCTAGGCTCTTGGGAATTGCCAACCAATTACCCTGCATCTTGTATGATTTTTTCAGCCCACTTGGGCCTTGATTTTGACTCATATACATCAATGTCATCTAAAGCCATATCATATTCAGGAATATTAGAAAAATCAGAGCATGAATCATCACTTACATCATCAAATTGTTGAGGAGAAGAGCATTCCCTAGTGCAAGCTCAAAATTTGGTATTGGTTCCTCTTCGAATTGCACACTTCTCTCAACAAAAGTATTGAGTGTGGAAGTTTCAAAGAGTTTGTAACCTTTTAGTATCCTCACCATACCCAACCATGATGCATTCCTTTATTTGTGGCTTCAAGGCCTTCCTCTTTTCAGAAGGGATTCGAGCCCATGTTCTTGATCCAAAAATCCTGAAATTTGAGACATTTGGTTTATGGCCAAACCATGCCTTATAGGGAGTCTTTCATTTGATTGATTTGTGGAAGGATCTATTCTATATATGTGTAGCACAATTAATGGCCTCATCCCATAGCTTGGGACTTATATTCCTTGCTTCAATCATTAGAGGAAATTTCAATTTAAAATGGGCCTTCTAAAAATAATACAAATTCCATGTCATCATGCATTTGCCAATCAAAATGCTTTAAAATTAAAAAAGGGAGCACCTCTTAAATAATTTTTTAATATAAATTTGGGGATAGGTATCATAAAAAAAACTACTTCTTTTGTTCGTATTTTCGACATATCTCCCTGTGTTTTACTCAAATTTTGATCAGGAGAGCTCGTTGGATGCGTAATTAAATTATGCATCCAATGACTACCCACTCGGCATACTTTTTATGGGCCCCTCTATCCCCCAAAAAAATAAATACCTGAAAAATGTGATGATGATGTCATCAACATGTTTTTCAAGTATTTCTTGTTTTTGGGGTAGCGGGGCCTGTCAAAAGTATGTCGAGTGGGTACTCGTTGGATCCATAATTTAATTCCACATCCAACGAGCTCTCTTGATCGAAATTTGAGTAAAAACACAGGGAGATATGTCGAAAATACAAACAAAATAAATAGTTTTTTCTTTTCTTCCTTCAAAATTAATAAATATTATTTTATTATTTTAACTATTATTTTATTAATTTTCCTTAGGAGGCCCATTTTGAGTTGAAATTTCCTCTAATGCATGCAAGTAGCCATCTCCTTGAGAGATCTATTCTTCCTCTCTGCCACGCCATTTTGATGTGGTGTGTAGGGAGTTGAATGTTGCATTTGGATGCCACATTCCTCACAAAGGTGCTGCATATTTTTTGTTGACATACTCCTTCCCATTATCTGTCCTAAGGATCTTAATCTCATGCCCACTCTAATTCTCTACTAATGCCTTCCAAATATTCAATTTCTCAAAAACTTCATATTTTAATTTAAGGAAGTACACCCAGTAGAATCTCGAGTAATCGTCAATAAATGTGAGTACATACCTTGATCCACCATAGGATGGAGTGGGAAGAGAACCTATTAGATTTGAATGTACCAACCCAAGTGGTTTTGTTGCTCTCTTTTCCATACCCTTCTCATAGCTTCGCTCTGAATGCTTCCCAACTACACACCCAATGCAAGCTCCATTTGATGATTTGATTTGTGGAAGTCCTTCCACCATCTCATCTCTGTGTAGTGCTTGGAGGTACTTGTAGTTCATGTGACCAAACCTATCATGCCATAGCTTGGAAGTATCATTAGCATGTGAAAGAATATCTTGGTCATTGGAAGTAGGGAAGAAATTAGAAAACTTGTACATCCTCTCATGGTGGTTTGCATACCCAACTACTACAACTTGGTTTGATTTGATTTCTGAAATCTATACCAAGTCTGGATTGAATGTCACTCTATTTTCTTCACATGTATGGGTCATTTGATAGACTGAAAAAACATTTGTTGGAAGGTCTGGTACATACAACACATCACTGAAGTAGCCATGCTCTAAATCAATCATATCAATCACCTTGGTCTGGATTTTAGAATCATCCCCCATTCGAACTCTTGGGCCAGCATTCGAATGCATGGAGGAGAAGAGCTCTCTTGTGGCTACCATGTGTCTAGAAGCCCCTGAATCAATGATGAAGGATGATGAATTAGAGGTACCTTCTACCAAGGCATGACATTTCTCCTTGTTTTCTAAACTGGAGGTGCCATCTTTCTTCCTTGTGCCATATGGGACAAGGATGTTTTTTTTCTCCAGCAGTTGCGCCATCTGATCAATGGTTTTCTTCATGCATGAGCTCTATGGATTCCATCCCTTGTGGAAATAGGTGCATTTGGTATTTTATTTCCCTTTCTTTTCCTTCTCCTTGGGAGGATTCAAACTCCCATCACTGGATTTGGGTTTTTTCTGATCTCTTCTTCTCTGGAAGCTTCGAATTCTTTGCCTTCTACTTTCCCTTAGAGGCATTCAAAACTCCCATGTCCAAGGTTTGATCCTTATCCTTTATGGTGCCCATTTGGACTAGCTTGTCTTGCTCTTGAGTGAGGGACTCCATGAAGCTATCTAGACTTGGAATTTTCCAGTTTTGAAGTGTTAACTTGCCAGGATGGAATGTGTTGATAGAGACTGAGAATTCTAGCCCCAACTTCGAAGGGATGGACAGAATCAAATGATCCTCTTTCTTATCAATCCAACATTGCTTTAGCTGGAGCAAAAGTGACTTAAAATTGGTGAATAATTCCTAGATAGTGTCAAAGTGCACTGGGCTCATGCTGATGAGCTCGTTCTCAAGCTGGTGTCCTCTTAGTTCATCAGTTTCCCTAAGAGTGTCTCTAGTTTTACCTAGACTTCATTTGGGGTTTTTAAACTGTCTATGTGGAACAAAATCTCTCTTGAGATACTCAGGAATAACAATCCATATGCTTCATCCAATCTATTGAAGTACTTGGATTTCTCTACAGCAGAGTTTGGCTCCAACTCTGTGCCCATGGTAACTTTGTAGAGACCCTTAGATTTCAATTGAATAACCATCTCTTCCATTAAATTGAAGAAGTTGAAAGGTGTTAGCCAAACACGCTCCAAATCATCCCAAATGGCCACAAATTGTTGTGTGGACGTGGCTGAGGTGACATGGGGAAATTATAACACTTTGGAATGTGTGGGTGTGAAAAATTAGGTGGGTGAGAGGATCTAGGTGGCATTAAATGCACCAAATCAACCCAAAATTGGACAAAATCCACCTCTAGTGCTCCTAGTCAACCAAACTATCCAGATTCAATGAATGGGAGTGCACCAACAATGATGAGGGTGCACATCTGGATGGTTGACTGATCTCGAGTGCTCATGTGGGTGTAAATGCCACAAATTAACTATTTATTGGTCCAACTAAGCACCCTAAGTCCAAACCATAGTGTAATAATGCATAAAATGCAATAAAATTGACTAGGGACTTAGACTAAGGAACTAAGGGGTTGTATTACTGTTATAACATACCTAGTGCTACAATAATTTTCATATGTATTTAAATAATTTCCAGGAATTCCACCGAAGATAGATATTGATTTGGTTCTAGGTGCAACTTCTTCATCTAAAACACCTTACGTAATGAGTACTTTAGAATTGCAAGAGTTACAAATGTATTTAGAAGAGATTTTGAAGAAGGGTTGCATAAGACCCAGTGTTCCAACTTAGGGATTTCTTGTGTTGTTTATAGAGAAGAAATATGGAACTTTAAGAATCTGTATAGTTTACAAACAACTATACAAATAAACAATAAAAAACAAGTATCTCTTTCCAAGAATTGGTGACTTGCTTTATCAGTTGAGAGGATCCAAAGTATTCTCAAAGATAGATATGAGATCTGGATATCACAAATTTTTAATAAATAATGAAGACATTAGTTATACAACATTTAGGACTAGGTATGGTCATTATGAGTTTACAATGGTGCCATTTGGATTGAAAAATGCATCGACAACATTAATGTGTCTCATGAACAAAGATTTTAGAAAGTATTTGGATAAGTTTGTAATTGTATTCTTGGATGACATCCTTATTTATTCCAAGTCATAAGAAGAACATGAATAACATCTAAGATTGGTTAGGAAAGTACTCAGGGAACATCAGTTGTATGCCAATCTAAGTAAGTGTTCATTCTATCAGAGTAGAATCCACTACTTGGGTAAAATAATATACTAATAAGGAATCCTAGTGGATCCTAAAAATATAAGAGCTATTATGGAATGACCGAAACCAAGGAATGTATCTGAAGTAAAATATTTTATGGGGTTAGCATGATACTACCGAGAGTTCATTGACGATTTCTCAAAGTTAGCTCATCCCATTACATCTTTGTAGAGGAAGGGTGTAAAGTTCAAATAGACTTATAAGTGTGAAGACAATTTTTATAGACTCAATGAAATGCTCCAATGAGCTAGTTCTAAATATTGTAGATCCTGATTAAATATTTGCAGTATGCATCGATGCATGTAAGCAAGAAATTGGTGGAATGTTGACTCATAATGAACATGTAATCAATTATGAGTCCAGAAAGTTGAAAGAACATGAATAGAGCTATGCCACTAATTATCTGGAGCTTGCATCCATCGTTCATGCCTTGAATACGTGGTTGCACTACTTGAGGTGTAAGAAGTTTTAATTTAGGACTGATCATGATGGTTTTAAGTATTTGTTTGAGAAAAATATTTTGAATGAAAGATAGAGAAAGTGGATGGAATTACTATGTGAATATGAATTTGATATCAAGCACATCAAAGGAAAGGAGAATAAGGTAGTTAATGCACTCAATAGGAAATTACATGTGATGCATGTAGCATCTATAAGTAAGTGTACATGATATTTGAAAGATAAAATCATTGAAGCCAATGTTACAAATGAAAATTACCAATAGATAAGAGATGGATTGCAACAACATAAAGTACCACAAAGTTTGATAAGTATAGGTTGGAAGAGAATGGAATCCTCATGCATAAGGATATAGTTTATGAAGGAGATGCATAATGTATCTTATGTTGGGCATTCATGTTATCAGAAGATAGTAGCATATGTGAAAACATAGTACTATTGGACATGAATTAAGAATGATGTTGCAAAATACATATCTAGATGCATGGAATGTCAAAAGGTTAAATTTGAGCATCAGAATCCAGTAGTTTTGTTGCAACAATTACCAATAACTCAATCGAAGTGGGATGTAGTGACGATAGATTTATTAACAAAGTTTCCTAAGAGAATACTACCAAATGATCCCATAATGGTGGTGGTTGATAAGTTGTCTAAATTGACACACTTTATTCTAGTGAAAACAACTCATAAGATAACTATCATTGCAGACATCCATATGAAAGAGGTTTCTAGATTGCATGGAATTTCGAAAGCATATTGTTAGACAGAGATGAAAAGTTTACTTCTAACTTTTGAAGAATTTGGCACAAATATTAAAATGAGTACATCATACCATCCTTATATATATGGTCAAACAAAAATATTCAATCATGTGATTGAGGATATGTTGAGAATGTATGTGATGGATCAACCATCTAAGTGGGAGGATTTTTTGCACTTGGTAGAGTTTTCCTATAATAATGGATATTATGCCTCTGTAAAGATGAGTCCTTTTGAGGAATTGTATGGAATAAAGTGAAATAATCCTATAAATAGGATAATCAAATGAAAAGAATCATTGTTGGACTGAAACTACTGAAGGACATGGAAGATCAGATGGTTAGAAACAAGTAGAATTTGAAAGAAGCTCAAGACAGATAGAAAATTTATGTAGATCAAAATAGAAGTAACAAACAATTTAAAGTTGGATACCATGTATTTTTGAAAGTTATAACCAAAAAGAACTCCTTGATCTTGGGGATTTGTTCCAAGATACCTACTAGATATTATGGACCCTTTGAGATATTAGCCAGGATAATTCACATTGCATATGATCTTGCATTTCCTGCTTGCATTAAAATGAATAATGTATTTCATGTATATTTGTTGGAAACATATATACCTTATTTTAATCATGTGATTGATTGGAATGCAATTTAGGTGGAACTACAAGGGTATTTTATAGTACAACTAGTTCCCATATTGGGAAGAAAAGTCAAGTTGCTAAAGAATTGAGAGATAAGGAAGATAAAGGTGTAATGGACCCATTACAGTCTTGAAGATGCTACTTGGGAGCTGGAAAATATTATGAGGGAGGCATACCCTCATCTTTTTGAAATTTTGTGTTTCATCTTGTATGTAATAAGTATGCATCAAGGATGATACATTGATTTAAGGTGGAGGGGGATGTAATACCTCGGATGTTAAGACCCAAATGTATGATATTATTTATTTTGTATTGTGGCACAAGATGTCGAGACTATGGTCTTGGACATTATTATTATTGTTGATTTTGTTTAATAACTAACTAACTCAACATGGATAACTAACGAGATTGGGAGGTCATGGATTCCACATGTGAGGGGGATGGGGACAAGTCTCTCCATAATATTACTTTTTGTGCCCTATTTTTGGTTATTTTGGTTTATGAAGGTACTATTACATCCTCTTAGATGTTTGGTGGGACCCTTTTGACTAGTGCATATTCCTTAGCCTTGGTTTGGTGTCATTTGTAACTCCTCATGTCTTAGTGCACCTTGGCTGGCTATTTTTAGACAACACACTTTCAAGTGTAACGATGCACCCTTTTGCTATTTTGGGAATGAAATATCATGAATGAGTAACTCCTCTACCAATTCGATTTTTATTGGGAGGAATTAAAGTTGGCCTCTTTTGGTTTGAGTAACCCCAATGAATTTGAGTTACCTCTTTTGGAAATTTGAATGGCTATAGAAGGATTCAAATTGTAGTGGATTGTATTCGATTCACAATAGAAACCAATACAAAATAATTCCATGTCAGAAATATAAATAACATTGAATATGAATTAATATGATATATGGCTACATTACAATTTAGTGGAACATTTAAATATGGTCTTAAGTTCCTTTTTAATTGAAAAGTATATCTAGATACCTATTCGATTAATCAAATATAAAATTTATTTAATATTGGTTTAATTACTTTCCTTTTATTATTTAATTATTTATATATTATTTATAAATATGGTCTTATGTGCCTTTCCAATTGAAAGGTATATCTCTACCTATTTGATTAATTAAATATCAAATTTATTTAGTATTGGTTTAATTACTTTCCTTTTATTATTTAATTATTGATTTAATGATATATTTACATGAATTGGCCCTCTGTCCTTATTGTTTTTTTTGTCTCTCTCTCTGAGCTCTCGAGTAAGTGGGAACACTCTCTTTTATAGGAAATACATGATCTTGAGTAGGATATGTATGGTATTACTAAATATTGAAGGCCTTGTAATGAGATTTGAAGACCCTATAATGGGGATTGAAGTTTGATCTATGCTTACACAACATGAGTCCTTATCCCATTGCTTGTATCTGTCTATATCTAACTTGTAAATATTGGGTGAGGGTGATGATATCATTAGGGCCTATGGAATGAGGGGAATCATAACTCACCAAGTAGAGTAGATGGAGAAATGTGTAGCTATGGTATTCTCACAATGTTGAGAAGGATGCATCATATGTTTTGTTTATCCTATTTTGAAGTATTTTGGGGTTGTGAGATATATTTCATTGCATCTATAACATGATTTTGAGTAATGAACACTTTTTGTTTCATTGAAAAATGGTTTCTATTTGACTAAGATACAACTATTTTTGTGTGATAGTGTTCCCGGTGTTGAGATGATCACACCATACTTTTGGTTTGATAGTATCTCTCCTTTGGATATATGGCCTCAACTTGAGGGTAAATGTCATGTTGAAATATGCATGAGCATGGCATGTCTATGGTTGGATGGAACAATATCCTCTTGAATATAGTTTCCCATTTTAAAGATGAGTATTTTGTTATGAGATTATTCACTGTATTTTATGAGGTATATGTCCTCATGGATCTGATTTTTATCTTTTTTATATGGATGTAGGTGGAATCCAGTAGATATAATGTTATTTTGGTAGATAGGTTGTTTATATGGAATACAATAGATTTTATTTTATTTTTCTAGATATTATTTTATATGGAAACCAGTGGATCTGATTTTATCTCAATTATATATCAAATTTTGATGTTCTTTATGTAGTTTTAGATGATAGCTTATGAATCTGATTTGATTGTCATTTACATGGATGTAGGTGGAATCCATGATAACTTATGTTATTATTGTTTATAAGGATATAGATGGAAGCCCTCAAACTGGTTTTGTTTATGTTATTATGGGTGTAGGTGGCAGTTAGTAGAGATGATTTCTAATACTATGGTTGATTATGGCATTTTGTAGATCTATTTATTTACATTGCTTATGGTGGATTACATATCTAATTATATTAAAGTTTAAATGGTTGTAATAAATATGATATTTCATGTTTGAAATCATGTTAATGGATTTCTCAGATATTGTTCATTTCATGCCTACACTTACCTTGCATAGCATGTGTATTGAGGAATGATCTACATTTGTATTAGTGCATTTCATTTTAAAAGGTTGAATATTTTTATTTTAGTGTCTCTTTGGTATTATGGCCTAGCCTTATTTACCCTTATTCCTCTTTTCATAACCTTTATTAATATTTTCCCTTGGGTTTTTGGGTGTCGTTGGCCCTGCAATTGGGGTTGGGGGCATCACAAAATAACTAAAAGGAAAAGGTATTGTGGCAGAGGTTTTTAGTGTTACAAGATTAGTAAAAATTATAAAAAAAACCTCCACTACAACCTCCAAAAATGGTACCAGATGTTTTAGCAGAGGTTTTTACATAAATAAATTATAACTAAAAAAAACTCGTCGTCCATAGGTTTTTGCAGAGTTTTTTTAGTGTGCTTTATTGGATGAAGCACAATAATGCTAACAAAAACCTAACTCATCGGGGATTTTAGAACTAATAAAATCACCAATGCACATAATAAAAATAAGCATTGTTTCATTACATTACACATAACATTGGTATACAAGTAAATTTTAACAGGAACCAGAGCTTTATAACACTATACGTATTTATATGCACCGATGCTTACAACCTATTAAACAAAACTTATGCTATATAACAATATATTGATTACTTCTCTATGTTAAAATTAGCACTGGTGCTTATTGACTATTTAAAAGAAGCAATGCTCTCAAACTATCGATAGAGTTCACTAAGACGTTGACGCTCGCTGTATTTTTAAAATTTAATGGTGTGATAATATATCTAGTGCACCAAGACATATAGTAGAAAAAGCAATAGGGCATGCTACTATCTCTTAAACGCACCGATATTAAAAATACATAAACACCAGTGTTGTAATGATTTAAACCCACCGGTGTGATCATAAAGATAAAAAGCACTCCATGTTTTGTTTTTTTAGCCATAACTACTGACATTGCACTAGAACACATATATTTTATTTTTATTTAATGTAATTATATTACTCATCATAAATTGATATATATATTTATAATAATATTCCTTTGAATTTTTATTATTGAGTTTGAATATTATGTTTGGAATAAATTATTAGATCATAAATTTCTGTATATATGGTAACATTATTTAATCATGGGTTTAATATGTAACAACACTGAAGAATGCAATCAAATATTTTTTTCATTTTATTATATATCAATAAGAGACCATTTGTAATACAAAATGAAGGGATAACATAAATACCCCAATAATCAGAATGTCAACAAGCACATGATTGTTACACTTATTGGTACCCCGTATTTCAATTGGTACACTATGCCCAATACATTATTCATTAAAATGTCTGATTTTCATCGACAATCATTTCAAAAAAACAATAGCTTGCATTAATATCTAAAATATATGGACCATCATTCTACGTTGAAATTGTTATCAACACTCAATCCACTAGCATCACTTTTGTTATTTGGCCAAATAATTTGTTGATTTCCTCGATTGCTTTCCTCTTCTTCAAATTCCATTTGCAAACATAAAAATAAAGTGTACAAATTGTATCTACATTGTTGGGAATAATAAAAATTAAAATAGATAATATACATGAATGTAAATTGAAAATCGATGTACCAGAGAAACAATTGCATCTTTAATGTCAAACATTCTTTCAAAACCATGTATGATTGAATCTCTCAACAACTCGTATGTTGGATGCAATCCGTACTTTGTTTCTTGCAAGCTTTATAACTTGTAAAAATTGATAGATTTAATATAAAGTATTTTTGTTGTTCTATTAATTATAAAATGAGGAAAGTAAAACAACATAGATACTTACAAATTCCACAATTAATTTTTGATACTTTAGCATATACTCATAACTCTTACTTAACCCAATGTTAATCAATTCGTTTAACAACTCTCCTTTGTATGGTTGAAGACATCAAAGAATGGTCATTGTAAAAAAAATAAAAAATAAAGAGGCAAAACCAATAACAAATCTTAAGATGTTATAAGGAAATCACAACTACTCACAAACTTAGCGATCAATCCCTTTTTCTCATTGTCTTCTTGTCTTATGTGTTGAATGGGTCCCATTTTGTTTTCTTTTCTGCAACAAATCCAAATTTAATATTTAATATTTAATGGTAAATTAACTAATTAGATATACATAAAAGAAAAATACAATGACTTTATACATTTGAATCATGTTGTTGTTGAGATTGTTCTTCTTGTGATGAAATTATGTCCATTTATTTGGACATTTTTTGGACATCCCTATTGACATATTTCGTATATCACCTCGTTCATCATTTGGGATTTTCAAAATCTTCCTGTAAATGTTAAATGGAATCAAGCTACTTTTATGTTGATATGAAAAGAAAATATATTCCATAAATGAATGCTTCGTAGTAGTACGTACATATTCTATAAACACATGTTTAAGAATATTACTTTTTGGTTGATTCTTTTTTGTTATTGTATGTTTTTGCTATTGCAACTTTGACTTGTCTCATTGACCATTACTCTAGAAACGTATTTTGTAGTTTAGATATAGCCTGATTCTTTGACTCATTGGATTGATTTATTTACTATACGTGTAAAGTATGTCTATACCTTCTTTCCACTATATCCCTCATAGTTTTATAAAAAAATTACCCCCTTTCATTAACTTCCAACACCACTCTAGATGAGCTAAGCAACAATTCATCATCATTTACAACTTCTATAATTTGTTTTTTTTTAAGCTGACATTCTCTTATGTTTCTGTTAATCCCTACTTAACATTCAACAACTATGAATTAAATTATTTGAAACTTATTATTGAATGTTATTAAGTACAATATTACTCAAAAATCAACAAAAAATCCATATTGATTTATTTTTTATTCACCCGATTCATCCCTCTGCAACATTTCTAGCAATGTTTTACGATCTTATTCACTTAGATTGCAAAGAATCTTATCTGGATTCCTCATTTTTTGGCTATTCATGTGATACATTAACCAATACATAATAAATGAAATTTATAAATAATTAAAACATATTAATTTGATATATAAATTGCAAATAACTTTCCTTTTTCCAAACTTTGGATGTGCTCCCATCATGTTGACTAGAATGGTTGTTAATTGAAATTTTATCTTCCATTTTCTATCAATAAACAACCTAGACCGTTAAATAAAGAAGCTCTTAAGTATACAAAAAATTGCATATCTTCATAATAAAAAAAATTAAAAAACTACCATACCAGTGTGTTACAACATATTAAACACACTAGTGCTTCTAATATATGGATGCAATGGTGCTTCTATGTTGACACACTTTTAACCAGAACAGAATGAAAACATTTCACAAACACATTTGTTGGTTTGATTTATTAACTATAAAGCATCGAAAACTGAAACTGTATGCTTTCACAATTAATGCACTGGTGTGTTACCACAAATTAGCAGTGTAAGCACAATTTTTTAATTAAAAAAATAATAGTTTGGAGATCACTAGTGTGCTTGTACTATAAATGCACTGGTGCATTTATACAAATAGAACGCAATGAAAATAGCGTAGGAGTTCTTTTAAAAGAATAAAAAAACACAAATAGGGATGACAAGGTTTCATATTCGACCCAAGAAGTGGTCCCATCGCACCCAACATATTATGTATAAAACTACAAACCCATTAAATCTAAAATACATAAGAATAAAAATCCTATTTTTTAAACAATTGAGGGATTTAAACTATAATGTAAAATTTTGCAACCACATAAAACGAAAAAAGCAAATAGAAAATCTAAATATGAAAACAATAGCAACAATTTAAAAACTTGATATTTCTATTATGAAGGGCTTTGTTTGATTCAACATAACTTAGAAATTTCAATATTCAGAATAATTAGGTTGCTTCAAACTTTGATTCCTCCAATCTCGTTCATGATAACTCCCTCCAAAAACTCTCCCTTTGAAATTTTGCCAAAATAATGAATTTGTGATTAGTTTTTTTTTTATACCTTGTAGTTTTTTTTATCATATTCAAACTCCCACTCATTTTCAAGTTATGGTAGATAATTCGTCTGACTTTTTATTTTCAATTTTCTAAACATGTTCTCTCTTTAAATAGAATGATTGGTGCATCATATTTTGAAAAGCACCGTAACTTTTTTCAAAATTTTGGAAATCCGGTGTGCCATAAAGACATGAATTCCCTGGTACTCTAGTGTTTTAGGATGCATTGTTATGACAACCCAATAAAATATAACATCATACTACGGTGAATAACGAATTTTGGGTTTCCTAGTGCGTCTTTAGATACTAAGCCCATCATTGTCAACACGATTTAAATATACATAGTTATTTGTTAAGCCCCGTACATATGTAATTTTCAACTACTTATTATTGTGGCACAGGATGCTGAAAAAAGGGTCTTTTAGGACCTAGAGACATTATTATTATTTTGTAGGTAATTAATTAATGAAAAAAACTAGCACATCGGGGACAACTAAAAGATTATGGGAGGCCTAGATCCACAATGTGAGGGGGAATGGGGAAATTCCTAGTGTTATACCTTGAAATAGAACTTCTCTTTCCGAGTGATGACACACAATGTGTCGTCACAAAAAAATACTTAATGGATAGAAGAAGCTTCAACAATATAAGAGGATTAGACCTTTAATACACATTGTTCACTCTAGTATCAACATTTTTTTATTATGAGTTCATCTTGAATAAGAGACCTTCCTTCTAACAAATTATGTAACATACACAAATTGCACATAAGCATCACACATATCTAACAAAAAATATGAATACACGACTTTCCTTAAAGGAACCCATGTACCATATGCAATTTTCCTCTTTGCAACCTACGTATTTCATTAGAATTTGTTAACAATAAAAACCCAAGTAATCATGGGGCAGTTAGGGTCGGTTTTGAAACCACCCTAACTCCCCTAACTATCCCATCCTCACAATCCTTCCTCCTAATCAACTATAAAAATAGGAGAGGGGGACCTTTTGGAGGAAAATTTATGCTGGAGGATTTCTTTGGGAGAAGAGAAGCAAGATGGCTCAGATATAGGTTTCGAGGAAGCTTGAGCAGGATGAGGTATATGTAATTGTTCCAGACACTTCATGAATAAAGAAAGTGTTTTCCTTCCATCTCTATTGTAATGCATATTTCAATTGTTTATGGAATTTATCTAGGTTGTGATGTTGATTGAAGTTGCAGTCCTTATATATGCTCATATTTCCTATCTTATAACAGTTGAAAGTGATTTGAGAAAGGTTATTTATTTGTTGCAGGTATTGAAGCTTTGGAGCAATGGAGCATTTGGAGTGAAGATCAAAATAGGATCAACCTTCAGAACAAGGTGCATCATCTCTTCAAGCTAAGCTTTTGATTTGATATATGCTTGTACTATCTGATATGTCTGTCAATAGAACCCTTAGTATGTTGGTGGCCTCAAAACCTAGCCATAGAATGAATTCCCTAAGAACAGAACTAGCGACTCCACTAGGGATGTTATTTTGTTTTGGGGTCTCTTTGTTGTATGTTTTCTTCTAGTTTGTCCATTTTGGTCATGTGTGTGTCTTGCATTAATAAATATTCAGCTATTCTAAGTCAAATTCACAACATTCTCAGTCTATTTTTCTTATTTTTGGAATGTTTTTGAGGAATCTATGGGTAAAGTGTACTTATAGTCACATATTCTCATATAATATGTGGGTTTTGCATAGTAGAGTTGTGTATGGTACGCGGTCTATCCAATGAGCAGTCACGTATTTCCTATAAGTGGATGTTTAAAAGGATAGGGTTCAGTTCCTCTAAGTATTATTTTTGAATGTATGGATTATTCTAACTTTATCTTGAGTTTTCATTGGTTTGTGACTTGTGTTAGTTTATGTTTGTTTGGATTGTAAGACATCTTCAATGGGTCGGTTTGAATATTTGTATAACACTTGCTAGGTCTCTCTGTTTGGTATTTATTTGAACTAAGAGTAGGTAGGGTATGTCTATGCCATTTTCTGATGATGTTTAATCCTCCTTATAGTATGGTTTCTTTTTGAGTTAACTTGATTTCTTATTTTTCACGCTTGGAACAATATTGTCTTATAGGATTTTGGTAGTTTGTCCAAGTAGGGTATTTTCAAACTTCTCGTGGTCTTGGAGGTTTGTGTTTATGAGGTCTTAAGCTTGAGTGCTGTTTCTAAAAAAAATTCGTAGTCATAACTAACATTTGTGCATAATTGTACATGTTTTCATTTCATTTTTGAAAAACAAAATAGAAAACAAAGTAATTAGGTGCATATTAAACTTAAGTAGTTGCATCTGCATTGTTCTTTCAATTTTCAAAATGCAAAATAAAAATATGGTTTCATTTTCAAAGTTAGCTAGGTAGATTTCATTAGTTTTGTAAAAGAAAAATATAAGTGGCAATTTCAAATTGAAGCATTTTAAATCATTTAATTTTCACTTTACTTTTGATTGAAAACACCATAAGTTTCACGATCATTATCCTAAGTAAATAATAGCCTTTAAAAGAATGCTTATAACTTAAAATTTTATTAGTAACATTTTATTTTTAGGGACGACATTCATTAGCTTAGGCTAGGGTTTTGGACTAGGGTTATCTTTAACTATCCAAAACTGTTTAAACTCAAACATAGTATCCTGTCACTTAGGAAATCCATTTTTACAAGGAGGTGAACCATAAACCTCCTCTAACATAGGAGTCAAGTAGGAGGTCGTGTGAATAATGGGTTGCAAAGATACCCCTCCAACACTCATTCTAGCATACACCAGAACTACTGTGCATTTGGGGATTCACTTAGTACTACCCTTGGCCTCATGTGGTGTCGATGTTGTTTGATTTCTAGGCTTTGCTACCCTGCCCATGCACACCAGTTGGACAAGTGACTATTCCACCAGAACTTCATTGTAGATTTGGTAACCTTAGTATATTGACCTAGGATTCTTACATGAGTTATGGTGGAAGGCTATTTCTACCAATACCTAGGGAAGGATCGGGAGAAAATCCCTTACGTAAAATTTGGGAAAGTGATTTGGTGATTTAGCGCTTGGGCCTAAGGAGGTATATTGTGGACCCTCGGTAACTATTCTTCTCCCTTCATTGGTCAGTCCAGGGCAGTCATCATCCCAGGATCTCCTTTGGAAGGTACCTTTGTTTACCTGGTTTGGATACTTATCGATCTTTATTTTAGTGGAGTGCTCTTTGGTTTGCTTTTGTTATAGATCGAACTCTAGGTATGGGTAAGAAAAATATCTACCTGTGGAGGATCAACCTGTTTGTAGGTCAAGAAGGTAGAAAAAAATTCCTTTGCTTACAACCGTGGAGCCCCCACTTCCACCTCTAAGGCAAAGAATTAAAACAAGTTGTTCATTTGAGTCACTGGTATCAGTGAAAATACAGGAGAAACTAAACTAAGATATATTCATCTTGACCTTTTGTCAGTAGAGATCGAATATTTTCAAGCTGAAGAGTTTGCGAGAAATTATAAATCTCCTCTCACTGATTTAGGAGATCCGGTACTTGTAGAGATTCGACAGTTCAATCAACTTCAGTTTGGTGTCCCTCTAGGTGTTGTAATTCAGTGGAGTATCTCCTCCACTTATTAGTACATAGATACCTAGTACGTATGTGCCACCAGTGGTGTCATTAAAATTTACTTCTTCAACTCCCTTTTCACCAAGTACTAGAGTCATTAGTCCTCCAATACCAGTGATTCCTACCACTAGTCTGTATAATGTACTAGTCATTGGGATACCTAGCGTACCATTCACATCCTCTCATATTTTCTCAGAACATTCAGACCAACCCTAGTAGTTCTACTTCTTTTGTCTAAGGGTATCTCTTGTATGGGCGGCATATCCCTCCATCCTCTCCTTATGTAGGTCTGATGCCTACTTATTTAGGTGTATCCTCAAGAAGTCAAAATCCCTTTTCGGGACTCATCTTTCAAACTTCTGGCCAGGTTTTAGCTGCACCAATCAAAATCTCTACTTTTTAACTTTTTGGTGGAAGAAATATTGCGCCCATGTCTATGGAACCCGTATCTATTGGAAGAAGCTAGACCCATTATATTACACCTTAGGTCAGTAATCCCTTGGATTTTGGGTGGAATCTTTTTGATAACATTATCACTTCACAACCGGTGGTTGGGGTTAATCCCAACCAACCGTATAGGAACATAAGTGCAGGAACTTACTCACACCAGGATCCTCAATATCAAGCTCTAGATAGTCCTCGAATCCCTTTTCTGGAAACCTTAAACTTGCTATATATTTCAAAACTAATGAACGACCTTGTGCACTATGACTCGACTTGGACACCAACTCGCATTAAAATACCTTAAGATACTTTGAAATTTGAAGGAAAAAGTGGAGAGGAACTTGGTGACCATGTCACTACTTTTCATCTATGGTGCTCCTCAAATTCATTGAACGATGATTTGATTTGGCTGAGGATTTTTCAAAGTACTTTAACTAGTGTAGCATCCAAATGGTACATTGAACTTCCATCTTCTGCTTACGATAGTTTCCTTGATCTAGTCACAATTTTTCTTAACCACTTTCAAATTCCTGTCCAGTATGATTCCAATACAGAAATTTTGTCAGCCTTTTAGAAAAACAAAGCTACCCACATTTCCGATCATATTCATGAATGAAGAATATGAAAGAGGCTAATTAAATCTAGTATTCCTTCTTAGTTACTATTGGAATGGTTTTTGAAATCCCTATTACCATATATTACGAAGGATGTTTCAACTTCAGGATTGATGACAGAAGATGATTCCATCCTTAGGTCCCAACAACTCAACTTGATTTATGGTCATTCTGGGATCCTATACGAAATAATACCTAATGCACCAAGATCTAGCACTAACTTTGGAAAACCTAATCCTGGACCACATGTAGATGGAAGTTTTGGTTCAGTTGAGTCACCTATTGTGGAATCTCTTGAGAAGCAAATACTTAAGTTATCTGTCAAGAAATATACTATAGGAGTAGTTAATGCTGCTACCCTATCCCTTCTAGCGCAGTCCAGTTAAAAGGGAACTCAACCGTCCGGTGGGAAGAAAAACAAGGGAAAGAAGGGAGAGGGAAATCAAAACAAACCAAAACCCACAAACAATGCAAGATTTTCCAGGAAGAAGAAAGTGAAGTTTCCTTGCAATATTTTCCAGGAATATCACTTAACTTATTAATGTCCCCTTATGGAGCAAATTCAAAATTTTTTGAAGCAACAACTTGCCATCCTCAAGGACCCTTTCTCGCAAGGACATAATGCAACTTCGAGTGAGCCTAAGAACGTTGGGGTAGTAAAAATGCTTCCCCTGTTGATCAATCATACATTAATATGGTTTGATACCTTGCTTTATTGCAAACTAGAGCCAAAAATTACGAGCCCAAGTCATCACAGAAAGATAAAAAACCTGTCGAAGCTCCAACACCAGACTCACTTTCTATTGAAAAACCAATTGATCCTATGCCAAAAATAACGAAAGGTGTTTTTAAGAAGACATTCCAAAACCGTAATGTGAGGGATACTACCAACTAGTTGGTTATGGAGGTTTTATCCAAAACTCCTTACGGGATGTCCACTATAGAAGTATTACAAAGTTGTCCATCATAGCGTAATGCACTTCTGGAAGATATAGGAGGTTTAGGTTATGCAGGCTTGATGGCTAAGTTTAACTTATCTATTGTTAAAACTCGTCTTCCTTATAATGTGGCCTTTCAAATTGAAGTAGTCAATGGTGGAAAAACCATTGGACGAACAATTATTGATGAAGGTGCATCCACATGGGTGATGGTTATTTCTTGTTGGAAATCTCTGGGATCCCTTGAGTTAGTCCCATCGAGCATCTTACTAACGGATTTCGATGGAATATCTTTCTATTTACATGGTATCTTTCCTTCTTTCAACATATAATTGGCGGGGAAAATGGTTTTAGTTGAAGTAGAGGTTATAGATGCGCCTGTGTACTATAAATTTTTATTGAGTAGGATTTGGAACTATGCCATGTGTTTCATTCCATCATCCATATTCTGAGTCCTTATGTTCCCTCATGAAGGGAATATGGTGACTGTCCATCAACTATCCTATTCCCAAAAGAGTCATATGCACACATCAGAATCCAATGTACTTTTGATTGATCAAACCCACCCGACGAATGAAAGTTTAGGAGTTGGGATGTACACATCACTTATGCGAACTTTTGACTTTCCCACTCCTATAACTATATAGGATCAACTAGTGTAGGAAATATCATTTCTTCAGTTACAGATAGGACTGATCCATGGATTTTCCCCTTGCTGGTTGAACTTGATGTTCCCTTCTCTGTGACAGAAGTAGCTTAACAAGATATATTTGATGATGTTGTTGTTTCCATCTTGACTCCTTCCATCTCACATGAGCCAAATGAAGCTTACTTTCTCGCTTGGGAAATGAAATCAACTTACTCATACGATTTCTTGGATATGGTTTTACCATCTAATGAAGCCATTCTAGAGGCTATGATAGGGCCTGATAAAATATGAAAATATTTTCATCATAAGTCCTACTTCTGATCAGAACTAAGAAGAATTGAGAACTCTAAGTTCCATGTGATACTAAGTGAAGTTATTGACCAAACTATAAATCCTTTACCTAAGGAAGGAGTGTTTACTGAGGGAAACATGGAAAACATTTATGCAACTATACTGATCAACATCTCCACTAATCCAGACATCATGGAAATGTCTATATTGGAGAAAATGCTTCACCTGAAGAAATTTCCATTTACACATCCTTGTTCAAGGAATTCGATGATGTGTTTTCCTGGTCTTATGAGGAGATTCCAGGCATAGAACCGTCTATTATAGAACATGAAATAAGAGCGTGTCCCAATGTAAAACTTGTTCAACAAAATATATGCCCTATGAACCCGTGGAAATCAACATCCGTTAAGGATGAAGTTGAAAACCTGTTGAAGGCTGGTTTCATATACCCCATTTATTTAACAGGATGGGTATCCAACCCTGTCCCGGTAGACAAAATACAAGGAACTATACGTCTCTGATTTGATTTTAGAGAATTGAATAAATAATTTCCAAAATACAACTATCCCATGCCATTCTTTGACCAAATAATCAATGCGTGTGCAGGTAGTCAGGTCTTATCCTTTATGGATGGTTTCTCGGGATACAATCAAGTTCAAATGAAACCTGAATACCATCATAAGATTGCTTTTATCATTCCCTGGGATAATTTTGTATGCAAAAATATGCCTTTTTGGTTAAAGAACGTCAGGGATACCTTTCAAAAGGAGATGAATTTCACTTTTCATGACATTAAGCACATTGTCGAGCCTTACTTATGTGATCTTTTGATGCATTCTTGAAAGAGAAAAGGTCATCCATATCATATTCGTTTGGTATTTGAGAGATGTTAACACTAAAATATGCGTTTAAACCCTCATAAATGTGTCTTATATGTTGAGTTAGGATGTTTCCAACAAGGGCATTTGGGTCAACCCTTTGAAAGTTGAGGCAATTGTCAATCTGCCTCCTCCTCGAAAGATTTGACAACTTCAGAGTTTGCAAGGACAGTATAAATTTCTCATACATTTCATAGTGAATTATTCCTAGATAAAAAGGGTTTCATGCACTTGATCAAACCTGCCCAATAGTCATTTGAGGCATTGAAGAAATCATTATCGTCAGTTCTTCTGTTACATCCACTATATTACACAAAAGACTTTATACTATATCTGAACACATCATAGTTTATAGTTGGCATGGTACTAGTTCAGGCGGATGAACAACTACAAGAGAATGTATTCTCTTACCTTAGTAGAGCTTTGATCGGTCATGAAATAATATATTCACACATCCAGAAGTTGTCCTTAGTGGCAGTGTATGTCGTACAAAGGTTATGTCAATATATCCTACTTAGGAACCACTTTGATAACGAATGTGAACCCTTTCCATTATGCTTTATCCCATCGCATAATCAGGAAAAAATCAACAAATGTATCATCATACTCCAAGAGTTTGACTTGGATTTTCAATCAATCCGCTAAATCCAAAAAGTCCTTAGTGTTTGTGGAACTGATCTATGAGTTTTCAAGTGATGAGAGTACAATGATGGAAGATGAATCATTATCTAATGAACACATCTTCTTGATATCAACCATAGATCCTTGGTATGGAGACATTTTAGTGTATCTCCAGACTTTGAAGTGTCCAACAACCTTCTCATGAGAAGACTGACAAAAGTTACAAATGAATGCCAAAATCTACCTCATCATTTTTTATACTCTCTACAGAAGAGGGTTAGATTCAATCCTTCGTTGATTCCTTACTCATGAGGAGGTTGAGTTTTTCCTGAATGATTCCCATGGAAGAGCATGTGGGGGTCATTTATCTGGGTTAGAAACGACCCATAAAATATTGTGTGCCACTTAATTTTATCCCACCATCTTCAAAGATTACGTGGAAGTTGTTAAACTGCGTCTTTCTTATCAGGTTTATACAAGAAATATGTGGTCCCATCCTACTCAACTTTTTCATATCATCATAGTAGGGCCTTTAACTAAGTGGGGGTTAGATTTAATGACCTGCAACCTAGTATCGATTGGAGGGCATAAGTATATCATTGTCATTGTTGAGTAATTTACAAAGTGGGAAGAGAAAATACCTACCTTCAAAGATGGTGGTGAAACTACATCTTATTTCATTTTCAATCAAATTATCACTAGATTAAGGATACCAAAGTAGATTGTCACATAACACAACAGTCATTTCTAGAACATGATGGTGACTGAATTAACTAATTTGATTGGATTTAAACAAGATCACTCATCTTTGTTTTACCCTAAAGCCATAAATAAAACTTTGAAAACCATTCAAAAGAAGACTATTAATGCAAGTAGATCAGATTGGCACATCATTTTGTAATCGACACTTTGGGAATACCAAACTATAGTCGAGAATTCCATGGGGTTTTCACCTTTGCAACTCATTCATGGGGTGGAAGAATTCAGACCTATAGAATGTGAAATACCATCGTTGAAAATTGCAATAAAATTGCTTCCCAAAAATTCTATCCTATAAGAATGTTTGCAGCATCTGGAACACCTAGGAGAACAACACATAGATGCACTTACAGAAAATGAGACACATAAGAAATGAGTCAAGAACCAGTATGACAAGTCTGTCAAACCTAGGGTGTTTCATGAACCAGAACTTGTGTTTGTTTATGATCAATATAAGGAACCCTTAGGGGTAGGATCATACATTGTGGTTAGAACCGTACATTGTGTCTAAAGTCTTATAGAAGGGAGCATATGAATTGATAGACTACGATGGAAATCATTGGAATGAGTCCTGAAATGTGCTCTACCTGAAAAAGTATTATGCCTAGGCTGTATACTTTTTCTTGTATATATTTGTATAACTTTGTAAAGGGTTATATTTTGTTAGTGTTTCTTATGTAAATCTGGTGTTGTTTCAGATGTTTTTGAAAAGATTCACAGGATTCACTGATGGTGTAATCCATCACACTTGCAACTTGTCTTCAACCGCTTGGATCATCTATGCACCCATAGGGAAACTAGTTACCTTGGGAGGTGCATGTTTAGGTCCTGCTACTAATAATATGGTCGATTATAGTGTGGACGTTGAACTGGTAAAGGACACTACTTTACATGGAATTACATTTCTTGAGGCTAGACTTGATTCCCAGTTTGTAGTCTCTCATCTTAATGGGGATTATCAAGTGAGACATCCTACTTTGCTACATCAGTTCTTACGAATTATATTACTTGAGAGACATTTTGATCATATTATATACAAACATATTCCAATAAATAAAAATACCATAACCGACTCATATGAAAATTATATCTTAAATTGACATTTGTCACACACATTGTAAAAAATACTCACATGTACAGATAGAAACACATGTAAACAAGTCACTATGTGTGTGTGTGTGTTTGCGTGTGTAAAAAGATCGATAAAATCGAGACCTGGTCCAAAAGATCTAGTCATAAATACATAAAAATACAAAAATAGGATCACACTCCCTCTAAGATGATAGAAAACTATGGAGACTCTGCAGCCTTATCTTCCTCCGCTACAACCTCTTAGTAGAAAAGGAAGGTCTTGGATGCCTTCCGAAGAAGGCATAAACCATGAAGGGGGCACACCCATTACATGCTCTTGCATATCAATGGGAATCCTCTACATCCTCATAGTAGGAATATCATGGGTAAGATGAGCTATATTTCCCTCTACAACTCAGAGCATGGCATCAACACCACTTCCCTCAACTGGTCCTCATAAGTCCTAGGATGACCATCTAGCCGAACAACTCCAATATCTGCATCACACAATCTTGACATAAACTTGTACAAGTTACATATGTATATACACTTATTTATAAAAAAAAAATCATAAAAATCAAATATATGAAAACAAAAGACGTACCCATCTCTCCCCATGCCTCTCTAGGAGGTATCGTAAGCTCAGGATCACCGCGGAATTCTATCCCAACATAAGGGAACTACTCAAAGGCTAGTACCTGTCTACTCCACCATGAGTAGTACTCATCATTGTATGCCCCTTGGATCTCACCACCACCATGGTGAACAAAGACATCTCCCCACCGTGTGATTCTAGGATCATGTGGATGTGGATTTGGGAGTGTCATCAGTGCTAGTATATGCTCAAAGGATAAGGGTGTGAGGATGATTGGGTATCCAAATTGTTTCTTCTTTCCTAGTTTTCAATCTGAAAGTTGTTTCTTCATGTTGATAACAATCCCTGAACACCAGTTGAACACTATATTCCTCAAGCACTCCACCCCCAAATTCATATGGTTATGAGTATCCAAATGTAGAGAAGACACACCTACCACTCGTGTAATAGTGATCACAATGACCTTAAGTGGGAATATTGTTATTTATCTAATCAAAACTTGTGTACCCAACTTTTGGGACCGAGGCACACAATACGTGTTCACATAATCCTACACACTAAATGGGTCACCCGCATGACTAGTGCCACTCATATTCATCATCACTCCTCTATGTGATAAACCAGTAATGAAGTAAATGTCTTCAATAATGATATCCAATTGTTCATGTTGAAGGTCAAACATGCCCTGATTGGGATCCCAATATCTTAGCAAATTTTCCACTAACCTGATTTGGTCACGCATGTTTGCTGTGGGAAAGAATTTTAGCAATCCACATTATTAGATGGTGTTTAATGTTAATGGATCGCATAAATATTCATGATCAAGGTCCTCGTGCTCATTTTCATTCCACTCAAGAACTATTCTTGCTTCAAAAAACATGGTTTTTTCTTATTTTTCATGCCCCAAACACCACCCGCAGTATATCGATTGCATCGTTATACACAATGCATATCATATGTGGGTGCCCCATTGAAAACCCACATATTTTTTTCAAATAAGCGATTTTTCAAGAGGCTACCCAGGTATTCCACATGGTGCCCTTTCAAACTCACCAAAACACCAAATTTTGCATAAAAAATTCAAATAAAAGACCTAACTTATGAAAGGTATGAGAGAGAAATTACATGCAACTTGTGTATTTTGATTCCGTCCGCTAGATTGCACATACATAGTGTTTAAAGTTCATGGGTAAAACTTGCACTGTTCAAGGTAAATATCAAATGAATTAGTTTTTTAACCCAAATTCACTATTTATGGTAACAAATTTAAAGTTTCTTACCCACTTTTGTATAGTTTTTGGTTAAATATAAAAGTTATAACTAATGTTTCATTGTTTTTTCCTAGTTTTTTAGGTCAAGGATGAAAATTGATTATGATACCTTGGAATATAGGATTTGGTCCCACTGCATTTTGCACCTATACCTTATCCTGCTTTGAACCTTAGAAATCTATCTCTCCATGGATTTCGATATGCAACCTCTTATTATCCTTCAAACATCATTTTTCTTCCATGGATTAGAACTTACTTGACATGCGTTACCCTAGCTAGACCACTTGTTGCCCTCTTGGTACACATTTTTCATGTTGTTAGGTCATGTGAGCCTTCGTACTTGTCTAACATGCAAAAATAAGCCTCATATTCTATCTTGTGTTGACTATCCTTTGTTATAGGGCTCTTGTCATATGGAGTTATCTTCAAGCCCTAGTATTACTCCTTAAATATGACTAGATTGTCGAGTTACTTGTTCTTTCAGAGTCGCGAAAGGAAGTGAAATATCATCCACATTGGTATAATTTTAACTCTTTTACGGACCATGAGGATTACTTACGAAAAAGGAATAATGTAGTTCACCATGACTAGAAGAGTATTTCCAGGTATAGGTTTATCTCTTTTTCGGTCTTAGAGGACTAAATTTACGAAAAAGGAACTTGTTTGAGCTCACATTTTCTTTTTCGTGCTCTGGATTAAACTATGAAAAATATTTCGAGCATTCTTTATTTTATTTTCATGCTCGTTAAAACTCATTACAAAGCATCGATTTTATTGTTGGTTTTCCCATACTCGTAAGTAAATGGAAAAGGTGGGTCACATATGATAAAATTCTATAGTAAAGTCTGGGCATAGGTCATAAATTCCTCTCAATTATGTTGGAAAACAAAGGAATAGATAGATCAGAGAGATAATTATTCCCAGAAGAGGTGGTCACATTTTACACACATGTAAATATAATAAAAATCGATCATCATAAAAAAAATTTCATTAACTTCAAAAAATGACGTCATAACACATAAGTGTCATATACAAAATTGAGGCTTCCAAAATTACCTAGAGTTCTTTTGGATAGTACCTTAGGATCCACTTTTCATTTTAGTGGTATCCCTTGCATTGGTTATCGATGAGACCATTTAACTGATAGTTCGATGGTATCCTCCATGTTCGACTTCAACTACTATATTCACATGGTTAGGATTTGTACTTGGTTATATGGATTTGGATGAAGCCCTTGGGTTTTCAGTTAATAAACCTAAGTTGTGCAAGATCATGCCATATTCTCTGGCACTACTCCAGATTTTAAAGATCAATTATTGTACTCATGTGGCTATAACCCACTTTGTAAATCATGCATGGAAGTATAGCCTGTATTATATGATGTATATGTATCTTGTAAAGGATTTAATGTTTCACATTATTGAACATGGAATCCTCAGTGATGATTTTTGTACAAGTGACCTCTATTTTGGTTGTTTCAAGTACTTCCTTGCGACCTGGATTCTGAGTCCTTTGAGCTAAAATTTTGTAATGTATTTCATCCATCCTTACCCTCTTACCTCACCAATTAGGGGGCATATGTTATACCTCAAAATAACACTTCTTCGTCTGAGTGATGACACACAATATATCGTCACAAAAAAACAACTTAATGGATAGAAGTAGCTTCAACACTATAAGCAAATTAGACCCTGAATACACACTGTTCACTCCAATATCAACATTTTTTTTATTATGATTTCATATTGAATAAGATACCTTCCTTTGATAACTTGTGTACCATACATGATTTGCACATAAGAAACTTGTGTATTTACCTCAAAATATGAATGCATGACTTTCCTTAAAGGAACTCGTTTACCATACGCAAGTTTCCTCTTTGCAACCCATGTATTTCATTAGAATTTGTTAAAAATAAAAATACAACTAATCATGGCGCAATTGAGGTTGGTTTGGAAACCACCCTAACTCTCCTAACTATCATAGCCTCACAACCCTTCCTCCTAATTAACTATAAAAAGAGGAGAGGGACTAGAGGAGAGGGGTAACTTTTGGAGGCAAAGTTATGTTGGAGGATTTATTTGGGAGAAGAGAAGCAAGAGGGCTCATATCTAGGTTTCAAGAAAGCTTGAGCAGGATGAGGTATATGTAATTGTTCCAGACACTTCATGGATAAAGAAATTGTTTTTCTTCCATCTCTATTGTAATGCATATTTCAATTGTTTATGGAAATGATCTAGGTTTTGATGTTTATTTAAGTTGCAACCTTTATATATGCTCATATTTCCTATCTTATAATAGTTGAAGTGCTTTGAGAATGGTTATTTCTTTGCTGCAGGTATTGAATATTTGGAGCAAAGGATAATTTGGAGTGAACATAAAACTAGGATCAACCTTCATAATAAGGTGCATCTTCTCTTCCCCTAATCTTTTTCCTTGATATATGCTTGTACTATCTATGAAATTATTGTATCATTGATCTTTAGGAAATGAGTGCAATTGAATTGTATCATTATGTAGTGTAATGGAATGAAAAATACACACTGAAAAAGACAAATTTCACTGAAAGCGGATAAGTATTGCTCAGTATAATTACACTATAAACTTCATTAGTTCCAGCAGTATATATGAAAATTGCATAAAAGAGAATTTGAATCATGTGGATATGATTCAAATCTACCAACTCAAGACTGACTGCATGGCTAACTAGAAGTGTCTAAATCATTATCAGAGCTCACTAGTCTAACTCCAGATGTCTAATTCAGTCTCTCAAACAGTTATAATTAGTTAAACCAGTTAAACTGATGCGGTAGGTGATAAGTAGGTGAGAATAGGATCCTACCCACATGAAACCACACAAGAATGGTGCTAACTGAACTGGAGGATATCTAATTGAATGTAACTAGAGCATAACTTAGCTTAACTAGTTACCAACTACCAACAAATGAAGGAGGTTGGTGGTGGCACTCCTAGTGTCTCCTAAATTGTAGGGATTGGTCTTAGAGGCACATAAACTGATGCATGAAGGTCTAGTCAGGTGTAGTTAATCTCTATATGTGTTCCCCACACTCTAGTGTATGGTACTATTGGCACCAATAACCCAAGTGGACCTAGTATTAAATTATGTCAGAGCAATCTTGAGACAAAGCATAGACTTACAAGAGATTCAAGACAATTTAGGCATGAAATGACATAACAGTACTGCAATAGGAGGTTGCAGTTGTACATTATCAAAATAAAATGAAAATCAATAATACAATGTCATGCAAAACTTGCATGAATGCAAGACAATTTGAATTCACTAGAGATCATTCAAATTGCATGGATGGGCATAGCTTAACTGTCTGTTAGCCACATTGAACACACTAGTTAACCACTAATCTAGCCATGATTGACTCTAACTAAGTCCTAATTAAATCAGAGTGCAATAAATGACTAATTCTAAATGAATGTAACTCAATTACATGTCAATTCATGTCAGTCAGTAGGTGGTAGCGCATCACTAACTCCAGTCAGCTTTGATGAAGTGAAGTGAACTGATACTGGTCATCAGAAGTTGTTGGAGGTGCATAACTCACTCCAGTTCACCCAAATCATCCCAAAATAGACAATGACATGAGATAGGCACCTTTACAAATCAGCTTAACTGATTGTTAGGTGAAACAACATTTAGTTAACTATTTGGTGCACTTATCACTCAGATCACCCGAGAATTGCTACTTGATTGAAGGATGAAACCTAGTTAGCCTCCTTGATTGAAGGAGAAGGCTTAGTTGTCCTCCCTGATTGAAGGAGGGTGTGGGTGTGCTGATGCTGATGTCATGGTGTGCTGATGTTGATGCCATTCAAGTCAATAAACTTAGGATAGTGGTTAATTAGGACAAAATTGACCAAATAGATGTGTGGATTGGATAATGATTCCAACATCCCCCCTTAAGCTATACTTAGGAGGAGTAAAAATAAAATGCATGAAATATCAGGGGCCTAGAAACAAAGGNCCCCCCCCCCCCCCTCAAGCTAAACATTGAAGAAGTAACTGATCACCCTGATGAAATCATCCCCAATAGTGAACAGATTTAAGTGAAATTTTTCTTAGTAAATTTCTTGGTGAAGATATTTGCAATCTGCTCATCTGTAGGGCAGTGTTGCAGAACAATGGTCCTGTCATGCACCAACTCCCCGATGTAGTGAATGTGTATCTCAAGATGTTTGGTCCTCTTCCACTGAACTAAATCTGTGGATATCTTGATAGCACTTTGTTTATCACAAAATATTGCTGTGGACAAAGCACTACCAATCTCAAAATCTAAAAGAATGCCTTGCAACCAAACAACTTGGATGCTAGCATTCACTTCTCCCCTGTACTCGGCCTCTGATGAAGACAATACAATGGAAGCCTGCTTTTTGATAGACCAGAAAATGGGGCCACCACAAAACATAAAGACATACCTAGAAGTGGAATTTTGATCTATGGAATCCCCTTCCCAATTTTAATCTGTATAACCGGCCAACTCTAGCTCAGAATCTGCAACATAGTGAATGTCATAGGATCTTGTGCCCTAAATGTACTGAAGGATCCTCTTGGATACCTTCCAATGGAGTTCATGATACTGTTGCATGTATCTTGATACAACATTCATGGCATAACAAATATCATGTTGTGAATGTGTCTAGTATAGAAAGCTTCCGATCAACTGACGGTAAATAGTGCAATCCATGGGTGGAGTGGATTTTCCATCTTTAAGGCTGATCCATGAGAGGAAAGGAAATGGTTCAGCCTTGCAATAAACCATGTTAAACTTAATTAATAGGTATGTAATATATTTTTACTGAGTTACCATTATTCCATCAAAATATTGTGAGATTTCAAGCCCCATAAATTGCTTCAGGAGCCCCAAATTGCTCATTTCAAATGCATCAGGAAGAGCAGTTTTTATGAAAGAAATTGAAGAAAGTGTGCTTCTTGTTACAAAAATATCATCAAAATATAATACTATGATAATAATATTATTATATAATGCCTCAAATATACATTAGGATCAGATTTGCATCTCTAGAAGTTTTGTGAGAGCAAAAAGGCATCCATTTTGGCATACCAAGATTTTGGGCCTGTTTCAACCCATATAATGATTTCTGCAACTTACATACCAAAGAATCATCTGATGTATACCATTCAGGATGCTTCATGTATATTTCCTCATTTATTTATCCATGAATAAAATCACTCTTGACATCCATGTGATGCACCTCCCAGTGCTTGGATGCGACAATGGCCAAAACTAGACTGATGGAGTTCATCTTTGCCACTAGTGCAAAGGTCTCATGATAGTCCACTCCTTGGACTTGGGAGAACCCTTTTGCAACCATAATTTATTTGTACTTTTAGTTTGTGCCATATGCACCAACCTTTTTCCAAAACACCCACTTTCTTTGAACTAATTTCCTCCCAGGTGGAAGAGAAACTAGCTCCCAAGTATCATTTCTCCGAAGAGAATTAAACTCTTCGTCCATAGCAGCTTGCCATCTTGGATATTTTTGAGAATGGTAGTAGGAATTATGATCTAACCCAATAATTAAATAACAGGTCTTGGATAGCAATGCATCATGACAAGAGAGAGAAATACCTTCTCTTTGAAAATCAGACTGGGTTCTTCTTGGATCAGCAGGATTTCCAATGTTTTGCCCGGCGGAAGAGAGTGTCTTTTTGGCCCAAGTTGGGAGATGATTTGGAATCTCAAAAATTGATTCTGAACCTGATATATATTTTTCTCACTGATATCAGATATCATATATGAAAAATCATAGCCTTCACTCCCACTTTCATCACCTAAATGATCAGCAGAACATGAGGGAATTTCAACAGAATTTTCTTCAACTATTTCTACCTCTTGGAGAGGCTCTTCAAAATGGACAATTCTTTAAATGAATATTTGTTTGGTTTTAATATTCAGAAGTTTGAATCCATTAGATTCTTCTGGATATCCAATGAACAAACATTTAATGCTTTGTGTTTGCAAATATTTCCTCTTGTCAAGCGAAATTCGATCCCATGCAGTGGACCCAAAAACTTTGATATTTGACACATCCGACTTGTTTCCAAAATAGGCTTTGAAAGGAGTCCTTCCTTTCATAGAAGAGTGAGGGAATCTGTTATGAATTTTTGCAGCAACATTGATAGCCCTAGCCCATAGGTTAGCAGCTAAACCTTTGGCTTCCAACATGCAGGTAGTCATTTCTTTAAGGGCTCGGTTTTTCCTTTCCGCAACAACATTTTGCTTTGGTGTGTAAGGAATGGAGTGTTGTATTTGGATCCCACTTTTAGAACATATTTGCAGAAATTCATACTTGATATAATCCCCTCCATTATAATATCTGAGAGACTTTATCTTTCTCCTAGAGGCATTCTCAACCAATGCTTTGAACTCGATGAATCTTTCCAAAACTTCAAATTTTTTCTTTAGAAAGAAAACCAAAGTGTATCTGGAGAAATCGTCAATGAAGGTAAGTACATACTATGAACCACTCATGGATGTATTAGGCATGGGTCCGGTGATATTAGAATGAATCAGCCCCAAAATAATTTTTGCACGGCCTTTCCCTGATCAAACTTGTTCTCAGGGTGTTTGTCGACAATACAACCTTTGCAAATTCTGCTGGAAGTTTTGATGGCTGGGAGGCCCTCAACCATGGAATTTTTCTAAAGTTTCTGCAAGTATTTGAAGTTCAAATGAGCAAATCTATCATTCCATAACCTACTTACCTCATTCCCATGAGTTAGAAGAGCGGTGGGCTTTGCATCCGCCACTAACTGGGAAAAATCATAGGCCTTAGCATGATGGTTTTCTATGCCTGTTGCAACAAGTTTCCAGGATGCAATCTCAGTGATTTCAACATCATTCAAGCTGAAATTAAATATCTTGGGAACTCTGGTATGAGTCATTCGATATACACTCAAAATATTGGAGGCCAAGGAGGGTACATACAGAACATCAAAAAAATGCCATGTTCAAGTATTATAATACCTTTTCCTTTTGAAATGATCTGAGAATCATCTCCCATGTGGATGGGAATGATTTTGTCGACGTCTATGGATGAGAAGGATTCTCTTCTTTCCATCATGTGATTCGAAGCTCCAGTGTCTATGAGGAGAGATTTGGGCTTCAAGGTTCTTTCCATGAGAGCATGTCCTCTTTCTTGCTGGGCATCTCGATCTTGATTATCTCTCTTTCGAACACTGTCCAAAAGATTGATATTGTTTCTCTCGAGGAGAAAATTCACCTCATCAATATTTTTCTTCATGTATACATGTTCAGGGTGAAATCCCTTCCCACAATAGGAACACTTGACTTTATCTTTTCCTTGGTTTCCTCTTTTCTTGTGTTTCTTTGAGTCAGAAGGATCTTCTTGTTGCTGCTTCATTTCTTTAGGACTTGGAGCATCAAATTTAGCCTTTTGATTCTTCTTCTTTCCTTTACCCTTCGAATCCTTGTGAGGATCTGATGATCCCCATCTCCACAAGCTTGTCATGATCGTTTGTGAGGGACTTAATGAATGCATCCAGTGAAGGAATTTTCCAATTTGGGATTGTTAGCTTCCCAATATGGAATGTGGAAACAAAGACTGAATAATCTAGACCAAGTTTTGAGAGGATAGCTAGGATGAGTTGATCATCATCCTTATCAATATTGCACTGCTTTAGCCTTCGTGCTTGAATTTTGTGAAAAAATCATTCATCGTTTCATAGATGCATGGATTCAGAAAAATCAACTTATTCTCTAGATGATAGATCCGTAGATCATATTTCTGTAGATCATATTTCTTATCAAACAAGGAAGCAAGATGATCCCAAATCTCCTTCAGAGTCTTCAATCCCGTGATGTGGAAAATAATATCTTTGGAAATATACAAACACAAGAAACCATAATATTCATCCAGCTTATTCCAGTATTTTATCTTGTCAGCAACAACATTTGGCTCTATTTATGTCTTCATTGTGACTCTGTAGAGCCTTTTTGAATGAAGCTAAATCTTCATGTCCTCCTTCCATTGGTGGTAATTGAAAGGAGTAAGAGGATTCAGAGTAGAAGCCATGAAGCTAAGGTAGCGAATGCAATGAAGGACCTGTAAAAACCTACAATCAACACAAATAGGGCACCACAAGTTCAAACAACCTACACATTTCAGGTTTTATTCACACCCAGCTTAATTGATCAAGCAAGCTTGATCAATAATTCCTTTGCCTAAGACTTATGTGGTAAACCTTCGGCTTCTGGTGCAGTGCTGGAATTTTTGAGCTTTTTGCTCAAATTTGCATGCTAGATCCATAAAAAACCATGTTTTTTTGAAGAAAGAGATTTGTCTCGTCATGACTCTAATACCATATTAAATTCTCTCACAACAATCTTGAGACAAAGAACAGACTTACAAGAGATTCAAGAAAATTTAGGCATGAAATGACATAACAGTACTACAATAGGAGGTTGAATTTGTATATTATCAAAATAGAATGAAAATCAATAATATAATGGCATGCAAAACTTGCATGAATGCAATACAATTCAAATTCACTGGAGGTCATTCGAATTGCATGGATGGGTGTAGATTAACTATCCATTAGCCACACTGAACACACTAGTTAACCACTAATCTAGACATGATTGACTCTAACTGAGTCCTAACTGAATTAGAGTGCAATAAATGATTGAGTCTAACTGAATGTAACTCAAGTACATGTCACTGCATGTAAATCAGTAGGTTGTAGCACATCACTTACTCCAGTCAGCTCCAATGAAGTGAAGTGAACTGATACTGGTCATCAGAAGTTGTTGGAGGCACATTAACTCACTCCAGTTCACACAAATCATCCCAAAATAGACAATGATACGAGGGAGGAACCTTTACAACTTAGCTTAATTGATTATTAGGTGAAACAACATTCAGTTAACTATTTGGTGCACTTATGACACTCAGATCCCCCCAGAATTGCTCCCTAATTGAAGGAGGAATAATAGTTGGCTTCCCTGATTGAAGGAGAAGGCTTAGTTGGCCTCCCTGATTGAAGGATGGCCTGGGTGTGCTCATGCTGATGTCATGGTGTGCTGATGCTGATGCCATTCGAGTCAATAAAATTAGGATAGTGCTTAATTAGGCCAAAACTGACCAATAAGGTGTGTGGGTTGGATAATGACTCCAACACCTAGTGGTGCTAGGGGACCCAAATATTAATTAATGACTCCTAATTTAGGAAAATATAATATAATTGGCTAAGTATGGACAAGGGAGTATTATAAATCCTAACACCCCCCTTAATCCTAACTTGGACAACTGTGGGCGCTGGAAATAAGGCCAAAATTCACCCACTACAATCTAAAAGAATTAAAAAATGTTGCTTAATAAACCAAGGAAATAGGGGAAAACCTCATGGCAACCCCCCCCCCAGATAAGCAAGAACATGAAATACAATATTTTCTTAGGAGAAACATCTTCCTCTTTGGGAAATAACTTACAAAAACTCTACTGCAATTTGCAACACTGTGCAGCAGCATCCTAAAGCTGTGCATGTGAACCTCTCCAAACTAATGACTATGTCTGGAGGAATTTTCCTCTTTGGAAGAAGAAGAAAATGCTTAACTAAATCAAGAACATAAACAACTGCAAGATTAAAAATGGACCCATCTAGAGCAACTGAGATCAACTGATGAGAGACAAAAGTGCTTGAGAATTTGAACCATGTGAGAAAAACCCAAGAAAATGAGATATTGCAGCCTTAAAAATCAAACCATGTGAGGTAAAATCAGCTCCAAGTGTTAGGAGCAAGTGTCCAGGTGAATGCATAATGTCTCCATATTTACTAGTTCTGTGAGGAGATGAGCATGTGATCAAATAGAAAGGTATAGAAGACCTGGGATTATGGAGAGTGAATTCTTGAGCTCCATAATATGATATCTATTCAAAAATAACCATTGATCCAAAAAATATAATCTCAACAAACTCATCAGTGAAAATCGACATCAAATCTCCAACAAGAATTTTGAAAGATACTTGCGGTACTTTTTCACACCAAAATTGATGAGAACAGCTACAAGCATGACTGGAAGCTCTTGAAGTTTAAAAATAAAACCAAATAATATCATATAAAATCCAAATAATATCATGTTAGATCCAAATAAGTTCATACCAGATCCAAGAGTGTGGTCCATGGAGATGGTAGATGCACAATCTTCACCTTCTTCAAAACTCTGAGTATTGGTGCATTCAATCATGTAGGAATTTCCTGGAAGCTCAATATCAATTAGAGTGAATGAATCACTCCTAAAATATGATAATTATTCCAAAAAATCCAAATTATTACTTATCTGCACAATGGCAACATCATTAGAGATAGAGAAATCAAATTCCTCTTCATTTTCTGAAACAATCACTGGTAAACTATGCACATAATTTAAAATAGAAGAAACACTGGAGAATTTTTGGATAGGATGGAAGGAGAGTTTTTATTCAATAACGGAGATTCAAATGTATTCCTATGGATCATCTATATGAGAATATGAGATATCAGTGATCTCATAAACTTCTAGAGCAACAGGAGAAGGAATCACTCCAAGGAGACTTTCTTCAATTCGAATTGACTATGTGGAAGATTCTGCTTCTTCATCTTGAACAACTTGATTTTCTACACAAGAGGGCACATTGAGTACATTCTTGAACTCATTATGTTGTATTTTAATATAACCTCTCCCAACAGTGGGGATTTGGAAGTCACATCCCATATCAATGCTAGGTGCTCCTGATAGGGTGAGAGTGGTGAAGGATTCCCTAGAGGCAAGCATGTGGTTGGATTCTCCAGAATCTACCAAGTAAGCATTCAATAGAGTCAATCCTGCCTTCAAGGAATGGAACCTCTCAAATTATTCAATATGTTCTCCAGCATCATACATCTCTGCACCTTGTGGAAGGGAAATATTTTTTTTTTCAAGGAGTGCTTTCAACTGGTCAAGGGTCCTCTTCATGCACTGGCTTTCTGGATGAAATCCTCTCATATAGTATGAACATCTAGTATTTTTTTTTCTGGAACCCCGGGATCTAGAAAAATACTTCTGATTCTCTCTTGGCTCTAAATCAAAGGCTTTAGGATCCTTCCCCTTGTTCTACCCTTTATCTTTCGCATTGGTTGATTCTGACATCAGAAGAGGTTGGTTCTTGGAAGTTGAGAGGACTCCCAATTGGACCAACTTATCCTGCTCCTATATTAAATACTTGACAAAGCTATCAAGTGAAGGAATCTTCTAATTGGGGATGGAATCTCTTTCGGAATGGAAGGTAGTGATGAAGACAGAGTACTCAAAACCAAGTTTTCTGAGCACAGAGGGCACAAGATACTCATCCTTCCTCTCTATTCCGTATTGCTTAAATTTTAGTGCTAGAGACTTTTATTTTGTGAAAAAAGGCTGGATAGTATCGAAATTGCTGGGATACAATGCTATTAGCTCATTCTCCAAGATGTGCCCTTGAATCTCATCTTGTTTTCCAAAGCATAGTTCGAGCTTCTCCCAAGCTTATTTAGAAGTCTTCAATCCATCAAGATGAAATAGGATATCCTTGGAGATGTGAGCACAAAGGAATCCAAAAGCTTCATCCAACCAGTTCAAGAACTTGTTTTTCTTAGTAGGATGATGAGGTTCTATCTCTCTTCCCATTTTCATCCAATACAGGACAATCTTGCGGAAGGACACCTGCATATCTTCCCTCTAATCAACATATTTGAAGGGTGTAAGGATTCGGGGTAAGAAAGCTGGAGAATCCATCAATTTTCCTTGTTAACAGTCAATTCTTCAATCAATATACGTAGTACCTATAAGAAACACTACAAAATAAAAAACAATTCACAATCATATCAAAAATCAAGCCTTCCATCTCTAAATGTACACATTCTCAGGGTCCGTCATGCCCGCAGAGACTTCTCTGTACTAATCTAGAGTTAGCAATGCACACTTTGCGGGACTTACATGGAAACCAAACTACTTCTTGTGTACAATGGATATTGGATAGACTTGTTGTATGCCTGTTACGGAGAGAAATTCCTATGGCTTGGGGTACCACAACAGACAACTTGACTCCAGAAATCAATCCTTCCCAATATGCAATAGAAATTAAATTTCTAACACTAAAGGATCAGACCTCTTACCTTATTCTGGACGGTTGAAGTAGATCCCCGTTGAGCTTTCCAATCTTCATCTTGAATTGATCTGTTACTTCCTCAACAACAAGTAAACAATACAAGCATTCTATATATCATGGTGTTAGATCTATTCTAGCATATATAATCAATAATGTATAAGCATTTGACATAATCCAATGGAGAACATATTCATTCAAACACATTATTGGACAAGAAAAGATATTTCTATTAATATAAATAAGAGATTACAAGATACAACCTTTGACGGCACGTCTGCGAACCGAAGAAACTGAATCCCCCACTTGGGCCTCCACCACTTCAATCCTCCATCTCTCGATAGCAAGATCACAAGCAAAAGGCAAGCTTGGGAAGAACACAAAAGTGCTCCAAGGGACAAAGGGATGCAGACTCAAGCATAAGTTCCGGAAACAATGGACTATAGTTTCGTTGCTCTTAATTCTCTCTTATGCCTTCAATGTACCAAGGGGTTCCTTATATAGCTTTTCAAAAAGGTAATGAAAGGTCGAATCCGAGCGATCTCAAGGCACAGGGAAGGCCAGGAGTCAAATGAGTCGGATCCATGTCAAGGAAAACTCCAAAAGGATTTGGATTATGCACACATCACGATGTACACGGTTTTAGTGGTCAAACTCGTGTATGTACGCGATTATAGGTTTAAAAGTCACGTATATCATTTTTCATATGTTTTTAGGGATGATCAAGGAAACATCAAAGGACAAAAAGTGGTCCATAGGGTCTAAGGAGTTTGTAGCGGGACAGGGGAAGGCCATACAAAGTGTGATTCACCTAAAGTGGTGAAATACACTATAATAGATGCCCCCTAATGTGTGAGGTCAGAGGGGTCATACGATGGCCGAAATACATTATAAGTCCATCCCAGAAGTGGAGTGATGAAGGATCCCAAATGGAAGACCAGCCACCCAATCAGCATAGTACAATAATACAAATCTGCATACAACTGCAAATACATATAGCAGTCCCGGATACTTAAGAGTACAATGGCCATGAATAGGCATGATACATGATATCACATATGTGGTCATCGCCACGTACAATATACATAGATAAAAATCTCCATGATGAAGATATACAAAGGACCATGATCTCCAAAATAACTGAAGATATATAATAGATCAAGATCTCCATAGTGGCTGGAAATGTCTGACATACACTGGTAATCAAGTCACGAGAGATGAAATCTCATGAACACTGGCATGATCAAGGAGGTAGCATATAAGAGATGCCACCAATATGGAAAGTCTTCTACACCAACCTCTACGAGTACATGTCCTACTATGTGAATAGAGGTGTCGAGGTCGAACACAGTAGTCCATCGTCTGATTACCGGTCATTAATGTATACCGTTAACAGACGCGAGATCACCCACCGATAATGAAAATGGGAATCAAGGTACTAGAGTGCAAACTAACAAGTGTGAATAAATGTGTTGAGGTCGAACACTTGAAAGGATCCTTCAATTAGGGGACATTGATGTATTCCCAAGAAACTATTGATGGCGAGAGAACCTACCACTGATGACTGCAAGTCTCAAGGCACTCAAAAATGACTCTAGAATCCAATCCCAGAATAAATGATCTGAAGTTGATGGGATGAAATATGCTGGAAGGAGGGCATTAAGGCATCCCCCATCATCCAACACGAAGCACTCAGCAAAGCTGTATAATGTGGAAGGACTCGATCATAAAGTGCACGAACCAGTAACTGTACCGAGAATGGCCAACATGCAAAGTCAAGATAACTGAGTAATGGCTGACTCAGGTTTCAACTTAATTTGAACAAGAGCATAACGGTGTATGGTGACTGAATGAAGGCAGCATAGACTCGATATACAAACTGGGACATCTCTATGACACAGGAGGCATCAACAGAGGCTCCATAGGGACTAGAAGCTTAACCAGTCGGTGGAGATAAACTCAGATAAATGAGTACAGCTCCTAAAGTCAAACTATAACCCAACCAATGGATGTGATATACAATGCTCTGTTCGAAGGTGACACGACTCGACAGCTGCCAAAGATAACGTCTTTCCTTGTCCGGTTTTTTGTTTTTTTTATTTTTTTGGACTTTTTCAGTTATTTGAAAAGCTTGAAAAAAAAATAAACTATTTTTATAGTTACAAACTAGGAGGAGACGAGTGTCACAAGGGAAAACAAACTAGTTCCAAGCAGTGGAACATACCTATGCTCAATGCAAGGATACATGTGTAGGATATCGACACTTGGGGGAAAATCCCCTCCCGGTAAAAAGGGAATCAAGCTGCGAAGGATATAAAAATGGCTCTGCATGGCTAGACATGAGACAAGCTCAGGCTATATGGCTGAAACGTAATGTCAGGGGAGCCGGAATAAAGCTTAATAAGGCAGGAAAATATCATGATAATGCATTCACAACTTGACATGAGGGAGTCCTGAGGGAAATAGGCCAGCATAAGATCAAGAGGAGTATGAGGCTCTTGTGAAATGTCATGGAAGTACTATACAACGGACTCCCACACCCGAAAGGAGAAACCATCGGCATGGGCACCAAATGCAAATAAGGAGCTAACTAGGGTACCCATGTGAGGTGAAGCTCTACCACTCATATCATGCCACTTCTAAAGCAACAAGAAGGTTCCGTGACATAATAGAGTGGGTTCGTGCCTAAGGTCATGGTGATATGGTCACAAGGTCATGCAAAATTAAAACGGTGGTGAAACCTAACCTATATGCTAGTTTAGACATGATACCTAAGATTGGCATGAACGGGTCAATCCAATGGATGAAACGGCACTGAAAAAGGTCTTCTACAACACCAATTATGTCGAAAACGGTCCAAAATGGTTAGAAAATGTCGAAACTATAGGAAAGGGGGTAAAAATTTTCAAATATTTGAAATTTTTTCTATAAATAGTAAAAAATATAAATCATTTGAAACTTTTACCCATTTGAGCTCTGATTTTCAACTGCAAATTATAGGAGATCCAGCTGGCGGGGTTCACAACCATTTCTTCCAGGTATTTACTCATGCTCTTCTCTTGCATTTTGACATAATTTTTATAGATTTTCATGGTCAAATGAATTTTTAAGGCCATCCCAAAATAAGCGCTGCAGCCCATGTGGAAATCGAGGCTTTTTCCACATATAGGGCTGGATATATGTAGAAAAGGGCCTCAAACCCGCGTACATACGTGGCTGTTTTCAAAACAGTCACGTATGAGGCCGCGCATATGATTTTCAACTAAACTAATGGGAAAATTTTCAATTTCTTTTGCAGGATGGTGCTAGAGTGGAGAGAGCGTGAGCATGGTGAAGTAGAGGAAGCAGTAAGGGCCGACTTAATGGCTCAACAAGCTCTTCGTGCATGTGGACTCTACAAGTTTTGGTGTCTTGGTGGTTTGGGGGCCAAACCAATACTGCTACAGATGCTGGTAGACTATTGGGATCCAGACTCAGAGTCCTTTCATATTGATGGGATGTCCCTCACTATAGAGGTGGAGGACATATACTTTATCACAGGTCTTTCTAGATGAGGGGAGGTGGTGAACCTGCGTTCCCAAGGTGGACCAGGGGGTGTCCTGACTATCGATGAGTACATTGCAGTGTACTATTATCTAGACACCGAGAAGGTGGGGAGTCAGGTCCCTACCAATGCTATACAGGTTCTGGGCCTAAAGGCCATATTATTGACACTAGGCAGGATAGCTGGCTTAGCATCACTCCACTAGGCCTTGCGGCCTCTGAGGTTCTATGCAGTGGAGTGCATGAGACCCACAATCTATGACTGGAGTACTATGCTACTGAGCAACATGAAACACTAGCTCAGTGAGTGTAAGGCAGGCAGGGTGCGAAACTTCGGGTTCAGCAGTGTCTTGAGCACATTTTTCTTTAAGCGTGTTCCAGGATTGAGCCCTAGAGTGGATATTCCTCTCCACGTGGTTCGAGATTTGGCCCAACGGCGTTGGGTAGATGCTATGCGTAGACTGGGGGGTGGTAGGGTGGCCAACCCATATCCAGCTGACTTCTTTCCATGGTGGCGACGATAGATAGTTTCCATTGATGACTACCCCTATGCAGGAATAGATTTTCGGGGGGGATCCGGACATGACATTAACACCAGGATCGACATATGGTGATATAGGTAACGAATCTCGACCCTCACTCTTTTTTAAATTTTTTGAGTTATTGAATTTTTTTGTATTTTCTTGATTTTATGGAAGCAAAAAGATATGTTTTTGCGCGACAACACATAGTGACATCTACCATTTGTGTGCAGATGTGGGACCATGGTGGCTAGAGGGCTTCCCTTGTCATAGACGGAGGGGAAGAGGAGATGACATCATGGGTGTGGATGCGGAGCGAACGCTCCAGATCATTCATACCAACTTTGTGAGACTGACTCATAGAGTTCCCATGGCGCAAGTCGAGGACTTGCCTAAGGCCATGCAGCGGCAGGTGGTGGGTGTACCACACGCATGGGTGCGTTTATTTCGATGGCTAGCTAAAGCCATAGTGACATTCCATGATCACAACCCTCCTCCTCCTCCACAGGATTAGACACCTGGGAGTGTATACATTTTGTACGACCGTGTATTATATGATGGTGGCTTAAAAGCCCCAATTTTGTATCATGACACTATGTATTATCACATTTTTGATGTATAAATGTTTTTATGGTGATCGATTTATTTATTTACATGTGTAAAAAATTTGTTTGTGATTAATTTATTATGAATGAAACAAATGCCAATCTAACACGTAGTTAGCATATGAGTCAGCAACTTGATTATTATTTCTTGGAATGTGTATATATGTTATATTGTCAAATTGCCATTCTAACACTCTCACACGTAAGAATCTTCTCAATAACGTCAGATCTCTAACATGGTACAAACCATTGAGCTGTGACACTACTAACTCCGAATCAAGACGTACCTCAAGAGATAGAATTCCATGTAGAATGGCATCGCGTAGAAGTTCAATAATGGCGCTATATTTAGCAACATTGTTGGAAGATGGCTGTCGACATACACCTCCTGAAGACAGTACCTGACCCATAGGAGTATAAATCACCCAAGCAACAGAGGCTGAGTGTTGAGTGTGACGGCTTGCACCATCCACGAATTTTATGTAGGTGGAAGATTCCCTTGACATCTACCAAAAGAAACGAAAACTAATCATAAACCCGATCACGATAAGAAAAAGACCTAACTATGCAAAGCTATACAGTAATATACAACAAGCAGCCTTGGCTAAAGATTATGCATAGTATTTTTTAAGATAGAGCCCATTTCTAGGCTCCGCCAAAGCTGTTCCTTCGTAATCCACTAACTCATAAGCACCCTTCTCTAACACATGCTTGACCACGTAAGGACCATGCCACATAGGATTGAATTTCCCTGCCCCTAAGGGTTCTTTCGGTTGATCCCACAAAAGGACCAAGTATCCTTCACTAAACACTCTTGGACAGACAGATTTATCATACTGGACCTTAACGCAATGCTTATTAACCTCTAGAGCCACCAAGGCATCTCGACGCTGCTCATTGAGTTGCTCAAGGTGAACCAAATGCTCCTCCAAAGGTGAAGTGTCTGGTAAGAGTTCCACAACTAGCTTCAACGAAGGAATTTCGCATTCAACCGGCAATATTGACTCCACTCCATGCACAAGTTGATATGGAGAAAAACCAGTGGCAGTCTTAACCATGGTTCGATATGCCCACAAAGCAGGATATAACATAATGTGCCAATTATTCTTGCTTTGTGCGATGGTTCGTTGGAGAATGGATTTGAGTGATTTATTCACTGCCTCAACCTGTCCATTCGCTTGGGGGTAGTAAGAAGAGGAGTGCTCTTGCTTATACCCTAAATTCGATGCCAACTATTCCATCATACGGTTCTGAAAGTGCGAGCCATGGTCAGTGACAAGATTTTTCGGAATCCCGAACCGAGTAATAATTTGGTTGAATACAAAGTGAGCGGATGTCTCACCATTGGATTTTACTGTAGGCATAGCCTCATCCCATTTCGTGAAATAATCAATAGCCACTATAATGTGATGGTGCCCCCCAGCCGAAGCTGGGTTGCAATCCATAAAATCGAGCCCCCACTTTGTGAAGGGACTGGCGGTGATAATGGGATGTAATGGGGCAGGTTTCGAGTGCATATTACGTGTGAACACCTGGCAAGGGTGGCACCTCTTGACCACATCAACAGAATCCTTAAATATCAACAGCCTGAAATAACCCACTCTCAAAATATTTTGAACTGTAGAAAGCCCAGATAAATGACCACCACACGCCCCTCCATGGCAATCATTTAGCACAACCTCAGCCTCGTCATGAGTTAAACAACGTTGTAAAATGGAATCTACCCCACGGCAGTACAAAGTATTGTCCACTATAAGGTAGTTCTTAGAGACGTGATGTAATCGTCGTCATTCATCTCGTGAGAGGTGAGTAGGGGTCTTCAGTGTTTGTAAATATATTATGATATCCCCATACCATGGGTCTAACGTAGAGATTAAGAAGATGTTTTCATCGACAAACGTATCTTCACACACCAACTCCTTGGCCTCGCTCGAAAAATCCGATATAAGCTCTGCAAAGACTAAAGACTTCTTCGATTTTGCCGAAACAAACTCAAGATCAAATTTTTGCAGAATGACAATCCATTTATTATAATTTCCTCCAATCATCCTTCAGGTGAGGATGAATTGAAATGGATTGACATGGGCCACAACCAAGGTTTGGCGAAGGAGAATATAATGTCTCAAATGTTGAACCGCATGTATGGTAGCTAAAGCAAGCTTCTCGACATGAGAATAACGAATCTCTACGTCAATAATGTTTCGGCTCAGATAATATATGACATGCTCTTGGATCTCCTCATCCTCTTGAACCAAGACCATACCAATCATCTCTAAAGACACGGCCACATATAATAAGAAATCACGGCTATAGTCCGGGGGACTAATCACCGGGGCCGATGCTAGGGCTCGCTTGAGTGCATCGAAGGACTCCTGGGCTCGCTCATCCCAATAAAAGGGAGTATCCTTCTTCAAGAGATGCATAAAGCCTCTAGTCAAATTGGCAATGTTGACAACAAATCTTCGTAAGAATTTTGCCTTGCAAACATTGAAGATGACGAATATTCTTTGGGGGAGACAACTGAAGTATTGCCTCAACCTTCAAAGGGTCGACTCTTATACCCTCTTTCAAAATGGTGAATCCTAACAAACGACCTGACTTCACGCAAAAGATGCACTTATGAATATTTAATCTAACTGAATAGTGCCTGCATCTTTCGAATACCAATCTCAAGTGATAGGGATGACGCATTCTCATACGAGAATGAGCAGTGAGATCATCAAAAAATACTTTGATAATTGACTTGAGATCGTGGAAAATCAAGGTCATTGCCCACTGAAATGTAGCTCTAGTGTTTTTAAGGCCGAAAGGCATTTTCCAATATGCGAACGTTCCACAAGGACAAATAAATGCAGTCTTATGTTGGTCCTCAGGTTTAATCTGTATTTGATTATACCCGAAAAAGCCGTCCATAAAGGAGAACACCTCGCTACCCGCACACTCATCCAAAATCTGATCTATAAATGGTGTGGGGAATTTATCCTTAGGATAGGCACGATTCAAATCATGGAAATTAGTGCATATGCAGATCGATCCCTGCTTCCCGAAATGGGGTTTGAAACCCACTATGTCAAGGGAACAGGATAGATGAAACCGGCTTTCAACAATTTCTCTATCTCTGCCTTAATGGTGGGTGCTTTCCTAGGATTCACCGCCCGTAAACATTGTCAAACGGGCTTAGCATTGGGGTAATTCTTAATATCGTGCTCGACAATATGAGGGTCAATACCTGGCATCTCATCATAAGACCAAGCAAAAATATCATGGAATTCCTTGAATAGTTCAGTATATTCCAGAATCTCAGCATGGGAACATTCCGCCCCAATATAGACATTCTCTATTGTGTCAAGATTGCGAGAGATGTTGATAGGAATTGTTGAAGATATGTTTGCCATGTTTCCATCAGCCATCGGACCATGAGAGCTTAATGGAACCACAGGACTACCAACTCTCTGACTAAGAACCGCCCTAAAATCCTCATGCTCCAAACGGTCAAGCTCTAGGAGAAAGTACGATCTATGATGAAGTTCCTCCCATGGTGGCTCAACTCCCGACATAGACTCAATAATCGCTTCATCCAAAGGGAAAACCGTATCAAGGTAGTCGTGGGCATGAGAAGACTATACTGCCCATGCCGGCAGCACATACGGGTCCTCCTCCTCCGTCCGTGAAGAGGAAGGACTAGGCTCTGCAACACTCTGGAGATTATCTTGATAAGCTATCATGGCTGTAGGCAATGACACGCTCTTCTCGACAGGCTCACTTGAAGTGCTCAGTGTAGGAAGAATCCAAGGGTCTTCCATATGATTCGTGCGAAAAGACACTGATGTCGTAGAAGTCGAAGCCTCATCGAAACTAGATCCTATCATGAGGATCGGTCCAGGACAACTAAAGCTTCCCATGAGGGATGGATACATGCCTACACCCACACTCCCAGTTGCTGGATGAGAGTGCTCAATGATCGGGATCGAAGCTCCCGAAGATGTGGTAACAGACGGATTCTTGAATGTCATTTGATCAATCGTTACAATCTTCCCATTATGTGGAAAGCATACAACACGGAACAAGGAAGAAGAAACGGCTTGCATACTGTACATCCAGTTCCTACCCAGCAAGAGATTATAGTCAAGGGGCGCATCAACCACCTCAACCTCTATCGCAATGGTCTTTCCCCCCAAATGGACTTTAAGGGAAGGAAGGATGCCGTGCGGCCTAAAAGATCTCCCATCGAAAGCTGTTAACATAGTCGCTGATTTAGATAGCTCAGGAGAACCAAGACCCTTCCAACAGGACAAAGACATCACAAAAGCAGCAACGCCCTCATCAATCACAGTGCGTTTGATGGTCATACCAAGACATTCTACATGCACCAAAGAGACACATAGTAGGGAAAGCGAGGCTAATGTCCTGCGGTTTCAAATTTGATCACAGAGGAAGAATCATCATTGTTCACACCAAGGGAAGAAAGCAACGCCTTCCTTTGCGAAGGACAACTCTGAAGCACTTCCAATGCAGACATCGTACAAGGAGTATTTTCCAAATCCTCGACAACTGAATAATTCTGGGCAGCTCGGGAATTTGGATTATGCCCTGAACACTTAAGAACTCCCTTAGGAATGCGAGGTGTAGCCTCAGGTTTATCCATAGGTTTCTCAATGCGCAAAGGGGACCCTGGTGGATCAGGTTCTTTGCCTGGGCTGGGTTGTGACGAACTATAATCTTTCGCACAAGTCACAACTTTTGCAGCATGGACCATGTTAATGCACCCACAACCACTACCCTCCGGTGGATCATCATCAGTAGACTAGTCATGGGACTTCGAGTTCATATTTTGATTATGCGGTAAAGGGTTAGTTAGCACAGTTGGGCCTTGTGCTAAGAATCTCGAAAATTCTTCAATCTGGGGGCACAAGTAAGTGAGGTGATCGTCCTTACATAGCTTGAAAGGGAACTTAACCTTACGTTTCACTTGCTTGTCCCCCCCAGCATTTCTACTGTTCTTGTCATTATTGTTAGCATTCTCATTCTTATTCCCACCCTTTCGACTATTATTTTTACCCTTTTTTCTATTTCGTCTGGGCTACTGGTTACCCTTCTGGTCCAACGATTGCACAGAAAGTACATTCGCCATTTGGGCGGGTTGAGACAAAGTCGTAGCTTGTCCCGAAGCAGATTGGTTGAGTGACAATTGACTAGCTTGTTTTGCAATTGAATCTACAGGTTTCGCACTTGCACAACCCACAATTCCATCAGCATGTGGTCCAGGTTTGACTTTGGGATCGAAACTGGAATGATGAGCATTGGGAATAATCTCATACAACAAACCGGACTAAGCATAGATCAAGTCTAGTTCCTGCGCCCTAAAAATCGCTTGTTCCTCATTCTGCACTCCGGATGTGGAAACATCCTTCGCTATATATGGAAATAACGACTTGAGGAACCACTCGAGAAGGAATTTCGGCGGTATAAAAGCTTTAATTAATCTCTTCCATCTACGCCACTCTTGAATATGATCAGAAATATGTGTGGCTTTATCTTGCTAAAATGCCGACAAGAGTTCAGTATCGACGTCATAGCGCACTGGTAGCTAGAAGTGATTAAGAAAAGTCATTGCAAGGTCATCGAACAAAGCGAAAGCTCCCTTAGGAAACTCTATATACCATTTCGCAGCAGGCCCTGTGAGGGTGCGTTGAAATAGTCTCAAATGGACTGAGTCCTGATGTAATGAATTCGAAGAGCACCAAAGGTGAAACGTAGTAATGTGTTCGCTTGGATCCTCTCCCGGTTTTCCTTCGAACTTAGGTATGTCCGAAGGAAGCTTGGTAGGGACAGCTGACCAAGCGGGGTAATGAGCCACAGGATCATTTGTAAGTCTCGATAAGTCAGGAAGATTAAGCGTCGCAAGGAAAGGGAGCCTAGGATGGTAAGGTCGATGAACCACTCCCTGATTCATATAGGGTTGATTACCACCATGGCCTTGGCCATAGTGTCCTCCTCCTGTCTGAACCGTATAGGGTGGCATGGAAGTACCATAGTATGGTGGACCTTGACTAGTAGGAGCTACAAATCCGTAATTAGGAGAGTAAGCAGGTTGTTGACACCCGCCTCCATAAGGTGAAGAAACTTGTCCATACTGCGTCCCATAATAAGATCCATAGGTCATCGCATGTGATGCCCCATGAGACACTCCGTAGGTAGGAAGATACGCTCCGGAAGTAGGGATATACGCCCCGAAAGTAGCAATATGACCTCTAGAGGCATGAACATAACCTCCTGAAGCAATGGGAGGTATGTGAACTTGAGACACAATCGGTCTAGTAACTGCAGTACGGACCTGACTTGTAGCCGTATATCGGCTCGAAGGACCACGTGAATAAGGTGGAGGATGTACATTTGAAGAACTAGGGACCGAGGACAAAGGAACCTGAGTAATAATATATGTATTACCACCTATCGTCACTCGTCTCAGATCTGGTATCCTAGTCGGATCGCTAACCCTAGACCTAGGAGGGAGATATGATTTAGCTTCCACCACTGGGACAGAAGGTGCAATGTGACTAGTGCTCCCAAACCTCTCCGCATGGTAAGGAATGAGAGTGCCCCCAGGCATAGTGTTAGGATCAAAATTGGATTTGACATGAAATGTCAAATCATGTGTAGGGAAACCAGACATAGCATAACTACCGTAGCTAGTGCTGGTAGGTTCAAAATGAGTCTCGGCATCCTTCGACATTCCATACCGATAACGTGTCAATGGGGAATCAAACCTGGAGTGAGTAGGCCTATCGTGCAAGGGTCCTATCTCAGAAATCATAGGACCTAACTCAGCTAAGTCGGGTGAAGGATCATAAGTAGGAGTAAATTCCACATCGTCTACACGAATGGGAGGAGGTGGTTCAGGAATATCCTCTAAACGGTCTCCCATGGTGTGTGAATCAATGTGTGAAATAGTCTTCCTGGACTGTCTAGGTCTCTCTCCCAAAGGAGGAGGAGAAGTAGAAGGCAGAAGTCCTGCTAAATGACGAGAACGACGAGGAACTGCACTCGAATCCACAATGACTCAAAAAATAGCAAAGACTCTCTATTTACGTAAACCCTAGGCCAACTATCATGCACAGAGAAATCACTAATAAAATCTAAATCCAAATGCAAGAAAACAAGGGCTGGATAAGTGATCTCCCGAATGAAGTAGGTATGTCTCTCCTAGGAGAGGCTTGAGACTCCCATACACAACAAGTGGAGGTACGTAACCAATTATTGTGGCCCTCAGCTTCAACGCGTAAAGTGACTATGCTGTCCGACCCCAACCTGGCCGGGACACCTGTAGAATAACCCCTACAAAGTACCCCCTCGATATCCTAGGTAAGGCCACTAAGGTCACCTCAATATAATCAATGCTCAGGCGGACAGTCGCAGGCGGGATTGACCATATGGGCAGGGTAGCAAAGCCCGAAACTCTCGAAAGAGCCCCCAGATACGAATACAATCCTGGAAATATCTTCGGTGCTACTCAGTTATGACTAGGGGTCATCTCAATCAATAACCACTCACATTGCCTCGTGCTTAACTCCCTTTTGAGAGGAGGATCCTGAGAAACACTGGTTATACCAAGGATTTCACACACTCACCTGGACAGGCACCTAGATTTTGTTGTTTAGTGATCTTGGAGAATTAACTTACAATGAACTATTCCAAGATTCTAAAACCTAAGATTGTTGGTGCACCCTAGAAAAGAAAAGAGTGTAATTCATTTTATTTAGCGTTGATTTTAGTTGGCTTTATTACTCAAAAAGGGATATGATCGTGCAAATGATGGTGTTATGACGCAACAGGAAGTAAACTGCACACCTAACAATCAATGCAAATGCATTGTGTCCATGAAAACAGGGTATGCTACTACGTGAAATGCACAATTATTCTTCAAATGATGAATGCAAATTTCCTATATGAAGTCCTAACTAGTACTCCAAAGAAAATCTATCTAGTGCAAGTGCAAAATGCAATGCATGATGATAAGCAAATTTTTTGGATTTTTTGAAAATAAAAGAGATGCAAAAAGCAAAAGAATGATTCTACGACCCCTAGAATCTGCAAGCACAACCAAATAGAACTCAAGCAAAGCACTATGGTAAAAGAACTCTAATGTACTAATCTCAAACAAAAAATCGAAAATGCCATGACAAGAACTTTCTTAAAAAAGAAAAATTAGCCTAAAAAAACGTTTCTGGTCAGGAACAGAGGTCAAAACAAACTCAGGCAGTGCCAAAGGAGACTCAGCAAATATTATAATTCACCCAACAACCAATTATCTTCCCCAAAAAGGCAAAATCAAGGGCATACACGACTGTTCGCAGTAAACCCTCGTGTATACGTGGAAATCGCAGAGGAAACCGCGTGTATACGCGACTGTAAATCAAAAACCCGCATACAGGAAGAAAGGTGCATAAAATCAAGGCAAACAGACAGGCTGAGACAAACTTCACACCAATCAAACTCTACCAGGCATACATGCCCCCAGACCCGACACAGAAACAAGAGAGAAAGAGCAATTCAAATTCATTGAATGCCGAGAAAACAACCCCCAAAGGACAACTACTAGGAACTCCCCATTGGAGTCGCCAATTCTGTTACGGAAAGAAACTCCTATGGCTTGGGGTACCACAATAGACAGCTTGACTCCAGAAATCAATCCTTTCCAATATGCAATAGAAATTAAATTTCTAACACTAAAGGATCAGATCTCGTACCTTATTCTGGACGGTTGAAGTAGATCCCCGTTGAGCTTTCCAATCTTCAGCTTGAATTGCTATATTACTTCCTCAACAACAAGTAAACAATACAAGCATTCTATATATCATGGTGTTAGATCTATTCTAGCATATATAATCAATAATGTATAAGTATTTGACATAATCTCCCATGGATAAAATATTCATTCAAACACACATTATTGGAGAGGAAAAGATATTTCTATTAATTTGAATTAGAGATTACAAGATACAACCTCTGATGGCACGTCTACGAACTGGAGAAAATGAATCCCCCACTTGGGCCTCCACCACCTCAATCCTCCATCTCTCGATAGCAAGCTCACAAGCAAAAGGCAAGCTTGGGAAGAACACAAAAGTGCTCCAAGGGACAAAGGGATGTAGACTCAAGCATAAGTTCCAGCAACAATGGACTATAGTTTCGTTGCTCTTAATTCTCTCTTATGCCTTCAATGTACCAAGGGGTTCCTTATATAGCTTTTCAAAGGGGTAATGAAAGGTCAAATCCGAGCGATCTCAAGGCATAGGGAAGGCCAGGAGTCAAATGAGTCGGATCCATGTCAAGGAAAACTCCAAAAGGATTTGGATTATGCACACATCCCGATGTACGTGGTTTTTGTGGTAAAACCCGCGTATGTATGCGCTTATAGGTTTAAAAGTCACGTATATCATTTTTCATATGTTTTTAGGGATGATCAAGGAAACATCAAAGGACAAAAAGTGGTCCATAGGGTCTAACGAGTCTACAGCGGGACAGGGGAAGGCCATACAAAGTGTGATTCACCTAAAGTGGTGAAATCCGCTATAACAATGCCTGAGTAGGTTTTGATACCATTTGAAATTAGTGTTCCATTGATCTTCAAGCAATGAGTGCAATTGAATTGTATTATTATGCAGTGTAATGGAATGAAAAATACACAATGAACAAGACAAATTTCACTGAAAATAGATAAGTATTGCTCAGTATAATTAGAGTATAAACTTCATTAATTCTAGTAGTATACATGAATGCTACATAAAGGAGAATTCGAATCATGTGGATAGGATTCGAATCTACCAACTCAATACTAACTGCATGGCTAACTAGAAGTGTCTAAATCACTACCAGAGCTCACTAGTCTAACTCCAGATGTCTAATTCAGTCTCTCAATCAATTATAATCAATTAAACTAGTTAAATTGATGTGGTAGGTGATAAGTAGGTGATAATAGGATCCTACCCACATGCAACCATGCAATACTGGTGCTAACTGAACTAGAGGACATCTAACTGAATGTAAATGGTGCATAACATATCTTAACTAGTTACCAACTACCAACGATTGAAGGAAGTTGGTGGTGGCACTCCTAGTGAATCCTAAATTATAGGGATTGGTCTCATAGGCACACAAACTGATGCATGAAGGTCTATTCAGTTGCATTTAACTTATACATGTGTTCCCCCACACTCTAGTGACTGGTACTAGTGGCACCAATAACCCAAGTGGACCTAATGGTGCTAGTGAACCCAAATATTAATTAATGACTCCTAAGTTAGGAAAATATAATATAATAGACTAAGTATGGACAAGGGGGGATTATAAATCCTAACACTATCTCATATGTTTGTTAATAGAACCCTTAGTATGTTGGTGGATTCCAACCCCATCCATAGGATGAATTACCTAACAACACCTAGCACTTTAGAAATTGTTTGCCTGATGTTGGTCCATATTTATGTCTTGGTGGATTTATTAGTTGATCATCATCCAAAAATTGTACAACAAACCCAACTTTTGATTATTTTAGCCTATGTTGGTATTATTGAGCCAAATTCACAATTTAGTGGGGCTCCTTGGTGTTTGGGTGGGTGCCACTTGTTGATTGAGGCCCTTTGGTGGTTTTGTAATTTGTTTATGCTACACTTGCTTTTGTAACTCCCATTTGCACAAATGTTCCCTCACTAGCTATTTTTATCCTTAACACCTAAAAAGTCATGTAAATAATTATGTAGCTCCTTGTGTAAATACTTGTGTAATTTTTTGTGTAAATCTAATGTAATTTCTCATGTAAATCCTTGTGTAACCCCCCTTTTTCTATTTTGAGAAGATTCCCTGGATTATATGACACTTCACCTCACTAATTTCGATTCCTGTTCATGGAAGACATGTCTACATATGATTTTTTGTGGGGTGGAGTGGCTTGGAGTCACTCTCCTTGAAATTCAAATTGCTTGGGTTGGATTAGAGTTAACCTCTTGTGGTTGAATTAAACCCCTTGGATTGACTCAATTTTGATTACCTTGGTTTGGTTTGACCCCATTGAGTTAGAATTACCTTCTTTGGTCTATAAATACATGTTTTATATCCTTTGTTTGAGGTGGTTTTTCATTGTTCTTTTGGATGGTTGTTGATTATGGTTGTTCATACCTTTGATGGTGAGAGATTGGGAAACCATGAATGATCTACTATGTGAATGAGCTTTGTGATTGAAGAATTGTGATATTGTATGGTGTTTGCAATAAGATTAGAAAAATATGGTGTATTTCCTCCATTTCCACTACTTGGATTTTTCCTTGACCTACACATAACTCCTGATGGTGAATGATGATATCTCGATGGCCTATGGGGTATGGATTACCATTGCACCTGGCAGTGGAGTGGAAGAGGAACTATGTGATGAGGAATATATTTTTGGATTCTCAAACTAATAATTGAGCTATTCTTGAGTGCACCTCTATTGTGTATATACGACCTTAGCTCAGGTGCGGCCTTTCAAAGTGAGATCTGGCTTGGTAGTGCCAAAGGCTGGGTGGAGCATGGTCCTGATGATGTCAATTGCGCATTGATAAAATAAGTGATTTATATCATGTTTATTTAATTTAATTGGATATCATGATATGATTTATTTATGGAGGCACATGAAATTTTTTATGAAGCGTATGAGTGATTTGTGGAATATATTTCTCACAAATCTGAATCATTTATACACGTAAATTTTATGAAGGAATTGGAAACTAGTTTTTTGGGATTTTATGCACAATTTGTTTGATGAAATAATTATTTGGTACATATGATAAATAAATTATATGTATTCCTATTTTCACTATATTTTGTGTATTTTAAAGGTACATTATCCTCGAAATGGTTTAAGACACTTCTCTTTGATGCTTCTACCTTTTGTTCGAAAACTAGTCACTTCGATCAGATTGTTTGGCATAATTTAGAGACTTAGAACATGAAGTGTTTGTAAAAATTCATGAGTGTTCCTTTTATGTTTATATATACTATATAATATTTAAATTTGTGTGAGAATGTGAGGATAAATCTTCTTGGTAGTGTTGGGGAAATGTCTACCGAAATTCTAGATCAATTTCCAATTTCTAGCTCCTTCAATGGAATTGTTTTGGGTAGATTTGTGACTTTGCATATGAAGTATTTGAAAAATTGTTAGAATGATATATACCTCTGTTATGAATGATAAAATTTTTTTTTTAATATTTTTAACTTCATTTTAATGATTCTATGAGTTGTGGATTTAATTATTCTAGTGATTTCTAGAATTACTAGTCAATTTAGATGAGTAGAATTAACTTGTTTTATGAGTTTTTTAATGGAATGTATATGGGTAGAAATATACATACATATGAATATAAGTGACCCCTTATATTTTTTACATGAGCTACAATAGTCATATATTTCTCTTTATCTGGAATTTGGAAAGTTAAATTGGAAACTGGGTATATTGTGGTAAAATTTGTAATAGTTTTTGGATTCGAATATTTTTTTTTTGTAAAAGATGAATGTACATACATATGCTATGTTCTTGTTACTTTAATTGTGCTATATATAATTCTATTTTACATATCTCTACCTTCACCTCTATGTTCCTCGGAACTCAGTATGATTGGATTGATTGAATTCCTAGCAGTGTTTATTAACTAGTTGTACTAATTTAACTTGAAATAATCTTTATTTATGTACTCGGATTAGATATACAATATTACTTTATTTTTTTGTATGTGCATTATCAGATATATGCATAGTTTATGTAGTTTCACTTTTGGTTCATTGGCATGGTTTCGTATCAAATTTGTGCAAGACTAGTTGTTAGTATTGAATGACTAGTTAACTAGTTCTTGTGGAATCATTTTCATAATTACTATGTTTAATTGATTGGAAAATGGTAATTACACCTGATTTACATGTTATAAAGTGTTTATTATCCTTTGTAATTTATAAGCAATGGTTAATTGATAATAAATGAAATTATATTAAGTATCGTCGATTGTGCGCTAAGTGTCGTTAAGTATCGTAATATGAACACTAATTACTAGTTAATCATGATTAAGAGTAAATGGCCTTTAGAGGTGTAATTCATGTATGAATTGTATTGGAATGGATATGTGATGTTTATATAAGTTTTTATTAATCCTTACCATCCCTTGTATCACATGTTATAATATTTACTGAATTTATTTAATTTATTGGTAATTAAATGGACTTTGTTGGGATTGAATCTTGAAAAATGAAATTTATTATTTTTTTAACTAATCTGTTATGCTAAAATTATATAATTATCCTTATAGATTTAATTATATGTCCCTCACACCACTTGATATCCCCGAGGGACATTAAAGGTGGTATCAGATCGTAGGTTCCAACATTGCGGCTATTGCAACATTGCGGCTATTGGGCCTTCTACATAGTTATTATCTTCTGCATAGGTGCATTTGGAGTTTACAAATGTTATTAGTAAGATGGAATTAATCTCCCTTATGTTAATAGAAGAACAATAAGCCTCACTTCAAATATTACTTCATTTTATGCCTTAGAATTAATTAATATTTCATATTTATTGTTGAATAGATTGATTGGTAAGTACAATGTGGTGCATATCTAATAATTAAGAGACTTGATTGGTTGATGCTTGTGAATTGCCTCCTTTACTGTTCATTGAATTGTTAACATTGAAATGCATATTGAAGAATAACTTATTTATTGATACATTGTGATTATTTATTTATAAGTAAATAATTGTCATTATAATAGTATGTACTATGTACCATTATCAATATTAATTTTATGTCGGGTTTAAGATGATATAGTTATATTATTATTAAATAGTACTTAATATGATTTATAATGTGGCATTTATACCATATATGAATTTTGTATTTTCTACGGATGATATGCTTTTATAGTCTCATTTATTCCAACATGGATGAATAACTCCCTTGGCTATTTTAGGAAAGGGACACTTGTTTAAATGGTGCTTCTTATTCTCTTTTTATTTAATGCATGTAGTATGTTTTTATACTATTTATTAATTATTATTATGCTAACTTATCTAATTAGCTAGTGGTGGAATTTCCACTTGGAGGTAAGCACAGCTATGGGCTAATTTTTTATTCTATTATTTAACTGATTTATTTTTGGGTTAGTGGTAACATTATTATTATCCTATCTATCTTACTAATTTATTTATTGAGTGGAGAAAATGAGCCACTTGTCCCTAATGGTTCATATTCTCTTTTATTTTATTTATTTTGCTTATGGAGATGTAACACGTCTATTTTCAGAGGATAATGAGCCACATATCTCTAATGGTTCATATTCTCTTTTATTTTATTTATTTTACTTATGGAGATGTAACTCCTAGTCTATTTTCGAAGGAAATGAGCCACTTGTCTTTAATGACTCATATTCTCTTAAGTTTATTTATTTTATTTTATGTGTGTAAGTAGGTAGTATAGTAGTGTAAGATAATATTATATATATATATATATATATGACATCCACATAAATATGTATAAAATGATATGTGTGATATGTATAGTTGTTAAAAGTATATACAAGAATAGATGCATTATTATATATATGAATGCTTGTATGTTTGTATATACTATAATATTTATTTGATTATATGTAATAGTTATTAGTATTATATGTATGTAATATTGTGAATACACTATATGTATAGAGCTGAACGCATGTAATGATGTAATTGTAAAATTTGGTGTTTGGAAGTGTTTGAGTGTTTGGAAGTGCTTAGAGGGGTCTGGAGGTCTTTGCAAATATTTGAAAATGTTTGGAGGTATTGGAGGTGTTTGAAAGTATTTGGAAGTATAGTGTGATCAAAAGTGTTATGTTAGTATATAAGTTATAATATGTATATCTAATATGATAGTATTGGGTTATGCAATTATTGCTATTTTTATTGGATATTATGGTATACCATAATAATAATATGAGTATATTAAATATAGAATATATAAGTTATATGACTAATATGTTGTGTATATGATTAATAATAATATGATATATGAATGAAGGATTATAATATTTATGTAAACAAAATGAGCATATGTATATAAATAGTACATAGTAATAGTAAGTATAGTTTATGGTTTGAGTGTATGATAGTGTGTTGTATAGCTAGTAATTATTTTATCGTAGAATATTAGAAGATTTTGGTGGTAGGATGTTTGGTTGTATGAGGTGACTATGTATTACTTTGATTGATAAATAGTGCACTACATGTAAATAATTAGTAATGTAATGTATTATTATATATATCCTCATGTGCTAATAATTACATGTAATGTTATGATACATATTAACTATTCAATATGATTTCTATAGTTGATGTATGTTGTTTGATATTATTGGTTTCTATTGGATGTTATTGACTAGAAATTGTTGATTAATGGTTGATACCTTAATGACATTGTCATCATTGTATGTATGGCTATTATTTGTTGTACTTGGTTGTTATGGTTGTTGCGTGTGTGATTGATGCATCTTGGTTGATGTATTCTAATTGATTTATTTTGATTAAGGTATTCAAATTGATGTATGTTGGTTGATGTATTCAGATTGATGTATAATGGTCATTTTCGTTTTCTTGATGAATCCTAGTTGGTGTGATTGTGTATTTTAATTGAAGTATTTTAATTAATGTATTACAATTGATGTATGTTGGTTGATGTGTTTTGATTGATGTACTATGATTGATGCTTGTATGGTTGTTCTTGGTTGATATTACATGATCAATATATGATTGATATAGGTTGAGATATTATGAATTGATGATCGATGTATGTATGGATGATGTACGCATGAGGGTCGATGTATGATTGATATTAGTTGATGAATAATGGTTCTTTGAATGATACCTAAATATGAATTATGCTTTGTGTTGAGATGAAAAGTAATATGTTGTTATAGGCCTTTTTGGTTCTTAGTTAGATTAGAACTGTTGCATATAAGTTCACTTTTCCTGTTATGTTAAAATGAAAAATTATTTAGGTGATCTTTGAAAATATTTATGCTTGTGATCTTCATAAAAAAAGTGTCTTGTGTCATTATTGAAAGGTATCTTGGTAATAACTTGGTGGTATTTCGTATATCTCTATTGAAAAGTAGGTACTAACCATGTAACTGATTAAGTATGATATATGTACCTTTATTGAAGTTGAACTTCATGTATCCTTATATATTCAATACTAATTGTGTAGAATGTGGTACTAGTATCTTTGTTAGGACACTATACAAGGATATTGTTGAAAGAAAATATATCCTTGTGATCTTTGCTAAAAGTATCTTGCTAGGGTATCCTTGTAGTATATAAAATACCTTTGTTGAAATGCATCTTTGTAAAATATCATAGTGATGGTTCATGCATCTTGTTGCGAAAATATCTTGGTGACACTTCATGAATTCTTGTAGGAAAATTATTTCAGTGATAAATCATGCAAACGCATATTGGTAATGCATATCATGTGATTGACTGATATGAACACATTTCATGTACCTTAGATCCATTTCACACAGTTGAAATTGATTAGAATAAGTTTTAGTTGGATGCATTTCAAGTATTTTGTTGAAGAAGTAGATATATCTCGAGTACCTTGCATATACTGAAGTATTTCATGTAATTAATTAGAAATTTATTTTTATGAAAGATGTACTTTAAGAATACTTTTGAACAATATATATGTTTACTTCTAACCATGTGCTTGTTGGGAATGTGAAAAATCATCCTTGTTAAAGAAGCATCTCTATTTCAAGTATCTTTGTTGAAGAATATGGTTTAGTAGTTGGGATTGAGTTCCTGGATTCCCTCATAGATAAGTCTCATATCCATTTATAGAGAGGTAATCTGATGGATTGTCACCCCTTTGCTTATGTCATATCACTCTACTAGTCTAGGTTATCTCACAGAAAGCCGGGAAATGGGATGGTGACCCCATATGCAGTGGAGATGGACATGAAAGTAGTAGTGGAAAGCATTTTGGTTCTCATAAGAGGTAGTTCTGAGATTTTCTAAATTGATTGTACTCTTCTTGTGGGAGGAACATTGTCCCATTGAAGCTATTTTCCCAAATTTGAGATAAGTATTCTATCATGTGTTATTCATGTTGTTGTATTTTGTATATGTGCCATGGTGACTAATTTATGCTATCATTATGTCCATGATTTAGTTGTTTAACAATACTCTTATATTATTTATCATATATTTTTATACCTGATGTTAATCATATGGTTGATTGAAATTTAATTTTCAGGTGAATGTATCTTTGTTGATATTAGAAGACCTTGTAACGGGGATTGAAGATTGACCCTTGCTTCTAGTCTTGGTTTTTGCACATTAATCCAGGAAATGGGATGATGATATCTTGAAGAATGAGTTAGGTGAAGGGATTCACATCCCATAGGCAGTGGAGATAGGCATGAAAGTAGTAATGGGAAGTATTGTGGTTTCTCAAAAGATGAGTTCTGAGAAAGACTACTTGAAAACTGAAGGTAGTGATCCTTTTGAATGTTGTAAAAGCATGTATGTATTATGCATCAAGGACAATACATGGTTTAAGGGGGAGGGAATGTAATACCTCGCGTGTTAATCCCTAGACATATGTAATTTGCAATTATTTATTATTGTGGAACATGGTGCCGAAAAAAGGGTGTTTAAGGACATAGAGACATTATTATTATTTTGTAAATAATTAATTAATGAAAACAACTAGCACATTGGGGACCACTAAAAGAGTATGGGAGGCCTAGATCCACAATGTGAGGGGGAATGGGGACATTCCTAGCACTTTAGAGCTTGTTGGTCCTCATTTATGTCTTAGTGGCTTTATTAGTTGATGATCACCCAAACACTGTACAACATACCCAACTTTTGATTATTTTAGCCTATGTTGGTATTATTGAGCCTAATTCATGATTTAGTGGGCCTCCTTGGTGTTTGAGTGGGTGCCACTTGTTGATTGATCCCCTTTGGTTGTTTTGTAACTCCTTTGTTGAGGTTACACTTTATTTTTCAACTCCCATTTGCATAAATGTTCTCTCACTAGATATTTTTAGCCTTAACACCTAAAAAGGCATGTAAATAATTATGTAAATCTTTGTGTAAATACTTGTGTAAATCCTTGTGTAACTATTGTGTAATTTCTTGTTTAAATCATTGTGTAACCCCACCTTTTCTATTTTGTGAAGATTCCTTGGATTGTGTGACACCTCACCTCGCTAATTTTGATTCCTCTTCATGGATGATATGTCCACAGATGAATTTGAGTGGGGTGAAGTCACGGGGGCTTCACTTGTTGACCAATATCCTATCACATTAGTTCATATTGTGGGTTTTAAAATTATCAAAGATTCAACCAATATATTACAGGTATTGGGGAAGATGAGGGGTTTAAGGTGGGGGTGGGTAGGGTGGTTTATAAGGATTGAGGTATAAAAGGGGTGGGGAGGAGGTTTTAAGTATTGGGAGGGGGTTTCAACAAAAAGAGTTTGGGTCAATATCTCTGGAAATTAAGGGTATTCTTTAATATCCCACGATCGCACGTGCTATGTGAGAGGTTCACTAAGTGAAGTCCCCGTGGGTGAAGTGGCTTGGAGTCACTCTCCTTGAAATTAAAATTTCTTGGCTCAGATTGGAGTTAACCTATTGTGGTTAATTTACCCCCCTTGGATTGACTCAAGTTGGCTTACCTTGGTTTGGTTTGACCCCATTTACTTAGAATTACCTTCTTTGGTCTATAAATCCATGTTTGATATCCTTGGTTTGAGGTGTTTTTTCATGGTTCTTTGGATGGTTGTTGATTATGGTTGTTCATATCTTTAACGGTGAGCTCTTGGAAAACCATGAATTATCTGCTATGTGAATGAACTTTGTGCTTGAAGCACTGTGGTCTTGTATGGTGTTTTTGGTAATCCCGAAAAACTCTGGTGTATTTCCTCCATTTCCACGACTTGTGTAACACCCTGTTTTTACCATGACTCTTGAGATAAGAATAGATATTATTTGAGGGAATTCTATAATGAATGACTTGACTATTTATTTATTTCAGATCTAAATACTTTGTATAGACGTATTTTTGAGGGAATCCAATTTCAGATGACCTGGACATGTGTGAAGGAATGAGTTATTGATAAGGTATGGTCTAAGATGGATTATCTGACATATTGATGAGTACATTAGGACTATGAGAATGATCTTGACATTTGGTCAATTGTGAATGCATTGATATTATGATTGTGAAATGAAGAATCATGTGAAGTATCAACAATGATTAAAAGTTGTATGTTGTAATATTGACAAAATTTATGTAGTATGTACTATGATGGTATGTCAAGTGTGACAAAAAAGATAGGTACATGAACCACAAGAAAGCATCATTATGCAAAAACTCAAGCTGATTCGATGACTATGGTAGGTGATATCAATAGTGTTTATGATATGATTTAATTGTGATATGTTTAATGCACATGATGTATGATGTGCATGGACTCTGTATGAGTTGAGAACCTTCGATAGTTAATGTTAATTTGATATTTATATTATGTTTGAAATCTTATTATAAGATTTGATGCCCATGATGTTTATGTGTACATGATTGGATTGTGATTTGTAATCGATCCATGTCAGGTGACGAGGTTGAAAAATTATACCTATAAGACTAACAAATTGGACGACACGATGAAATTTGAATAGAGTGAGGAAAAATCCAGTTCATTAGATGTGTGTGCCATGAGGGTAGGCCACGAGTCAGTCACTCACGAATATTGAACTATAGGGCGCACAATAGGGATTCAACCTTATTCCCTAGGAACCAACTAACTCTTCCAAGGGTTTGCGAACTGAGGTAACATTGGCTTACTCTTCATAACCAACTCCCCTCCTGCGGGAATTATCAGAAGGGCATGCTGGGAGCATAACACCTTGATAATTATGGTCACAATGAGAATGTGACAGTAATCAACATTTTTTTTAATTAGGGGAAATAATAAATTGATCATAAAGAACTTTAAGTAAATAATAAATTAAGTAGATAATAAATAAATAAATAAACTAAAATAATTCTAAATTAAGAAATCAGTTAACAAAGTAAATTAAGGAACTTGAACTAAAGTGAAATCCTAACTAATCGGAAAAGAATCAGAGAACTACAAATAACTAAAATGTGGGTGGCTAAATAAAAAATAAATAAATTATTTAAAGTAAACTAAAGAGTTAACTGAAAGAGGTGCATGGGATGGATGGGAATTAACGAAATAGTCAATAAAAGCGATAGAAAAGGAAGGAAGGAGGATCTTTTTTCTTCTTCTTCTTCGGTCCTGCTAGAGTTTTTAGCCCGAACCAATTTGGTGGCTCTGAGGTGACTTTGGAAGAGTGTGGTTCAGTACGACGTGAGTGAGGTTGGGAGCCTCCCAACAATAGTCTCATGTCGTACTTCCATTTCTAGCAAGTTATTTTCAACCCCGCTGAGATCGAAGGTCCCGGGGAAAGGAGAATACCTGTCAGGGTATGGTAGAGAGGAAACCAGTGGATCCGACATGATTGACAATATGATGACAACAACTGCAGTGGAGTGTCGACAAAACAACCTTCGACATCATCCTCAAACGGAAATTACTAGTGATATCAACAGGTATTCTACTATTGTTTAAAGTAGTTTTATTTGATAAATTAAAATTATTAAAATATGTTGTACCATCAAGGCAGATCTTAAGTTTTTGTTGATGCATGTGCAATGTACAAATTTACCATTAAAGTTTTATGGGTTATTATAAGATCGCATTAAAATAACCATCGATGACCACTTTGAGGGTGGTTACACATGGTATCATAGCGAGGTTCCATGCTCGGACATGTGCTCGCTATGATTATAAATGTTGTGTGCTTGTATGAGTATTATCACTTCAACTTGAGGGATAATGTTTTTTTTTTAATTATGTGTTTGTCATTGTATGAAATGTGAATGCGTATGTATATCTAGGATGCATTATGGTACTCATGGATCTTTTAGATGTTGACTCTTTTAACTTAATAGCGTTGATTAGACCTGTAATCCAAACCTATAACCATAAGATGAAATTATAGATATCTAGTTTAGTTGAGATGGAGGACCGTGATGTGTGGAATGTCCTATATCAATATGAAATAGGTAGTTGTTGGAAAAACAATGAATTATGATTATAAGATCTATAAATAAGAAAGGTACGCAGTTATTGGGTAAATTTATCAGAATATATTGTTTAGTATTCATTACTTGAGTATCAATCGAATACGTTGTAATGGTGATCGAAGAGGAACCATCAAGCTTAAATAAAAACCCTAGATTTGTCATATCGTGAATGTAAAATTTGAAAATAGTGAAGGTTAACCCGATGCAATATTCCAAAAATTAGGGCTCAGATCCACAGTTATTATACCTGCAGCAGCAGTATATAGTAATCCGTGGCTAGTCAACCAACCTTTGACCTTTTATTAGTTGCCTCCACCAAAAAATTAAAATCAGTTTTCTAAAGTTAAACTTTAGAGTTTGCAAAAAAATATTTTAAATTTTAATAAAAATATTTGTATTTGACTTCTAATTGGTCAATCAGAAATCAGAAATGATGTCATTCTTGGAGTTTGGTATCTGGTTTTCACTTGACACATTGCAATGATGACATCAGCACCCAATATCCTCAGGCTTCTTGCGTAGGACAGGACAATGATGTTGTTCCTGTGAGCTTCTTGTTTGCGATACTTCGTTGTGCTCTCGCCTGGAACGTGAGCTCGGAGTGCCATGCTCAGCTGGAGGAAAGAATAGCCGCACAGCTGGAACAAGCTACAATCACGAATTTCCTGCTTCTATTAAAGGCAGACGGAGAGCAAATTTTTGCATCCAGGTTAGAAATTGATAGTATGCAGTGGATTGTTTCTCATTATATCATTAGTTCACAGCAATCGAATAACGGCACGGACAGGGATGATTTGAAAGATTCTTTATTAAACGACGGAATAAAAAACAGCTTCTACAACACGAATCCCTGTGTTTCTGTCATTGCAAAGGTCTGGGATGAATACCTGGCCAAAATCGCCTTTGATCCCATGCTTTCTCCGTCCATATTTCTGAATCTTATTCTCACAGTATCGTCATCAGCTCGTCTTTCGCATGATCGGCTCTACAAAGCAATTCATATATATCTCAAGGTCAAGTTTCACCTCCATTTTAAAAGGATTGAGATTTCTTTTTCACTTTGCAAACCTTTTGTTGTCGGATTTTTCACAGGGTTTTAAATACTCAAGAGTTTTTTACGGGATGATGATTTTTTTCACTTTGTTTATCCCTTTGTTTGATTTTAAAGATTTTGAGCTTCGTTTTTAAAGAAATGAGATTTTTGTCCATTTTATTTTTCTTTTTGTTGTCAGATCTAAAACTCGAAGATAAGAACCTCCAAGATTTTAAACTCCAATTTTCAAGAAATGAGATTTTATCATTTTGTTGTTCTTTCTGTTGTCGGATTTAGATCTCCGAGATTTTGAATACTCGGCTTTGCAGATCAATTTTGTACAGTCTGGACATAATCGACCTAAATTTTCATGCCTGATATTTTCTGTGCAGACTCATCCGCAGATGTCGGACCAAGAGAGACAAAATATATGTAGAACGCTGAACTGCCAAAAACTATGGAAACAAATCTGCGTTCACGCTGTTCAGAATGATCTGCTACCTTTACGGATGATTGTCCAGGCAATGTTCATGCATCAGTTGCACGCTCGTTCTGCCTTCAATGGGAACAGCTCCCAAAGTAATAATGTCAACGAAGTAAACGAGCATTTACCTGCAGCTCCAAAGATTCCTCTCGTAGGCATCGACATTAGTAATGTCCGTGAAAATGAAAACGGTAGTTTGTCTGCTGGCGGCGAAGCTTTCCGTCAGGCAAACAATTTGAAGGCCGATTTTTACGAAACGAGCAGCAGACTGCGAAACTTAGAAGAGGAAATAGCTCGGATGAGAATCAACCTGCAGGCTTCCTTGAGGAAAAACAGTGTTTATGACATGGACAACACTAGATTGTCTTACAATCACGAAGTCAAGAAATATATTGCAGTAGCTGAAGCCACAGAAATATCTCCACAGCCTGAAAAAATTCTGAAGGCATCGACTAGGTCGGTTTCTTCAAAATGTCTTAAACAGCCGACATTGACGGGCAGAGGCTGCGGCAGTACTGGAGTTACGCGTACTTTTGTCAAGTCAATGCAGAAATTGAGTATGAAAACAAGCAAGCAAACTATTGAAGACGGTGGCAATAATCAATTGTATGATCAATCCACACATCCACCTGCCAAATTGAATGACAGGTCCAGCACAAGACGGCTGCATAGACCTAATCAGTCAGAGTTTCAGTGTGTATCCATCTCTGTAGATTCAGAAATCCGTAGATCGAAGCATTCGAAGAGCCATGATGTTGATGCTACAAAGAGCGTGAGAAGGCGTCACCGTAGGAATCATAGTGCTTCTACATAGATCTTATATTAATATAGTTATCTTCTTGTTTCGATTTCGGTCGATTGTCTTTGAACAGGTAGTATACACCCATCTTGTTTGAGTTTCTGCGTGGCAGAGTTATAAATTAATTGTAATGGAGTGAGACTGGTGTTGACTCTTGCGTTTTATTGACCTTTACGTCCCTATTTTAAAAGATTCTTTATTGGGGAGTATACAACAGTGTATATATATACATTCGCCGGTGTTAGCACGTATCATCGTATCTAATGACATATATTATTGTGGTAGACTCGACAGAGTTGATCGTATATTATTGTATCACATAGTCAAGTGTTTTGTGTAATAATTTGTATTTAACGTTTATCATGACTGAAATTTTAATCAATTAATTTAAATTATAACTATTAATTAAATTACAAAAATATTATTAAAGGTTTTAATGTTTGTATTTTATTTTATTATTTTTATTAAAAAAAATAATGTCTTTTGATTAAAACGATTATGAAAAATTCATTCGAATCTGATCTGATTGTTGTTTATATATATCTTAAAGGTTTTAGATTAATCCGGGACTCTCAGAACTTGTAGGATATAAAAAGAACTGTATCCATAATACTTGCAGTCATGAAATTATAAATAACATTCAATTTTATACAAATTTATTACCTAAAGTTACCATTTCATACATATGACAGCGTCAGCAACCAAAAATTATCAATAAAACAGGGCCCAAACATTTATTAAAGCGTGCACTTTGCGTATGTACGTAATGTATAAACTTTACTAAACATGTAAACGTATGAATTGAAATGATATTGTATCCTTTGGAGACGGACATGGATTTATTGTGTTCGCCCCGTAGTGATTCTGCATTTAGATCAATTGCTTAATGTATAGATTTATCATGGTTTCCTTCAAACAGAACAATTTCACCGATGTACATAGATTTATTAATTTTGCCTTTCTAATAATTTTATTAAGGACTATTTTATAAAAACTATAAAATATCACCATGTACATAGATTTATTATGTTCATCCCTTCAATAATTTTAGTATGGATTATTCTATAAAAGCTTTTTCAACTAGGATTTTTTAGAAACTCCATAACATATTATATTTTTATACCTGTCACCCCAGGTATATAGTAATCGGTTGCTAGTCAACCGAACCTTTGGCCTTCTATTAGTTGCCGCCACCAAAAAATTAAAATCTGTTTTCTAAAGTTAAACTTTAAAGTTTGCAAAAAAATATTTTAAATTTTAATAAAAATATTTGTATTTGATATTTTGTAAACTTCTAATTGGCCAATCAGAAATGATGTCATTCTTGGAGTTTGGTATCTGGTTTTACATTCACTCCATGCTCAAGGCTCTCGTCTTCCTCGTCCTCGTCCGTCCCATCCTCTTTCAATGGTGTTTTCACACACACCCAAACAAATTCAGTGGTTGGTCTCTTCGCAGCCATAGAGTTACAACAACCATAAGGGCATCTGCAGCAACACCTGAAAATAGGGCATTCCCACACAGTACAAATGCTCCATCCAACCCAATTGTTGTTCCAAATAGGAGATTGGAGGAGAGCAGAGCTGTTGCCAATGAAGTTGGGATTGGGCTTGTTGACAAAACATCAGACTCTGCAACGCCCACTTCATCTGAAGACACCTTGCCACTGCTGAAGGTATCGCCAGAGTCTCTGCAATATGAATCGAGGTACCTTGGGGCTATTTCAGACAAGACCAGTGACCCACACAATGATACCAACGGGAATGGAGGGCCAACCAATGTGTCTTATCTAACGAGCATTTTGTCCTCCAAAGTTTATGAGGTGGCCTTTGAATCCCCACTACAGTATGCACCCAAGATAAGTCAGAGGTCCGGGGTGAGGATTTTACTGAAGCGCGAGGATCTGCAGCCTGTAAGTATATTCATTACGATTGAACTTATCATCTCGGTTTGTTTTTTCTACTCGTCGAATGTGGATTTGTGGGTCGGTTTACTTCCCAATTTTTATAAAAAAAATGTCGACATACGAGTCAGTCTGCAAGCACATGTGTACCAGCTTTGCAAAATGGTGACTCTGTGTACCAACTATGCCAAATGGTGAAAGATGGAGAGCATACAGTTCTGCACTGCTCAAGCGGCAGGTACTAAGCGACTTCGTTGCTTATTCAACTTGTTTTATTTAGCAATTATTATAAATGAATGCATAGATCGATTTATGTGGACTATATGCATATGTTCTTGGGAGACGCAAATCTTAGATCTAGATAATGATTAAATATTTAAATAGAACCCATAGACGTGGATGCAATATAACAAATTCACTTCCTTGATCGATACTTTGTTGACTAATGAATGTAGAATCCCTATGAAATGGAATTGTAAACGTCACTTAGTCATTTAGCCTTATGAAGAATACATGTTAACGTAGTCATGCTTGATCCTACTAATGGTGTTATTGATAGGATCTCCACTGCTTCATGCGTAAAACATGAGTAGGGTTTACCTACTTATCAATACAACTTAGAATGGACGCCATATAATTAGGTTATGAATTAGTCATAACAAAGTTAACAAACCTGTGGACTAACTCTTGCGAATATAGCTAGGTGTGTCGATTAAGATCATGTAGAGTTTAATTGTCGACTAGATTAAAGGAGTAATCCCTGGGTTATTGATAAGAAGGGTATTAAGATAATATTTGAGACAATAAAGTTTGGAAATTGTCTCAACTTAAGACAAAAATAAAATTGTGTATTGTCTTAAATATCGTCTTTAAGCGAGTGTCTTAAACTATTGTCTTAATTTATTGCCTTAAACCATTGTCTTAAAATTTAAGACAATGGTTTAAGGCAATAAATTAAGACAATAGTTTAAGACACTCGCTTAAAGACGATATTTAAGACAATACACAATTTTCATTTTGTCTTAAGTTGAGACAATTTACAAAACTATTGTCTCAAATATTTACACAAATATTGTTTGAATACCCTCTTTTGTCTCTTTAAATACTATTTTCTTCAAAAATAAACTACGATGTCCTATATGGTATTCATTTTTGGAAGGACATAGTGGAATTGAACCACCAATCTTCTTCTTTGTGATGAAGACGCTTTATCATTAAGCTAGTGCCCTTTAAACAATTAAGGAAACGATGTACATTGTTGTTTAAAATCTAAAAGAAATGTCATGTCAAT
>LPNX010395318.1:1675-83703 GCA_001517045.1 Pseudotsuga menziesii | reverse complement strand
TGATAACACCTTAAAGAGATGTCTTGATTAAAATAGGAACACCAACATATTTATTTACATTATAGTTGATAATACAACACACCAACTAATAGTTGGTGTATAGTATATCCATAGATCTCTCTAAAATATAGGTCTATGTTTTTCACCAATTAGATAAATAAGTCTACACACTTAACTTAGCGGGTTTAATTCAATTGAAAGATCTAGACAATGGTTATTTATAGCCACACAGTTTGTTGAAAATAGTTGCGATTTTAACACAAATATGATTAGAAAGTACATAATGATCAGTTTAATTTGGACTTAGTTTTGGAGGGTGCAACCTATTTTAATTTGATATAAAAAACACATGAACTTCTGAATAGTTAATAAACTTGAAATGGAGAGTTAAGAGAATAACTTGTTCTCTTCTATTGTTAAAAAAGATAAGTATTAATAAAAGATTGCATAGTATGACTAAATGTTTAATATTTAAAATTAAAATTTCAACAACTCAACTAATAATTAAGATTGAATAATAACCTCTCCTTTTTATTTGAAAATTGGAAAATGTAAAGTACATAGAAAAAGAACTTGTAATGTTATCACATAGATATTAAGCTCAACTTTGTAATGTTGAAAGGAAATAAGAAATAGATATTTATAAGTGGGTCAAAAGAAGAAACATAAAACTATTCAAAATTTTACATGCAATCAAATTGATTATGGTTTGTAAGCTAAAACCCATGCCAACAAATGTGACCAAAACTATCTATTAATGAATATTAATATGAATGGAAGATACATCTAAGCTTCAAGATGCAAATTGTTGATAGATCTGAATTTCAGACCATATTACTGAACGCTTACATAAAAAAAAGGTAATGGTCTAAGGAGATGAATTTAACTTTTGAAATTCCAAAGCTTTATAAAAAGTAGCATATAAATATGATTATTTCTGACATTATTATAGAAATAAAACATTGATGCATATGAAAGTTCTTCCAAAATGTATTATTCAATTGTTTAAATAACTGAAACAAAGATCTAGTTCATTTAAAAAATGGTTAAGGAAAACCCAACAAGAAATTTGTCTTATGTAAATAAAGGAAACTTAGATCTGATTTATTTAAAACAATAGTTAAGGAAAAAACCCATTAATTTTTTTTTTCTTACTATGTGAAAAATTAGTTACAAATACCATTCTTTCATCATTCTTTCATCGTTGGCGTTCCTTTTAAATGGAAAGAGTAAGTAGTCTCTATACAGATTGGATTGAAATGAAAGAGTTACTTATATATGCTATGTATCTTATAATTTGATTAAATAAAAAAGACAGTTTTCCAGAAAGATGCGGCATACCTCTCGATTGTTGATGAAATACGAATGCAACATACCTCTCGATCGCTGATGCAATACGAATGTGGATCCGTTTGTAATGTTGATGAGAAACCAATAACAGTACAAACTCAAAACTGTATGGGAACAAATGAAAGCAAAATTTAGCAAAAGATGCATGCAAAAGAGTGTAAAAGAAATTAGTTTTTCCTGGAAAAAATGTCAATTTCTTACTTTAAAAAATAGTAACTAAAAATCAAAAGCAATATAAATTAGATATTTAAAAATAGTAACTAAAAAATAAAATTAATATAAATTGGATTTTTCTTACTTTAAAAATAGTAACTAAAATTAAAAAACAATATAAATTAAATGTTTCAGACAAAATATTAATTTTGGCACCCAAATTATGCAATTCCAATGAAAACTACCCTTTGAACAATTTCTAACTAAAATTAAAAACAATATAAATTAAATGTTTCAGACAAAATATTAATTTTGGCACCCAAATTATGCAATTCCAATGAAAACTACCCTTTGAACAATTTCTGCAAGATTTTGGCCATAAAACTTATAGTATTTTAGGTGAAAATGGTCTAAAGTTTAGCGATTACACTTGATAATTATATAGATTCCCAACATGTAACACTTTTAATATATTTATTCAATGTTTACTTTTTATTGTTAGAAGGACTATCTAGTTTTTCTTTACATTATAAAAGACTTAAATGCAATAAGTTAGAAAGAGAAAGATAAAAGACTTAAAGACAATAAGAATAGGTTATTGTTAATTGATAATGACAATCTCATGTATTATATGATCATATCAAATGACGACCAAGTGTTATATTTATATTGCTTATGATAGAATCATTTTTTCTTTCGGTGGATTTGGTTATATTATAATAATCAAACCATGACAAATTATTAAATTCTTTATTTATGATAGGATCAATTTTTTAGTAGTTCATTTGGTCAACAATAATCACATGATATTAGAGTTATTTTACGCGTTAATTATTAACTTTTCATGCAAGATAAGTAGTTCTAAATGATAAAAGTTTATCTCCATAATTTTTTTCTTCATAAATCAAATTTAAGATCATTAAATTTAAATGTTCAGATCTAATATCAATGTTTAAGCTTTAAGAAAAGTGTCGTAGGATTACTAGACTTATATGAAGTCATCCTCCACTCTATTACTTCAAAATTACATAAGCTTCTAGAGTTACTAGAGAAAAGAAAGTCGTATGGCCTTAGGGGTAAGAAAACTTAAATCTGACTATTACTATTATTCTACTGAATCTATTTATATACAAAAAACTTAATAGAATATAAAATAACCGTTTGTAGAAAAATAACTTAACATGGAAATCCGAACCAGGAAGTGGTCGTGTTGTCGTAGGAGACATGGGATGAATTAAGGGGGTGGAACCTCCTTCAGGATGGGACAGTCCCACCCTTCTTCCTCTGAATTTGTGACAGAATTAGTGGCAGACATGAACGTCGGTGGAGGAGACATCTGGCTTCCTAAATCTTCACAATCCCGCACACATTTGAATAGAGGTTCAATGGTGAACGGGATGGGAAAGAGCACGCTGGTTGCAGCTTTCGGAGACGGTACCAACCCTTTACCCATTGATTTTCCTCTTGTAGCACTGCCACACCCCACCTCCATTACATTGATGCATAGTTTTTGATTCGCTAGACATTTCTAGGAAAATATGACGTCCAGGATGCTAAGCTAGTTGTCCATGTCGGTCATTTTGGCCTTGACAGAAAGAACATTGTTGCAAGTCGAGCTCCAACTTCCCAACATGTCTTCCATAAGAACCACCATCATACTTTTAATCATCTAATAATGGTTGATTCTTCCCCTACCTCTCCTAGTGGTTATATGCTCGTTAACCAGACGACCTTCATAGTCGTCAATTAAAACACGAAAATACATTGAAATTCTAGCTTCGTAACCCTCCTTTGGCATAACACTCAAACCCCGTTGATATTTTCCATGGACAGTACTTCCCCTATGATGGGTCCCCTATTTCATGGACATCATAGAGACCAGAGCTTGTGGGTGCCGTAGGTGGAGGTTGTGGAGCTGCGAAACCAACAGTAGTAGAATGTGTTGCAGAATGAACTAATCGTGTAGAGTGGAGGCGAAAATGTGGACACATAACCATAAGAAAACATACAAAATATGGTGAAAATGGATAGTGGCGCCACCTTCCATGGATACCTTTGTATCATGTTCCCTCTGTACCTAAAGAAAACTTGCACGCTTCAGACTAATATCCATTAAAACTAGGTTGAATTTTGATGGAACATGCTCGAGCATCGCTAGCTTGGGACGAGACAGACTCACCCACCCGCGCATCATAACTAAAGGTTTACAAGGGAGTATTAATGCATCCAACATGTGTGGTGCTACGCTGCTGACTCCCAGAACGAGGCACAATGCGCTGTCAGTCGGGAAGGATGGAACTCACATTCGGGTTGCATGAACAATATTTAAAAACCCTTATAAAATTATACTATTTGAGTAAAATGATATTATTTTTTATAATAAGAATTTAAAATACATACATACATACATACATACATACATACATACATACATACATACATACATACATACATATATATATATATATATATATATATATATATATATGTTTGCATCGATCATAGATTCCAAACAAATATATATTAAATCCGTGATATTTACCTTCACAATGGCATCCAAAACCTTAATGATTTTTTGGTATGTCCATTATAAAATCCAATCAGAAATGATTGATTAATGCTAAAAAGAAGTGATGAAAACTTGACTTGTTCTTGACCTTGGGTCAACAGATAAATGAAACAATGGAACACAAAATTGAAAGGATGAGTATATTGGTGATTGGTGATCTTTGCCCAAGTAATTCCATTGATGTTGATAATGTAAGATGCACGCAATTTTCTGATTCATTTGTAACTTAATATAATCCATAAATTATGTAACGGATGATCACCGCTAGATGTTATAAATATAATGACACACTTAATCCAAAAATTTGCAGCATCTCTAGATAATCTTGGAGAAAGATTGGGCAAATCCATAAGCGTTTTATAACGCATAACCTCAAAATTAAAAGCAATACACCCTACCCTATTCTCCTTATAGAAGTGGGTCTTTCCCCTATCGAGAGCCTAGCTATGGCTAGGCTCCTGTTGTACAAGCACAAAATCAATAACATGGGAGACCATAAACTTCCTAAGTTAGCTTTAAATTCCAGCCAAAACCACCCAAGGCTCAAGCAAGGCTGGTATAAAGATACCAGGGCTTGGTTAAACCATTGGGAGATCGAGAAAAATGTTACATTGCAAAATATTAATAACATTAAAAGTATTGTTACTTCTAAGTTTGAGGAGAAAATGTGGCGTCAGAAAGATTTAGAGGATAAAAGAAAATTAAGATATTATAAGGAGGTCATCAACCCTACTCTAGAAGATCAAAAGTATCTCTCGATTTTAACTAGTTCAAGAAAAAAATTAATATAGCGAAGATAAGGACGGACTCTCATGAGCTACATAGTGAAACTAGTCGTTGGGCAATTCCTGAAACACCTTGGGTGGAAAGGAGCTGTCATCTCTATGAGAATATGAACATTGAGGATGAAAAAAACTTCCTCTTAGAATTCCCTCCGTACACCCACATTAGATCTCAATTTCATAATCTTTGTTGCAATCTCGACCTCCCTAGCCTTTTAACTTTTCAAAATTATAGTGAGCTTGGGATGCTTCTCTCCAAGCTCTTTGAGCATAGAAATACAATTTTAAAACAAACTAAATAATTTGTTTCTTTAGGTTCGATAAACTAAAGTTTGGTCTAAGAAGACATTAACTATCATCATCATCATCATTATATAGCAGGTGGTATTTTGAATATATATATACAAATTTACATAACATAGTAGAATTTTATGTATAATAGAATATATATATAGATATGACATTTTTTTTATTAGAGATTCATTTCAATTCATCGATTTTATGCTTGAATTCTTCAACTTCCCTTGTCCACTCGCATTAAAAATATTGTAATTTAAAAGATAAAATATTCGTATGGGTGCATTCTTTAACTTTCCATGTTAAATCCCATCGTAAGATGAATAAATAATATTATTGGGTGAGTCTTATTTTCAAATAATATTATTGGGTGAGTTTTATTGGAAGTTTGGGCGTTAATTCAAATCTATATACAATACGAATTCATTTGGTTGGTTCACATGAAAGTGAGGATTGCATTTAAATGCAAGTACAAGCCCTAAAATCAAACATCTATGAGCAGGTGTACCAGGGAAAGGTGTCAACCAAAATATCCACGCTATATGTCGATAATGACATCATTTTCCAACATCAAATAGAAAACCAAAATAATTAATTTCAAATATAAAAAATTGTTTTCAATGTTTAACATTTGATTTTGGTTTAATGTTTCGATCCTCAAGGTCAGCTAATGCCGTGAGGAATCAACTATATGTTCCCTTCAAGGACATAATAAAGTTATTAATTATATTAAATTTAAATATTTGAAAGTGAGGCATTATTATTTTTTCCATTGTCCATGGAGGGGAATAGAAATTCAGGTGTTCGAAGTTGGGTTTGTAATTGAATAAATTCACAATTTAATTTCAACAATGTTAAAATTCAAACTAATATATTTTGTGTACAAATCCTAAACCCTAGGAACCCTGAGCCCCAAACCCTACTCTTCCATTTCCTAGAGTAGGGAAGGTTTGTATATACCTTGGTTATATAAGTGTTTCCATCTGATTCAACAACCCATCCAATAAAATTCCGTATAATGGAAACGGTGGCTACCTTTCAATATTGTGGCCATTATCAATGATGTTCTCAACTTTAGAAGACAAAATAACGACTGTAACTCATGGTTTCATCCATATCTAATTATAAATCATGATTTCCAAATTTGATATTTCTAAATATGGAATAGTATCTGCTTGGAGCTTCCTAAATAAGGAATACAATCTTACAACAACAAATTTTTAATTTACATAGAGTGTTATAATAATATACATTGCACCAATGCATTTGTAATTACTAATGCACATGTTCTTCTAAACATTGTATGCATTATTGTAGAACATCTGCAAAACAACCCGTAAAAGAAATTATCCACTATATTTGATAGTGGATAGATAACTATGTATTTTTAAATCTTGTTGACAATGGTGGGCTTAGTATCTAAAGATGCACCATGAAACCCGAAATTTTGTTATGCACTTGTAATGTCCCTCGGGGATATAAAGGGGTATGAGGGACATATAATTATCTCCCTCTAATTAGATAATTTTAGCACAACAAATGAGTTAAACAAATATTAAATTTCATTTTTCAGGATTTAATCCTTGCAAATTCTGTTTAATTACCAATAAATTGAAATAAATTCAGTAACTATTCTAACATATGATACAAGGAATGGGAAGGATTAATAACACCTTATAGCAACATCAAATATCCATTCCAAGTAAATTGAGACATAAATTCCACCTCTAAGGGCCATTTACTCTTAATCATGATTAACTAGTAATTAGTGTTCTAATTACGATACTTAACGACACTTAGCACACAATCGACAATACTTAACATAAATTAATTTGTTTATAAATTAAATATTGTTTATAAAGTCCAATGTCTAATCAACACTTGATAACATGGAAATCAGTCATAATTACCATTTTCAAATTAATTAAACATAGTAATTATGAAAATGATTCCACAATAACTTGTTAACTAGTCGTTCAATACTAACAACCAGTCTTGCACAAATTCTACATGCAATCATGCTAATGAACCAAAAAGTGAACCTACATCCATTATACACATATTTAAGCATGGACATACAAGAAAATAAAGTACCATTGCATATCTAAACCGAGTACATAAATGAAGAATATTTCAAGTTCAATCAGTACAACTAGTTAATAAACACTGCTAGGAATTCAATCAAACCAATCATACTGAGTTTTGAGGCACAAAGAGGTGAAGATACGCATCTGTAAATTACAATTATAGAGCACATTTAAAGTACCAAGAAATAGAATATGGCTGTAAATTCATCTTTTATCAAAAAGAAATATTCGAATCTAAAAACTATTTACCAATTTCACCGAAATGTACCTAGTTTCCAATTTAACTTTCCAAATTCCAAATAAAGAGAAATATATGAATATTGTATCTCATGGAAAACATATCATGGTTCACTTAAATTCATATGTCTGTAGATTTCCACCCATATAAAATCCATTAAACAACTCATAAAACAAGTTAATTCTACTCATATGAATTGAATAGTATTTCTAGGAATCGCTAGAATAATTAAATCCATAGCTCATAGAATCATTCAGATGAAATTCCAAATATAAATAAAAAAATTATCATTCATAAAATAGGTGAATATAATTTTTTTTTTTTTCAAACACTTCATATGCAAAGTCACAAATCTACTTAAAACAATTCCATTGAAGGAGCTAGAAATTGGAAATTGATCTAGAATTTCAGTAGGCATTTCCCCAACACCACCAATAATATTTATCCTCACATTCTTAAACAAAATTAGATATTATTTCAATCTATAATCATAAAAATAAAAATCAGGCATTTTTACAAACACTTCATGTGCTAAGTCTCCAAACTATGCCAAATAGTCTGATCGAAGAACTAGTTTTCGAACAAATGGTAGAAGCGTCAAAGAGAAGTGTCTTAAACCATTCCGAGGTTATTATACCATAAAAATACACATTATATAATGAACATGGGAATACATATCAATTCCTTATCATAGGTACCAAATAATTATTTCCTCAAACAAATTGTGCACAAAATCCCCAAAAACTAGTTTCCAATTCCTTCATAAAATTTACTTGCATAAATGATTGAATTTTATGAGAAATCTCTTCCAAAAATAAATCATACGTTTCATCAAACATTTTATGTTCATCCATAAAAAAATAATATCGTATTCAATTAAATTAAATAAAAATGAGATAAATCACTTATCTTATCAATGTGCAATTGGAATCAACCGGACCATGCTCCACCTAGCCTTTGGCACTTCCAAGCTAGATCTCACTTTGACAGGACACCCCTAAGCTAAGGCTATAGATCCACAACAAAGGTGCACTCAACAATAGCTCAAGTATCAGTTTGAGAAGCCAAAACTCTATTCCGCATCACATACTTCCTCTTCCACCCCACTACCAGGTGCAATGGTAATCTAGACCCCCTAGGACATTGAAATATTGTGAGAATTTCTATATACAGCAATATCTAGGAGCCTTAGAGAAAATCACAAATCAAATTTGATGCAAAACCAACAAAAACCCATTAAAAGAGAAGCAATTTACACATGCAATGTGAACTCAAACGGGTTATTATTTGACTTTCTAACATCAAAACATGTTACTAACAGGTTTATATTACTTATGAAGTGGGTTTTTAGGCTTGGGAAGCCCAAAATGACTGTAAAAGTGAAATTGGCCAAATTGGCCTCAATCCCCCTAGGTGGGCCAAACACGCTCCAAATCAGCCCAAATGGCCACGAAATGCTGTGTGGACATGGATGAAGTGACATGGACAAATCATAACACTTTGCCATGTGTGGGTGTGCAAAATTAGGTGAGTGAGAGGCTCTAGGTGGCATTAAATGCACCAAATCAGTCCAAAATTGGACAAAATCCACCTCTAGCGCTCATAGTCAACCAAATTATCGACATTCAATGAATGGGAGTGCACCATAAATGATGAGTGTGCACATGTGGATGGTTGAATGAGCTGGATCACTCATGTGGGTGTGAATGCCCCAATTTAACTGGTTATTAGTCCAACTAAGCACCCTAAGTCCAAAATCATAGTGTATTAATGCAAAAATGCAATAAATTTGACTAGAGACTTAGACTAAGGTACTAAGGGGTTGGATTACTATTCTAACACCCTCCCTTAACCAAAAAATTAGTACATCTCATAAAATGAAGGAGGCCTTGGCAACAAAGGCTCAAGTCACCTCAATACATAAATCATAAATTTTATTTACCCATATGAAGTGAAGAAAAGAAGGAAAAATACATGGGACAAAACCTTCCCTCAAGAATGGACATGGGGCTGAAACCTGCAACAAATAGTATCAATCACCATCCATCACTCACTCCAAGCAAAGATCTGAAGTGAGTAAAGGTCTCTTTGTGAAACTCTGGGTGAAGATGTTGGTAGTTTGTTTGATGGATGGGAAATACTGCAATGAAATCACCCTGTCATGCACTAAGCACCGAATGTAGTGCATATGGATCTCAATATGCTTTGTTCTATGCCTCTGAACTGGATCAATAGATATCTTGATGGAACTTTTATTTCCCACCCAAATGTTGGCAGGATAATCAATTGTGACACCAAATTTCCGAAGGATACCCTGCAACCAAACACACTATGTAGTTGCATTGACTATTGCCCTGTAATCGACCTCTGCTGAAGAAAGAGAGATGGTATGATTTTTCTTACTTTACCAGAAAATGGGACCTTCAGCAAGCATGAAAACAAAACCTAAAGTTGATTTTCTTTCAGTGGGATCTCCAACCCAATCCAAATAAGAAAATCCAGCTAGTTGAAGTGAATCACTAGTTGAACAGTGCACCTCGAAATTATTTGTTCCTTGGACATACTGGAGAATTATTTTGGCCACCTTCCAATGGATCTCATGTTTCTAGTGCATATTTCTTGCTACCACACTTACATCATAAGATAAATTAGGTCTTGTATGTGTAAGATAGAGCAAGATACCAACTAGCTTCCTATAGAGTGTACAATCAATGAATGGAGAATTGCCAAATTCACATAACTTGATGCGATAAAGGAAAGGGCACTTGGATGCCTTACAATAAGCCATGTTAAAATTATTTATCAGGTCTGAAGCATAATTTGGTTGACTCATCATGATGCCCCTTTCAAATTGCTCAATTTCCAAACCCAAAAATTGTCTTAGCAATCCTAGATCAGTCATGGAAAATTCACTTTGTAGAGATGCCTTAATTGAACCAATTGAATTGTTGCATCTCCCTGTAATCAAGAGCTCATCAACATAGAGAACAATGGAGTGAAAAATACCATCATTTTTCTACAAACATACATTTGGATCAGATTTTCATCTCATGAAAGCAGGCGAGAGCAAGAAAGCATCCATTTTTGCATACCAATCTCTGGGGGCTTTCTTGAGTCCATAGAGTGATTTATTCAACCTACAAACAAGTTATGGATCCTATTGGAAACCTTCATGTTTCTGCATGTATATCTCTTCCTGTATCTCACCATGTAAGAATGCACTCTTGACATCGATATGGTGCACTTTCCAACCCTTACTAGATACAATTGCTAGAACTAGTCTTATGGAATCCATCTTTGAAACCGATGCAGAGGTCTCGGTGTATTCCACACCATGGAATTGAGAGTATCCCTTAGCAACTAATATTGATTTTTATTTTACATCTGAACCATCAGCAGCAAGTTTGGTTCAAATGATCCAGTTGCATTGAACAAGCTTCCTTTTGGGAGGAAGGGGAACCAATTCCCATATCTCATTCTCTTGGAGATAATGGAATTCTTCTTCCATTGTTGTTTTACATCTTGGGTCATGGCAAGCTTGCTGATATGACTGTGTATTAGATCCAATCAAGATATAACAATGCTCAGTAAGATCACTTTCACTAGCAAAGGAAGCATTACTAGATTGAGATCTAGTCTTCCTAGGCTCTTAGGGATTGCCAGCCAATTCCCCTGTAGCTTGTATGATTTTTTCAGCCCAGTTGGGCCTTGATGGTGACTCATATACAACAATGTCATATACATCCATATTATTATCAAATGTATCAGAAAACATATAGCATGAATAATCACTTACATCATCAAATTGTTGAGGAGAAGAGCATTCCCCCGGTGCAAGCACAAAATATGGTATTGGTTCCTCTTCGAATTGCACACTTCTCTCAATGAAAGTCTTGAGTGTGGAAGTGTCAAAGAGTTTGTAACCTTTTGTATCCTCACCATACCCAACCATGATTCATTCCTTTCTTTGTGGTTTCAAGGACTTCCTCTTTTCAGAAGGGATTCGAGCCCATGCTCTTGATCCAAAAATCCTCAAATTTGAGACATTTAGTTTATGGCCAAACCATTCCTCATAGGGAGTCTTTCCTTTGACTGATTTGTGGAAGGATCTGTTATGTATATGTGCAGCATATTAGAATTGTTGTGCCATTTAGATCTTTAAGCAATTAACTCTGAATAATATTTGCTGTAAAAGGAGTATGAAGATACAAACTGAAAAAAACAAACCACATAGGAAACAGATGAGTGTAGCTCGGGAATTTACAATATCATTCACATTAATTAAATCCGGTGTTACAATAGTTTACATAAAGGAAGAATTCAAATGTGTTAGGGAGAAATTAGAATCTACCAACTAGATCTGACTGTACCTAACTGACTACCTAACTCATGGTGTCTCAATCAATATCAGAGTTCAATAGATCAACTCTGAAATTTCCAGCCAACTCATGCAATCAGTAATAACTAGTTAACTCAGTGCAACTGAGTGTGGTAGGTGGGAAAAGGTGCCTACTCCACATGCAACCATGCATTAGCCATGCATAACTAGCGCTAGCTAAATGATTATGATCTAACTGAAAGTAATTGGAATCTAACTAAGACTAACTAGTTCCAACTCCAATTAACTGATGGAGGTTGGTGCTGGGACTCCAAGTGGCTCCTAAAATGTAGGGATTGGTCTAGGAGGCACCCAAACTGATGCATGCACATGTAGTAAGTAGAATTTAACCTCTAGAAATGTTACCCACATTCTATTAACTATTACATGTGGCCCCATTAGGCCAAGTGGACCCAATGGTACTAGTGGACCCAAATAATTAATTAAGGTTCCTAAGTTAGGCTAAATAATCTAAATAGAAAGTATGGTCAAGGGAGGATTAAAAATCCTAACACCCCCCGTGAATCCTAACTTGGACAACTATGGGCCATGGTAACAAGACAATAGCTCACCCAAATACAATCTTAAAGACATTAAAAAAATGTTTCTTAATACAACCGAGGAAACAGGGGAAAACCTCATGGGAACCCCCCCCCCCCTCAAAATAAGCACGAATACAAATTTTGAATAAAAACTTGTGAAAAGTTTTGCTGCCATTTGTAGCACTATGTAGCAGCAAATGCAGTATCTTGGTTCTTCTATGTAGGTGAACCTCTGAATCCAAACAAAATTCTTATGTCCAGAGGAATATTCCTCTTTGGAAGAAGAATAATGTACTCAACTGAATTAGAAATATAACCAACTGCACGATGAAAACTGGACCCATGTAGAGCAGCTGAAATCAACTGATGAGAGAGAAATATTTCTTAAGAATTAAAACCATATGAGGAACACCCAAGAATCCGATATATGTCATCCTTGAAAAGAAAACCATGTGTGGAAAAATCAGCCCCAAGTGTTAGGAGCAAGTGTCTAGGTAGATGCAGAATCTCTTCCTCTTTACTAGTTCTGTGAGGGGATGAGCATGTGACCAAAGGTAGAGAAGCCCTGGGACTATGGAGAGCGAATGGCTGAGCTCCATAATATGATATTGCTTCATAAATAACCAATAACTCAAAAAATATAATATCAACAAACTCATAAGAGAGAACTAACATTGAATCCTCAACAACAAAATTTAAGGAGACTTGTGGTGCTTGATTTGTCACATCAAAATTGATGAAACAAGTTACAAGAAATACTGAAATATATTGAATCTTAAAACCTGAAACACATATTATGATATCAGAAAATCAGATCCAAAAAGGTTCATATTAGATCCAAAACTGTGCTCCACTGATATAGTAGATGCACAATTTTCTCCTTCTTCAAAATTCTGATTTTTGGTGCATGCAATCCTGTAGGAATTTACTGGAAGCTCTAGATTAATGAGAGTGAATGGATCACTACTATAATATGATATTATTTCCATAATATCATGGATTTACTTATCTACACACCAACAACATTACTATATATAGAGAAATCAAATTCCTCTACCTTTTCTAAAACAGTCACCAGTACAAACTATGCACAAAATTTAAAGAATCACTCGAGAATTTTTGCAAAGAATAGAAGGAATGTTTTATTCAAATAAAGAGATTCGAATGCATTCTTTTGGATCAGCCATGTGAGGAGATGAGATATCAGATATCTCATACACTTCTGGAGCAATAAGAGAAGGAGTCACACTAAGGAGACTTTCTTCAATTCGAATTGACTGTAGGGAAAATTCTGCTTCTTCTTCATCTTCAACAATTTGATTTTTTGCAAGAGAGGTCATGAACTCATCATACTGGATTTTATCTGAACCTCTCTCAACATTTTGGATTTTAGAGTCATCTCCCATATGACTTCTAGGTCCTCCCAATAGAGGGAAAGTGATGAAGGATTTCCTGGAGGAAACCATGTGGTTGGATGCCCCAAAATCTATCAAATAAGCCTTCGATGGAGAGAGGATTGCATGCAAGAATATCTCATCTTATTCAGTCTACTCTTCATCATCAGACATATCTACACCTTGTGGAAGGGAAATATTGTTCTGTACACATAGAGCTTTCATATGGTTGAGGGTCTTCTTTATGCACGCATCTTCTGGATGAAAACCCCTCATACAATAGGAACACTTTTTCTTTTCAAACTTATTTTTTTTGTTAGAGCTGAAAGCTCCTTCGGAAGTCTGTTGATTCTATTTAGGCTTCAAATTAGCTGCTTTGGGCTCCTTCTTATTTGATTTCCCTTTTCCATGCGCTTTGCTAGAGTCAATAACTAGGAGAGCCTGATCTTTGGAGATCTTGATGACTCCCATTCGAATCAACTTTTCTTGCTCCTTGATTAAGGACTTGGAAAAGGATTTAATTTAAGGAATTTTCCAACAAGGGAAGCTATCTCACTTGGAATGAAATATAGAAACAAATACATAATACTCAGGACCGATTTTGTTGAGTATGGAGAGGAAAATTTTCTCATCCTTCCTTTTCAGTCCGCATTGTCTAGATTGAAGTGCAAGAGACTTGAATTTAGTAAACAATTGCTCAATAGTATTGAAACTGCTGGGATGTAAGGCTACCAGCTCATTCTCCAGGAGGAATCCCTGAAGCTCATCTTGTTTGCCAAATAAATCTTCAAGCTTCTCCCAGGATTTTCTAGGTGTCTCCAAACCTAGAGAAGATCTCTAGATATATGAGTGCATAGATAACCGAAAGCTTCATCACAACGGTTCAAAAACTTGTTCTTTTCAATTGGCTGATGGGGCTCAACCTCCCTTCCAAGTATTATCTTAAGGTAGCCATACTTACACAATGCCAGTTGCATAACAATCCTCCAATCAAGATAATTGGAAGTTGTAAGGATCCGTGGTGTAGGAGATTGAGAATCCATAATTCTCCCGGATGAGAGATCACAAAACTTCACACAAGCTACATAACACCTGTATATTTTCACTGCAAAACACTAAAACATTCGAAATTTTAGAATCATTATTTTACTCTCAACATGAACATATTTTCGGGGTCTATCACGCCCTCGCCGCTGCTCTAAATAAATTTAGAGCTAGCAAATCATCATAGGGTACTTTTGTGGAAACCCAGCTGCTTCTGATGTTCAATGGAAATAAACAAACATGAAACCTTCCTGAGAAGGCTCTGATACCATATTAGAACTGTTGTGCCATTTAGATCTTCAAGCAATTAGTTTTGAATAATATTTGTAGTAAAAGGAGTATGAAGATACAAACTGAACAAAACAAGCCACATAGGAAACAGATACGTGTAGCTCAGGAGTTTACAGTATCATTCACATTAATTAAATCCGATGTTACAATATTTTACATAAAGGAATAATTTGAATGCATTAGGGAGAAATTTGAATCTACCAACTAGATTTGACTGTACCTAATTGGCTACCTAACTCATGGTGTCTCAATCAATATCAGATTTCAATAGATCAATTCCCAGATGTCCAGCCAACTCATGCAATCAGTAATAACTAGTTAACTTAGTGCAACTGAGTGTGGTAGGTGGGAAAAGGCATCTACTCCACATGTAGCCATGCATTAGCCATGCATAACTAGTGCTAGCTAATTGATTGTGATATAACTGAAAGTAACTGGAAGCTAACTAAGACTAACAAGTTCCAACTCCAACTAACTAAGGGAGGTTGGTGTCGGGGCTCCTAGTGGCTCCTATAGTGTAGGGATTGATCTAGGAGGTTCCCAAAATGATGCATGTACATGCAGTAAGTGGAATTTAACCTCTAACAGTGTTCCCCACACTCTAGTAATTGGTACATCTGGCTCCATTAGGCTAAGTGGACCCAATGGTACTAGTGGACCCAAATAATTAATTAAGGTTCCTAAGTTAGGATAAATAATATAAATAGAAAGTATGGTCAAGGGAGGATTAATAATCCTAACACAACACAATTAATATCCTCAGCCCATAGCTTGGGGCTTATATCCCTTTCTTCAATCATGCATGTGGCCATCTCCTTGAGAGATCTATTTTTCGTCTGTCACACCATTTTGCTATGGTGTGTAGGGAGTTGAATGTTCCATTTGGATGCCACATTCCTCACAAAGGTTCTTCATATTTTTGTTGAAATAATCCTTCCCATTATCATTCCTAAGGATCTTAATCTTATGCCCACTTTGATTCTCTACTAGTGCCTTCCAAATCTTCAATTGCTCAAAAACTTCATATTTTAATTTAAGGAAGTACACCCAGTAGAATCTCGAGTAGTCATCAATAAATGTGAGTACATACCTTGATCCACCATAGAATGGAGTGGGCAGAGGACCAATCAGATATGAATGTACCAAACCATGTGGTTGTGTGGCTGTCCTTTCCATCCCATTCTCATAGCTTCGCTCTGGATGCTTCCCAACTACACACCTAATCCAAGCTCCATTTGATGATTTGGTTTGTGGAAGGCCTTCCACCATCTCATCTCTGTGTAGAGCTTGGAGGTACTTGTAGTTCATGTGACCAAAAATATCATGCCATAGCTTGGAAGTATAATTTTCATGTGAGAGGAGAGCTTGGTCATTAGAAGTAGGTAGGAAATTCAAAAACTTGTACATCCTCTCATGGTGGTCTGCATACCGAACTGCAACAACTTGGTTTGATGAGATTTTTTCAATCTATACCAAGTCTGGAGTGAATGTCACTCTCTTTTCTTCTCCTATATGGGTCATTTAAAATACCGAAAACAATTTTTTTGCCATTTTTGGTACATACAACACATCACTGAAGTAACCATGCTCTAAACCAATCCTACCAATTCCCTTGGTATGGATTTCAGAGTCATCCCCCATTCAAACTGTTGGGCCAGCATTTGAATGCATGGAGGAGAATATCTATATGGTGGCTACCATGTGTCTAAAATCCCCTAAATCAATGATTAAGGATGAGGAATTAGAGGTACATGCTACCAAGGCATGGCATTTTTCCTTGTTGTCTGAACTGGTTGTGCCATCTTTCTTCCTTGCTCCATCTAGGACAGAAATGTTATTTTTCTCTAGTAGCTGCACCATCTGGTCAATGGTTTTATTCATGCATGAGCTCTATGGATTCCATCCATTGTGGAAATAGGTGAATTTGGTCTTCCCTTTCCCTTTCTTGTCCTTCTCCTTGGGAAGATTCGAACCCCTATCACTAGATTTGGGTTTTTCTGATTTTCTCTTCTTTGGTAGCTTTGAAATCTTTTCATTTTGCTTTCCCTTTGAGGAATTAGAAACTCCCATGGCTAAGGCTTGATCCTTAGCCTTTATGGTTCCCATTTGGACTAGCTTGTCATGCTCCTCGGTGAGGGACTCCATGAAGCTAGCTATATTTGGCATTTTCCAGTTTCAAAGTGTTAACTTTCCAAAATGAAATGTGCTGACAAAGTTTGAGAATTTTGGCCCCAACTTCGAAAGAATGGACATAATCAACTGATCCTCTTTCTTATCAATCCCAAATTTATTTATCTGGATCACAAGTGACTTAAAATTGGTGAAGTCCTGGATAGTTTCAAAGTGCGTTGGGCTCAAGCTGATGAGCTCGTTCTCAAGCTGGTGTCCTCTTAGTTCATTAGTTTTCCCAAAGAGTGTCTCTAGTTTTACCCAGAATTCATTTGGGGTTGTTAAAATGTCTATGTGGAATGAAATCTCTCCAAATATACTTAGTCATAACAATCCATATGCTTCATCCAATCTATTGAAGTACTTGGCTTTCTCTACAACAAAGTTTGGATCCACCTCTGTGCCCATGGTAACTTTGTAGAGACCCTTGGATCTCAATTGAATAAACATCTATGCCTTGAAATCAAAGAAATTTAAAGGTGTTATCAATATGTGGGTAGCTTCCATTTCTTCCTGCGCTAATCGTGATAAAATTGTTGAATGTCCTGCAAAAACCACCCGATTTTATCTGGAATTTCTCTAAAAATGCAGCTCAAAATGCTCATGATTGATCTGAAACTCACTAAAATCCACTCAAATATGATACCATGTGATAATTTTGATCTACAAAAATATCTAGGAGCCTTAGAGAAACTCATAGATCGAATTTGATGCAAAACCAGTAAAAAACTATTAAAAGAGAAGCAATTTACACATGCAATGTGAACTGAAACATGTTATTATTTGAATTTATAACATCAAAACATGTTATTAATAGGTTTATATTACATCTTAAGTGGTTCATGAGGCTTGGGAAGCCCAAAATGACTGTACAAGTGAAATTGGCCAAATTGGCCTCAATCCCCCTAGGTGGGCCAAACACGCTCCAAATCAGCCCAAATGGCCACAAATTGTTATGTGGACATGGATGAAGTGATATGGAGTAATCATAACACTTTGGAATGCATGGGTGTGCAAAATTAGGTGATTGAGAGGCTCTAGGTGGCATTAAATGCACCAAATCAGTCCAAAATTGGACAAAATCCACCTCTACCACTCCTAGTCAACCAAAATGTCCACATTCAATGAATGAGAGCACACCAGAAATGATGAGGGTGTACATGTGGATGGTTGACTAAGCTGGAGCACTCATGTGGGTGTGAATTCCCCAATTTAACTAGTTATTGGTCCAACTAAGAACCCTAAGTCTAAAACCATAGTGTATTAATGCAAAAATGCAGTAAAGTTGACTAGGTACTTCGAATAAAGTACTAAGGGGTTGGATTATTGTTCTAACACATATCATCATTCACCATCAGGATTTATGTGTAGGTCCAGGACAAAGCCAAGTTGTAACGACCCTCTAGGGGTCATTCACGATCCTTTTAATGTGATCTTCAAATATCCCATAAAGCACTAATAGTAAATTTGTAAATTGCGCATGCATAAAAAAACATAAGATATGCCTCGATGATACAACATATTTTAAAAATTCTAATTTATCAAATAAAAACACTTTAAACAGTATTAGAATACATGTTGATATCGCTAGTCATTGTCATTTGAGGACAAGGCCGAAGTTTGTTTTGTCGTCACTCCACTGTAGTTGTTGTTTTAGATTTCCAATCATGCAGGATCCACCAGTTTCCTCCCTACCATAACCTGATAGGTACTCTCCTTCCCCGAAGACCCCTAACCTCGATGAGGTTGACATACCTTTCTATCAATGGAAGTACGATTCAAGGCTGCTTCTAGGAGGCTCCCAACCTCACTCACATCCTACTGAACCACACTCTTCCACAATCGCCTCAGAGCCACCAAATTGGTTCGGGCTCAAAAATATGGCAGGATCGAAGAAGAATAAGAAGAAATATCCCCCATTCCTTCCTTTTCTTTAGATTTTATTAACCATTTCATTAATTCTCACGCATCCCATGCACCACTTTCAATTAACTCTTTATTTTACTTTAATTAAGTTATTTATTATTTTATTTACCCACCAATTTTTTGTAATCTTTACTTCTCTTATTCTTTTCCAATTAGTTAGGATTTCACTTTAGTTCAATTTCCTTAATTTACTCTGGTAACTAATTTCTTAATTTAGTTGTATTTCAGGTGATTTATTTATTTATTATTTATTATTTAATTAAAGTTCTTTATGATCAATTTATTATTTCCCTTAGTTAAAAAAAAATTGTTACCACTGCATTCTCGGTGCGACCAAAATTATCAAGGTGCTATGCTCCTAGAATTCCGTTTCGATAATTACCACAAGAGGGGAGTTGGTTATGACGACTGAGTGAATGTTACCTCAGTTTGCGTACTCTGGGAAGAGCTAGGTGGTTCTTGGGGAATAAGGTTGAATCCCTATTGCACGTCCCCCAGTATAATCTTCGTGAGTGACCAACTCGCAGCCTACCCTCACGGCACACACATGATAAATTGAGGTTTTCCTCACTCTATTAAAATTTCATCTCGTCGTCCAATTTTATAGTCTTACAAGTATATTTTTTCATCCCCATCCCTTGATGTGGATTCATTGGCAATCACAATCGCATCTTCTACACATAAACATCATGTGCATCAAATCTTATAACAAGATTTCAAACATAATCGAAAGATCAATTTGACATTAAATGTCGAAGGTTATCGACTCATTCAGAGTCCATGCACATCATACCTTATGTGCATCAAACATATCACAATTAAATCATATCATTAACAATATTGATTTCACCTGCCATAGTCATTGACTAAGCTTGATTATTTGCATACTGATGCTTTCTTGCAGTTCATGTACCTTCCTTTCCTGTCATACTTGACAGTCCATCAGAGTACATGCTACATAAATTTTGTCGATTAAACATTATACAACTTTTAATCCTTGCTTATACTTCACATGATTATTTAATTCACAATCATAATATTAATGCATTCACAATTGACCAAATGTGAGCATCATTCTAATAGTCATAATTTACTCATCAATATGTCAGATAATCAATCTTAGGTCACACCTCATCAATAATTCATTGCTTCACACATGTCGAGGTCATTCGAAATCAGATGCCCTCAAAATTACATTTATACAAAGTTTTTATATCTCAAATAAATAAATAGTCAGGTCATTCATCATAGAATGCCCTCAAATAATAGTTATTCTTATCTCAAGAGTCAAGGTAAAAGCATGGTTTTACATACACCCCTGCTTCAAGAAACTTCGTCCCAAATTTCTAGAATAAGTATGGACACTGTGTACATATTTCAAATGCATCCTCCTAGGTTGTAGTTATTTGGACTATATCTATTCTTGATATTTTAGATTGTCATACATGAATCACACAATGCTAGTTTACCAAAATACATCAACCATGTTAACTTAGTATTGAGTTGTCATTTCTATCTATACATAATGATTTCATTCAATTCCGTTGCCTATCCCTATGTGGGAATTACATACTCCCCCTATTTAGGAAACTTCATCTCGAAGTTAATTTGTATTGTATATTTAATGCTAATTTTGCTTTCTTTTCACATTAAATTCTTTGTCCCATTCTACTTTATTTTCATCAAATGATCATTCTTGTTGGAGCAATAATCTACCTTAGTACCTTAATGATCTAACTAGGAGACATAATCAGTTTCCTTGTGCTTATGTTCTATAGTCTAACTTAGGTTATACTAATCAATACTAGTCAAATAGGTGATTCTGGCTCATTAATTGATAGTTGAGGCACTCTAGTTTAATAATTCTAACATTTTAGACTGTTGCATTAATTGCAAACCACTTCCATATTTGACTAGGGGCACTAGTGTGTGAATGTGGTTGTTTTTGTGGTCTCCTTGGTCATGTATTTGGCTCCTAGGGACTCTCCTACTCACCCATGCGCTCTCCCATGCTTTCCTTCCCTCATTTATGAACTAGGCATGCTTTGTACCTATTCACTCATGCTCACCCATGATTTGTACCTATTAGGGTTGGGAGCTTATGGGTCAACCTAGGGGGTGTTATAGCTGATTTTACCACACATGGTTGATCACATATTTATGGCATTCCCTATCCCTCTACAGACTCTTTAGACCCCATGGACTTATATTATCCTTTGATGTTCCAATACCATCCCTAAAATACCCTTGTTTATTGATGTACGCGAATTTTAAAACTATACTCGCGTGTACACGTGACTTTTGACCTCAAACCCGAGTACATTGGGATGTGTGCATAAGTCCAAATATTTTTGGATTTTTCCTCATAGGAGTCTGAAGATCCTGACTCTTGGCCTTCCAAATGCCTTGATAATGCTTGGATTCAACCCTCCATTACCTTTTTGGAGTGTTATATAAGGAACCCCTTGGATACATTGAAGAGGAGGAATTGAAGAGAAAATGAACTATAGTTAATTATTTCCTCAGTTTGCTTATACTTGAGTATGCATCCCTTTGTCCCTTTTGAGCACTTAGTGTTCTTCCCAAGCTTGCCTTTTCTTTGTGAGCTTGCTATCGAGAGATGGAGGATTGACGTGGTGGAGGCCCAAGTGGAGGACTCGGTTGCTCTGGTTCGTAGACATGCCGACAGAGGTTGTCACTATTGTAATATCTGATTTTATTAATAGAAATATCTTTTCCTGTCCAATTATGTGCAATTGAATATGAATATTGAATCCATGGATGTGTTTAATTGTTTATGCATTATTGAATATATATGCTAGAGTAGGTCTAACACATTATTATAGAGCATGCTTGTCTTGTTTTCTATTGTTGAGAGCGAATTGATAATACAAGCATGAATTGGAAAGCTCAATGGGGATCTACTTTAACCGTCCGGAACAAGGTACGATTCGGTATCCCTTAGTGTTAGATGTTTGGTTTCTCTTGCATATTGGGAAAGATTGATTTCTAGTGTCAATTTTGTCTGTTGTGGTACAGTCCAATCCATAGGAAATTTCTCTCTGTAACAGAATTGGCGACTCTGCTGGGGATGTTCCTTAGTAGTATGTTCATCCATTGACACTCCCCTAGATTGGTTTGACCCTTGGCCTACTTTTTACCACTTTCTTCTCTGTATACGCAATTTTTTGGCTAAAAGTCATGTACATATGCAGGGTTTTGGCCAAAAGTTGCGTATACATGCATGTTTTTGGCCAAAATATGCATACACATGCAGGTTTTTGGCCAAAAGTTGAATAGATACACTACTGTTCTTTGAACAGTCGCGTACATCCTCCATTTTGGTCGAGTTTGATGTTGTGGGAAGTTGTTGGGTGGGTTGTGAGTGTGGTTGGTTCTTCCTGGGTTCTGATGTTGTCTGTTGGCTGCTTCTATTATGACCAGAGACTATTTTTTCATTGATTTTTCTTTGAAATTAGTTCTAGTCATTTATCTCCTTTTTTGTTTTTCCATTAGTGCATTAGTATTTTAGTCTCGGTGTCTTGTCGGGCTTGTGTTTTATACTTGCTGTAGAGACTGAGAGCTTTAGTGACTTTTATTGCATTTTCATTCTTTTATATTGAAAATGAAAATTATTTGCATTTTTTGTATATGGACTTGAGGAGGTATTTGCATTGGATTTCTTGGATGAGAGTTGTATTTAGGATGTCATATAGGAAGGATTGCATTGGCATTCGGAAAGGAATTATTTTTTATGCATCTCATGCGATGGCATACCATGTTTTTCATTCTACACATTGCACTTGGCATTGCTTGTTAGGTGTGCATATTTATTTCACTGCTGAATCATAACTTCATTAGTTGCATGATTATTTCCCTTTGAGTAATCACAGCCAATTAAAATCAACGCTTTAATAAAATGAACTACACATTTTTCTTTTAATATAGGGTTCAAAAACAAGATTAGGTTTTAGGGTCTTGGAATAGTTCATTGTGAGTCAATTCTCCAAGACTACTAAACAACAATAATTAGGTGTCTGTCTAGGTGATATAGTGAAATCCTTGGTATAATTAGTGTTTCTCAGGACGCTCCTCTTACACAGGAGTTAAGCAAGAGGTAGCATGAACGATTGTGATTGGGATATCCCTTGGTCACTTTTGTGAGTGCCGAAGATATTTCCAGGATCGTATTCATATCTGGGGGCTCTTATGGGAGTTCCAAGCTTTGATACCCTACCCATACGGTCAATCCCGCCTGCGACTGTCCGCTTGAGCATTGGTTATATTGAGGTGACCCTACTTTCCTTACCTAGGTATCACAGGGGGTACTTGAAGAGGTTATTTTGTGAGTGTCCTGGCCATGTAGGGGTCGGACAGCATAGTCGCTATATGCTTTGAAGCTGAGGGCCACTAGAATTGGTTGCATACCTCCACTTGCAATGTATGGGAGTTTCGAGCCTCTCCTAGGTGAGACATACCTGCTGCATTTGGAAGCTCACGTATTCTCCCCTTGGTTTGCTTGTATTTTGGATGTAGATTTTCTTAGGAGTGTGTTCTTTTTGTGCTAGTTGGCCTTTGGGATCACGGTTACTTGAGTATATTTATGCTCTCTTGAGTTTAGATCCTTTTATTTTCAGCATGCCTAGTATCCTGTCACCCATCCTTGGTCCTAGTACGGACCCTGGTGTCAGACTTGGGGGCATCACAACCCCTTACCATGCTCATGGATTCAGGAATGGTCTAATTCCATCCTCTACTCCATTTGTTGAGGATTTTTATTCCCTTCACTTGGTCTTTACATCAGTGGCCACCCTGTTGCCGCCTTTCACACACCTGGGTCACGTGGTAGAAATATTCAAGCCACTCGGTGTGTCCTTGGGGGAAAGTCTTGAGTCAAGGCTGTCACCTTGTTCTTGACTCCTCCATTTAGGCTCAACTCCTAACGAAGCCAAAGGGGGGTAGACCCTATTAAGTTACTAAGGATGATTACTTAGTGTTGTGATGTTGAAACTGACTGAGTTACTTAGGAGTTTGGAATTTAATTATAGATAATCAAAGATGGCAAGATATAAAAGATGAACACACGAAAGCACAATGCTGAGACACAATATATATATAACAAGAAAATAACCAGTGCCTTAGAATGGAGTCAAAAATAAAAACAATGTGCTTGCATGTGCTTGGAGTGAGTGTTTTGCGATTGCCTCTTGGTATGTTTTTAGTTAAGTTTGAAGTGTGAGTTGATTAAAATTAGGCTAAGGGGGGACTCCAGATATACTCGAGAGTACTTGGAGTATGTCCAAAACTAAACCTTCACGGCTACCCGCAAGGAATATGTGGGATGAAATGGAGTCTCTGGGGATATTGTTCGTAACGCACCCATTAGGGTGTGACAGAGATCGGCGTCCCGAGGTCACTTTTCAGTAAGTTCCCGCTTCCTTTGGGTATTTTGCCACCGTAAAGGTTTGATCTAGGTGTTGGATTTTCACCTGATGGTTTGTCAGTTGGGGAGAGTGAGTCCTAATTATACTAGTCACCCAAGTGCTTTTGATATAGCTTGACTGATCGTACGAACTGCAGCCAAGTGCAGAGCATACACGCTGGAGTCTTGTCAATTTTAATAAGTTTTAAACTGAGTGTTCTTGTTTAAAAGGAAAACCCTCCAGGAACCTCTTTCGATCCAAGTGGATCTCAATCGGGGAATCGAGGAGGGGTTAATTTTAAAATTGCTGATAAATAAAAGATGAAAAATAAAACAAATATACAATTCTAGTTTTCTAATTAATCCTACCATGAATCTCTTTCCCCTTTCGGGTCAATCGGGAAGTCGTGGGGTAAGTATTATGATTTACTTTGAAATGTAGAATATGGAGTATGATATTAATAATGAACTAAATTATACTACCCTGCAGATTATATCAATTCTAGTTTAAAAACGAAATAAGCAGAAAGCGACGAAAAGGACACCAACGCAAATCCCCCCAGGGGGGATGGGGAATGGGCTCGAAAGAGCCTATTCCAAAAATTATTTTATTTATTAATGGTTACAGTATCATAGGACTGATATATCAGAAAATTATTGGTCCTTATACAGGCTGAAACCAATATTTTACAACTTTGGAAAAATTTTGAGTTTTTTGGTGAAAAGGGAGACCCCTAGGGGGATTTGAACACTCCTGAGGCCACTTCAGATAGCAGCTTCCTTTATTTTCTGTCATACCTGCTAAAATATAGTGAGCATGTTATAATAACAAATGCCCAAAATAAATTTAAGAGTACCTTTGGATCAGCCTACCTTATCTTAAAAAAATTGAAGCTAAAACTAGCTAAACAGGCAAAAAAGGAACCAAGGAAAGCAAGCTTTCCTTGGGATATTGGCTTGTTGTTTGTGCAGCCAATTAAATATGCACTGATATTGAATAATTTTGAAATTTATAAAAGCAAATGAAACTACCTTAACAGCAAGCTACAAAGTTTCACTAAAAATCCTTGCGACAATATGGTAATTTTAGCTAGATCTCTTGAAATTGAACTTTATGTGCAAAACAAAACTAAGATATAGACTTTGGAAGGGATATTACTAATTAGATATATGTGTATTTTTCTTAATGAGATAGATCAGAGTAATAAGAAACCTTTTAAGTAACCAATTTGAGGAAAATTTTAGATTTTAAAGGAGAGAAAGGGGAAGAAAGGTGCTTGTTGTTGAAGCAGATCTGTAGAGGAAACTTGTTAGTGGAATGCAGAGGGGCAATGTATTCACAAAACTTTGGATGTGCAGTGGATTCAAACTAGATCCATAGCTCGTCCATTCCTTAGATCCACAGCTCGTCCAATCCTTGCTACCTGAAAGCTAAACACACAATCTTGCACAAAACCTCATGAGATCTAGATATATATATGAAAAAGAAACAAGAATTACATGCAAATAAACTTATTAAACATGTATAATCAAGATCTTCTAACATATATTCTATGAGATATAAGAAAAACAAGTAACCTTACTTGCCCAACTATACTCCTATTGATTCAGCTGAATCGTTCAAGCCAGACAGGGTTCAGATGCAGAAATTGAGAGAAAAGTCGGCAACATCAATAGCTGTAAGACAATGCTTAATCCACACATATGAGATCATTACACCATTTGGCCTCCAAAGCTTCTTTATTTCAACAATCGAAAGATTACAACAGTATTACAATGGCAAGCCCTTCAGTCCAGCTCTAACTAGCTTGGAAGAGGGAGCCTCAAGCAGGATATATACAATTTACAGGCCATCCAGCCCAGGGGGGGCGCAATTCCTCATGGAATCAAGTGAAATCAACTGAGGGAGAGTCCATCAATGTAGAACTGAAGCTATACTGAACCTACTTGTCAACCGGGGCTTGATTGAGATAACACATCAACCCATACACCGACACATCGGCCCACAGAGCATCCAGGAGAGTCCACACATGTGGAGGAGAGAGAGAGGGCGCAATTCCCCATGAAGACAGCTGTAGATCAACTCTGGATCTGATTTGATCCCCTCCTTCAGTCAAGGATTTGTCAAATCTAGTCAATCTGCTCCAGATCTGATTGATTTCAGTCAAATCAGTTGAGAATCCATTGATTTATTGATTTTGGATTTGCTCCATTATTCATCAATTTATTAATTAAAATAATCAATAATTGATTTTTGGGGCTTTCTGACCTGAGTGATGGAAGATCACTCAAAACTTAGGAAATAGTGGATCCATGAGTTTACATGGTGCTCTTAGCTTGAAAATGAGCACCTACAAGACTGAAACCGATTATTTGGCCCACTTTTCTTACAATTTTTTTTTTTCCAATTAAACTATTAAAAAATAGACTACGTTTTGGAAAAAAATAATTTTAATAAAAAACACTGAAAAAACTAAAAAATTGAAAAATTGAAAAACACCTAGGGGGACTTAGACATGTTCATATGACTCAAAAATGATGTCTAGCATGCTTATACATTGACACATAGACTCTAATAACCTCAATAGGTCTAAATGCCAAGCCGACCACCCCAACTTTGGAGGTATGGAGTGAAAAACTCAGAAATTATCAGTCGTTTATTCAACAACCAATAATAACCAAGGGAAAAAACACCCTGGGATGATCGGATTGACAAATGAAGTCTAAGAGACCGAGTCTTTTACAGACACTATCATGCTAGAACATTTATTACAACTCCCCCATGGGGTATGAACATGTGATATGATACAACAAGCACTTCCTAGAAGTACTTCCAAAGGTCTTTTTGAAGTCTGAACAAGTCAACCCTGTCCGGTTCACTAGGCTCACTTGATAAAAAACCACTAAGTACAAATTAGGTGGTAACATTCTGGCTCCAACTATGGGACGTGTGCTCGATCTGGTCTTTAAGGAAATGAGAGGATACGAAAACACCAGAATCTCTGGTTTATATACCCTGTAAAAACATCTCAACTTGACAAGAAAAATCTCAGTAGCACAAGTTTTATAGAAAACCAAATGAACCATTAAGTTGATTTATTTACACAACATAAATGTAACTAACTAAAAGAAGCAAGGTTTTATTACAGCTAAGTAGAAATGCAGAAAGTAAATGCTCTTTTTCAAGGAGCTTATTTTCCTACTCTAAGCATGATATAAAAAGGGTTAAGTGTAATCAGAAATCCAATGTAACCACCTAAGCATTTTATTAACATAATTTTTTTTCCTTGTCTTTGGTTACCAGCCAAAGTAAGGATACTTTATTCAGAAAATGCAAACCTGCGTGATGATCCGGAAGGGGCGGGATGGATGGGAAATCATAGGCATGAACAATGTCATAAAAATTCTTCCCAAACTTGTATGTGCTCATGCAGGCTGCTTCTATCCATGACTGGATAGGACTGATATACCAATCAGAACGATGAGGTAGACTGACTACATCATCATACTGATCATCGGGGCTTATCAAATGATAACTTGTTGCACAAGCCCGCCCCAAATCATAAGGAACCTCTATATGTGAAAAAGATGGCTGAGACTGATATTCCACTGACTGCATTACATATGACTTTTCACAATACTGTTTCTCAATGTCTTCATTGCTGATACCCTTGTGCGGCTCTACATGGTATGATTTTGAATGATCACCTGAAAATTGTGAATGCTTCTCTTCCATACTAAGGTTTTACCAGGCATCCAGATCTGTGCTTCCCTCTATGGATGTATCGTAGATTGGACTTCCACAAATTTTTGAATAGACACTCCCATTGTTGGACATATCATGGATGGGATTCTCCATAATATTTTCACAAGTTGAATTATCTATGAAATTCCAATAGTCATCACTCCCATCCATGTCATATGTGGGGGACTCTTCATCCATGGCATCATGCTCCTTCCTATCCATGTCTTCCTTGTATTCATAACAATCTTCTTCGAATAAAATGTTACAAGGCAATAAACTTTTCAAACCTTCATCAATATGAGGAGAACAAGGTCTAGTGTCACCACACACTATAGTGATATTATCATAGGTTTCTTCATAGGCTTTTGTTATGATATCATGAAGAGGATCTTCAGTATTATCTTCAATCAAGGAAATTTTTTGGACATATTCAATAGGATCACTTGGTATGTGTTGCTCAGTGGATTTCTCTAGAGGGCTTTCTGGGAAGGTATCAACATTGCAACACACTTGAGAATACACCAAATCTCCAATGTCTTCAACAATGTGTTCCATCATGGGCTCCTCCTGAAGCTCTTCAATATGATCATCTTGGATTTTCCCTTCCTCAGAATCTTGCTATGCATTGGGAGATAGCTCATATTCTTTAAGAAGGCGCTTAATTTCTTCCTTTCTTAAATAACTTCCAGAATGCTTTTTGATGGGAGTATCATGGATTTCCTCTTCACTTAAATGTTCAAGAAGTGATTCCAAGTCTTCAATACTTTGTATCATGGAAAAAGGTCCATCATATGTTTCTGTGTTATACTCTATCCCAGATAGGTAGAAGGTACAGATCTTTTCAAGGAACTTTTTTAAACCATTCATACTACCCCTACCACCATGCCACTGCTCTAAAAACATCCAAAGGAAGTTTGGAAAAGAAGTTATACGTTTATTAGGAAGGCCCTAATAGAACCAACAACAGGTCTCATCCTGAAAAGTACCAGCAAACATTTCCATCATATTGTCTTCATGAAGAATATTGAAGTCAACAATCAACTGAAGGAAAGACTTGACATGCCAGAGGGCCGAGTCACCATAATCTCCATGAAATGGTGGAAGCCAGTTATATGCATCCCCCAAATCATCAAAACAGTTAGGAAAACCCAAGATGTTTGAGAAATCGATAGGCTGAAACATTACGGTTAACTGGGCAACATATTTCTCCTTTAATTCATCCAAAATAGTATCCATCTGATATAACAATTAAACCTTGTACTGAAAAGGTGGGGCTGTCAAGTGATGAGCTTTAAAGGTTTTAACATGTCGCATGGGCTCATCTACACACAACAAAACTTCACAAGTTTATGAGATAACAGGGTTTTATCCCTTCAATGGAGTCGCCATGTGAAAAAAAAAAATAAGCATTTATAATTCTTTTCACAATTTTTTTTTCTTTCTTTTCTTTGTAAAAATAAAAACTGGAAAAAAGTCAGTGGAGTCGCCAGATGAAAATTAAAGATCTACTCTAAGTATTCATCAAACAAAGCAAAAACAAAAAAGGAAGAAAACAAAAGTCGTACTCGGGAAATAAAAGATTTATCACCGGCAACGGCGCCAAAAGATGTTGCCACCTTTTACACACCTGGGTCACGTGGCAGAAATCTTCAAGCCACTCGGTGTGTCCTTGGGGGCAAGTCTCGAGTCAAGGCTGTCACCTTGTTCTTGACTCCTCCGTTTAGGCTCAACTCCTAACGAAGCCAAGGCGGGTAGACCCTATTAAGTTACTAAGGGGAATTACTTAGTGTTGTGATGTTTAAAATGATTGAGTTATTTAGGAGTTTACAATTTAACTATAGATAATCAAAGATGGAAAGATGTAAAAGATGAACACATGAAAGCACAATGCTGAGACACAATATATATATATAAAGTAAGAAATTAACCAGTGCCTTAGAATGGAGTCAAAAATAGAATCAATATGCTTGCATGTACTTGGAGTGAATGTTTTGTGATTGCCTCTTGGTATGTTTTAAGTTAAATTTGTAGTGTGAGTTGATTAAAATTAGGCTAAGGGGGGACTCTAGATATACCCGAGAGTACTTGGAGTATGTCCAAAACTAAACCTTCATGGCTACCCGCAAGGAATATGTGGGCTGAAATGGAGTCTCTGGGGCTATTGTTCGTAACACACCCATTAGGGTGTGACAGAGATCGGCACCCCGAGGTCAGTTTTCAGTAAGTTCCCACTTCCTTTGGGTATTTTGCCACCGTAAAGGTTTGATCTAGGTGTTGGATTTTCACCTGATGGTTTGTCAGTTGGGGAGAGTGAGTCCTAATTATACTAGTCACCCAAGTGCTTTTGATACAGCTTGACTGATCAGATGAGCCGCAGCCAAGTGCAGAGCATACACACTGGAGTCTTGTCAATTTTAATAAGTTTTAAACTAAGTGTTCTTGTTTAAAAGGAAAACCCTCTAGGAACCTCTTTTGATCCAAGTGGATATCAATCGGGGAATCGAGGAGGGGTTAATTTTAAAATTGCTGATAAATAAAAGATGAAAAATAAAACAAATATACAATTTTGGTTTTCTAATTAATCCTACCACGAATCTCTTTCCCCTTTCGGGTCAATCGGGAAGTCGTGGGGTAAGTATTATGATTTACTTTGAAATGTAGAATATGGAGTATGATATTAATAATGAACTAAATTATACTACCCTACATATTAGATCAATTCTATTTTAAAAAATAAATAAGCAGAAAGTGACGAAAAGGACACCGACGCAAAACCCCCCAGGGGGGATGGGGAATGGGCTCGAAAGAGCCTATTCGAAAAATGATTTTATTTATTAATGGTTACAGTATAATAGGACTGATATATCAGAAACTTCTTGGTCCTTATACAGGATGAAACCAAGATTTTACAACTTTGGAAAAATTTTGAGTTTTTTGGTGAAAAGGGAGACCCCTGGGGGGATTTGAACGCTCCTGAGGCCACTTCGGACAGCAGATTCCTGTATTTTCTGTCATACCTGCTAAAATATAGTGAGAATGTTAGAATAAAAAATTCCAAAAATAACTTTAATAGTACCTTTGGATCATCCTACCTTATCTTAAAAAAATTGAAGCTAAAACTAGCTAAACTGGCGAAAAAGGAACCAAGGAAAGCAAGCTTTCCTTGGGATATTGGCTTGCTGTTTGTGAAGACAATTAAATATGAACTGATATTGCATAATATTGAAATTTATAACAGAAAATGAAACTACCTTAACATCAAGCTACAAATTTTCAGTAAAAATGCTCGCGACAATATGGTAATTTTAGCTAGATCTCTTGAAATTGAAATTTATGTGCAAAAAAAAACTAAGATATAGAATTTGGAAGGGATATTACTAATTATATCTATGCGTATTTTTATTAATGAGATAGATTAGAGTAATAAGAAACCTTTTAAGTAACCAATTTGAGGAAAATTTTAGATTTTAAAGGAGAGAAAGGGGAAGAAAGGTGCTTGTTGTTGAAGCAGATCTGCAGAGGAAACCTGTTAGTGGAATGCAGAGGGGCAATGTCTTCACAAAACTTTGGATGTGCAGTGGATTCAAACTAGATCCATAGCTCGTCCAATCCTTGCTACCTGAAAGCTAAACACACAATCCTGCATGAAACCTCATGAGGTCTGGATATATATATGAAAAAGAAACAAGAATTACATGCAAATAAACTTATTAAACATGTATAATCAATATCTTCTAACATATATTCTATGAGATATAAGAAAAACAAGTAACCTTACTTGCCCAACTATACTCCTATTGATTCAGCTGAATCGTTCAAGCCAGACAGGGTTCAGATGCAGAAATTGAGAGAAAAGCCAGCAACATCAATAGTTGTAAGACAATGCTTAATCCACACATATGAGAGCATTACACCATTTGGCCTCCAAAGCTTCTTTATTTCAACAATCGAAATATTACAACAGTATTACAATGGAAAGTCCTTCAGTCCAACTCTAACTATCTTGGAAGAGGGAGCCTCAAGCAGGATATATACAATTTACAGGCCATCTAGCCCAGGGGGGGCGCAATTCCTCATGGAATCAAGTGAAATCAACTGAGGGAGAGTCCACCAATGCACAACTGAAGCTATATTGAGCCTACTTGTCAACCGGGGGCTTGATTGAGCTGACACATCAACCCATACACCGACACATCGGCCCACAGAGCATCCAGGAGAGTCCACACGTGTGGAGGAGAGAGAGAGGGCACAATTCCCCATGAAGACAGTTGTAGATCAACTCTGGATCTGATTTGATCCCCTCCTTCAGTCAAGGATTTGTTAGATCTAGTCAATCTGCTCCAGATATGATTGATTTCAGTCAAATTGGTTGAGAATCCATTGATTTATTGATTTTGGATTTGCTCCATTATTCATCAATTTATTAATTAAAATAATCAATAATTGATTTTTGTGGCTTTCTGACCTGAGTGTTGGAAGATCACTCAAAACTTAGGAAATAGTGGGTCCATGGGTTTACATGGTGCTCTTAGCTTGAAAATGAGCACCTACATGACTGAAACCGATTATTTGGCCCACTTTTATTACAAAAACAATTTTTCCAATTAAACTATTAAAAAATAGCCTAAGTTTTGGAAAAAATTAATTTTAATAAAAAAACACTGAAAAAACTAAAAAATTGAAAAATTGAAAAACACCTAGGGGGACTTAGACATGTTCATATGACTCAAAAATGTTGTCTAGCATGCTTATACATTGACACATAGACTCTAATAACCTCAATACGCCTAAATGCCAAGCCGACCACCCCAACTTTGGAGGTATGGAGTGAAAAACTCAGAAATTATCAGTCATTTATTCAACAACCAATAATAACCAAGGGAAAAAACACCCTGGGCTGATCGGATTGAAAAATGAAGTCTAAGAGACCGAGTCTTTTACAGACACTATCATGCTAGAACATTTATTACAACTCCCCCATGGGGTATGAACATGTGATATGATACAACAAGCACTTCCTAGAAGTACTTCCGAAGGTCCTTTCGAAGTCCAAATAAGTCAACCCTGTCCGGTTCACCAGGCTCACTTGATAAAAAACCACTAAGTACAACTTAGGTGGTAACACACCCTCATGGGGGTGGTAGTGGATACGTGAACATTGGGGCTATACCTTACATTCCTTCTTATTTCCCATCATCCATCGAATTGTTTCCTTTGAATGCAGTTGTCATCATCAATCCTCCCTATATCCTATAGTTTGGACTCTTTATTGACTATTTCCAGCTATTTCAGACTAATATTGTTGTCATGTAGGGTCCAATTTGTTTTTTACACTCTCTCCGAAGCTTTGACCCATTCGTGCCCATGACAGGTATAATGTTGAACTGGCATATATGTTAGGATTCACATCCACATGCATTTTTCATGACCTTATGACCATTTCATCTTAACCTTAGGTACGAGTCCATTCCATGACGTCATGGAACCTTCATGCTGCTTTTAGAAGTGTCGTTATGTGAATGGTAGATCTTTCCCATACATGGGTACCATAGTTAGATCATATTTTTCATTTGGTTCCCATGCTGACATTTCTCCTTTAGGTTGTGGGAGTCCTTTTTAGTCCCGCCATGTATTTGAGAAAGAGCTTCATACTCCTCTTGAACTTTATGCTGGCCATTTCCCTGGGACTCCCTTGTATATATCAAGTTGTAATTGCATTTTCATGAGATTTTCTTTCCTTCTTGAGCTTTATGTCGACTCCTTGAATTTGAGTTATCAACCATATATTTGGAGCTTGTCTGATGTCTAGCCAAGTAGAGCCTTTTTACATATCTTTTGCAGCTTGATCATCCCTTTTACCTAGAGGAGACCTTCCCTCGAGTGTCATTATCTTGCACATATATCCTCATTGAGCATAGGCATGTTACAATACTTGGAACTAGTTTTCTTTCCCCCTGACACTCGTCTCCTCCTAGATTTGTACTATAAAGAACTTTTATTATTTTTCAAGATTTTCAAAATATCTGAAAAAGTCCAAAAAAATAAAAAAACCAAAAAGCCGGATAGGAAAAGATGTTAGCTTTGGCAGTAATCGAGTCGTGTCTCCTTCAAATAGAGCATTGTGTATCACATCTGTTAGTTGGGTTATTAGTTTGACTTTAGGAGCAGTACTCATTGCTCTGATTTTATCTCCACCGACTCGTTAAGATTCTAGTCCCTATGGAGCCTTTGTTGATGCCTCCTGTCTCACAGAGATGTCCCAGATTACTTATCGAGTCCATGCTTCCTACCTTCAATCAGCATTCACGTTTATGCTCTTGTTCGAAGGAAGTTGAAACCCGAGTCGGTCATTCCTCAGTTATCTTGACTTTTCATGTCGGCCATTCCTAGTACTGTTACTAGTTCGTACACATATTATTCTTCCACATTATACAACATTATTGAGTACCTCGTGTTGGTTGATGGTGGATGCCTTAATTCCTTCCTTCCAGCAGATTCCATTCCACTGACTTCAGATCATTTATTCTGGAATAGGAGTCTAGAGTCATTTGAGTGCCTTGAGACTTAGAGTCATTATTCGTAGGTTCTCTCGCCATCAACAGTTTCAGAAATACACCAATGTCCCATGATTGATGGATTCTTCCAATTGTTTGGCCTCAACACATCTATTCACACTTGTTAGATTTCCTCTGTACCTTGATTCCCATTTTCATTATCGGTGGGTGATCTCGCATCTGTTAATGGTATACATCAATGACTGGTAATCAAACGATGGACTACTATGTTCAACCTTGACACATCTATTTGCATAGTTGGACATGTACTCGTAGCGGTTCATGTAGAAGACCTTCTAGCTTGGTGGCATTCCATATATGCTACCTCCTTGATTGTGCCAGTGTTCATGAGATTTCAGCTCTCGTGATTTGATTCCAGTGTATATCAGATATCTTCATCCACTATGGAGATAATGATACATTGTATATCTTCATGTATTATGGAGATCTTGATCCGTTGTATATATTCATCCACTTTGGAGACTCTGATCTATTGTATATTGTAGGTGGCGATGACCACACATGTCACGTCCTGTATATCATGTCTATTCATGGCCATTGTACTCTGATGTATCCAGGACTGCTACATGTATTTGTAGTCATATGCAGAGATTGATTATTGTATTGTACTAATGAGTGGCTGGTTCTTCCATCTGGGTCTTCATTACTCAACTTCTGGGATGGATTTTATAATGTATTTTGGCCATCATGTTACCCATCTAACCTCACACATTAGAGGGCATCTGTTATAACTAATTTTACCACACATGGTTGATCACATATTTATGACATTCCTTGTCCCTCTGCAAACTCTTTAGACCCCATGGACTTATACTATCCATTGATGTTCCAAGATAATCCCTAAAAAACCCTGTTTATTGTTGTACACAACTTTTAAACCTATACTCACGTGTACACGTGACTTTTTACCTCAAACCTACATACATCGGGATGTGTGCATAAGTCCAAATATTTTTGGATTTTTCATAATAGGAGTCCAAAGAACCTGACTCTTGGCCTTCAAAATGCCTTGAGAACACTTGGATTCGACCCTCAATTACCCTTTTGGAGTGCTATAAAAGGAACCCCTTGGATACATTGATGAGGAGGAATTGAAGAGCAAAAAAACTATAGTCCATTGTTGCCTCAGTTTGCTTATACTTGAGTCTACACCCCTTTTTCTCTTTGGAGCACTTAGTGTTCTTCCCAAGCTTTCCTTTGATTTTTGAGCTTGCTATCAAGAGATGGAGGATTGAGGTGATGGAGGCCCAGGTGGAGGACTCAGTTTCTCCAGTTCGTAGACATGCCAACAGAGGTTGTCACTATTGTAATCTCTGATTTTATTAATAGAAATATGTTTTCCTATCTAATTATGTGCAATTGAATATGAATATTGAATCCATGGATGTGTTTAATTGTTTATGCATTGTTGAATATATATGTTAGAGTAGGTCTAACACATTATTATACAACATGCTTGTCTTGTTTGATGTTGATGAGAGTGAATTGCTAATACAAGCATGAATTGGAAATATCAACGGGGATCTACTTCAACCGTCCGAAACAAGGTACGATTCGGTATCCCTTAGTGTTAGATGTTTGGTTTCTCTTGCATATTGGGAAATATTGATTTCTAGTGTCAAAGTTGTATGTTTTGGTACACCCCAAGCCATAGAAAGTTTATCTCCGTAACAGGGGTCTTTAGGGGTCAAATCCTAGTCTGGCACTTGTATGTATTCACATGGCCTCCAAGGGCTCACGAATATTCTCTAATGTACTATAAATATGTATCATACACGTATACAAGGTGTGTTGTAATATAATGGTTATATATTATCACCATTCACATGTGTTATTCTAGCTATTTCAGTCTCTTTGTTGTTCTCTTGCATATTTGGTCAAACACATTGATTCTAAACATTGCTCTAGCTCCTAGATCTCACTAAGAAGCAATTCTCACATGGTATTGGAGCTATTTGGAGATGCAAACAAATATAGAGAGGTTTGAGTTGCTGTTTAGGGCATATTTATAGAAAATCAGATTATTTTTCATTGCATGTTCTTAAAATAACATTGTGGATTCGAAAGCAGTTCCTCTCCTTTCTTCATTCAACTATTCTGAGTGGAAAGCTAAAATGTGTGCATATATCAAGAGGTAATGTCTCTATGATGTCTCCATTGGCGCTGTGAGCAAGCTAGAGTCCTATGAAGAGAAGTGTGACTAGCTTAATGATTGTGATAGAGCCTATGGAACTATGTGTCTCACTATAACTCCTACAATGTGCTATCTACTTGATTATGTTGAGTATCCATTCGCTATTTGGATAAATCTAGATTAAGCTCTTGGCATGCAAAAAAAAGATATGAGCTATATGGAGAGAAAGAAAATGCAAACCTCCTTATGGCTTCTCCCTTCAACGATCTTGGCCTCATGCATTTCTCAATAATTTGTTCAAAATGAAGAAGAAGAAGTAGCCAAAGACTCATAAAATGATCCAACTCAAGTTTCTTCCTCTGTGGCTTCCTCTCCTTGCTAAGAATCTATTTTTCATGAATATAGCATATGAGTTGTTGCCATCAATATTGTTGAAGAGTTTTATTTTTATTCTATGTATTTCTCCTCTATGTCTTCTATTACAAATGATGAATATTTGTTGTTAGTTCGTGATCATAGTGAGCCTTCTCCAGAAGATGTGTTTTCTTCATATGAGAGTATTGGTTCGAAATATGGTCAAGGAGAAGTTTGGAAGTCAAGTTAACATATCTCATTGCTTCACACTCTTTTTATTCCTATGTATTCCTCCACCATGACTAGTAGAGTTCCTTCAAGTTCATCTGAAGGTGGAGAAGCCTTTTCCATGATAATGGTGCACCTTCTTGGAGCTGATTACAACCTTCTTTCAAAGTTGATGCTTCAAGAGCCTTATGATTAACTTGGGTCACCTATTCTCAAGTATTTCAAGTCTCTTTTGGACATGGCACCTTGGTTGGTTTGAATTTCAAGTATGAAGAGCATGACTCACTCTCCTATCAATGCATTTCAATTGTTCTACATGATCCCAAGATTCATCATGCAGCTGTACATACTCCTAATTTGGTTGAGCACATTCCACTTCTTCCCAAGAGGAAGATTCCTCTAGACATACTCATCTATTTTGGAGTGTATACATATTTTTTGTTCATCTCTTTCATATCCATTTTTGATGGGAGGGTTTGTCCCATGACATTTTTCTCCTTACCTATGTTACATGGATCAATAAATTTTGTTGTAAAAAGGTGACTTGTGGCTTAGTTTCCAAGGCCTTAATAAATCATGTTGGATAAGTTGTACTAAGTTAGGATTAAGTGGGGGTGTTGTAGCAATAATCTACCTTAGTACCTTAATGATCTACCTAGGATACATAATCATTTTCCTTGTGCTTATTTTCTATGGCCTAACTTAGGTTATACTAATCAATACTGGTCAAATAGGTGATCTTGTCTCATTAATTGACAGTTGAGGTGCTCTAGTTTAATCATTGTGACATTTTAGATTGATGCATTAATTGCTAACCAGTTCCAAATTTGAATAGGGGCACTAGTGTGTGAATGTGGTTGTTTTGTGGTCTCCTTGGTCATTTATTTGGCTCCTAGGGACTCTCCCACTCACCCATGTGCTCTCCCATGCTTGCCTTCCCTCATTTATGAACCAGTCATGCTTCTTACCTGTTCACACATTCTCACACATGTTCACACATGGATTCATGACTGTTTGGTTAGGGTTGGGAGCTTATTGGTCAACCTAGGTGGGTTTAGGGGTCAAATCCTAGTATGACACTTGTATGCATTCACATGGCCTCCAAGGGCTCACGAATATTCTCCAAGGTACTATAAATATGTATCATACACATCTACAAGGTGTGTTGTAATATAATGATAATATATTATCACCATTCACATGTGATATTCCAGCTATTTTAGTCTCTTTGTTGTTCTCTTGCATATTTTGTCAAACACTTTGATTGTGAACATTGCTCTAGCTCCTAGATCTTACTAATAAGAAATTCTCACATTTCCCATAAGCACTATATATGCTACATTATTGACTTTATGTTGCAAACAATAATGTTCCAACACATTTTCTTAAATAACAATTTCACGTAATGTAAATCCAGTAATACTTTCGATAATTTCCAATATTGGCCTATATTTTCAATACCTCTTAGTCTCCCCTGAGGATTTCTGATACCCAAATTAACTACAAGGTATATCTTATGAACAATCAATCAACTTTTAGCACTTCCAAAGGTAAGTAAGAATTCAAATCTATTTGTTTATCCTATCTTCCCTGAAGAGAATGTATACAATCCTCAATAGATTGGTAGTTACAATTACGAATTTATAAATCAATAAAGTCTATTATATAGTCAACAATCAATGCCTAAGTTAATCATCACTTTCAAGGCTTCTCCCAAACTTAAATATATTTATAAAGTTGACTCTCGATTTAGATATGATTCCAACGTGTTGCAATTTAGTGACTTACACGATGGTATTAAATTTAATTTCCTAGTCATTTATTTATTATTGTTATTCCCATGTCAAGTAACTCATCCTTTCATTACCTTATTTTATCATTTCCATGGTAATATGACCACTTCGGCATACTTTCCCAGTCGCATCATGTGTGCCCCTATAGTTTCATCAAGTCCTGTCTCGAGGACTAGTCATCATTAAGATCTACCTTGTCAAGTGTTTATCATAAATGCATTCATCTTTGCCATGTGGATAGTATTCATACTTAATTTGAGAAAACTATCTTCAATTGACCCTTTCGACATATTTTTCGAGTTTGATTTCCTTGTTTCCATATCTTGGTTTAAATCAAGTTTGTGGTCCTTCATTTTTGAAAATGGTGTTGTTATTATGCAAAATTAATGTCCCTAAGTTCAACTCATCATAGTGGTCACACCGATATCTCATTCTCAATTTTTGAATTCATGCCATCCTATCGATTGTTTGTCGAAGTTTCGATGACAAGCACTTCTGGGGTTTTGTCCGAACTTTATCTCTTCCCCACCATGAACTTTCCAAATTCATCTATTTTTGTTAGTTTTTCAACATTCAATCTAGCATTATGTTAGGATCTTTAACTGAGAGAACAACAAGTACATCAATCAAACACAAGAGACAATGAACGCAGTGTTTTTCCTCGGGGAAACCATAAATGGAGAAAACCCCGTAACTTCCTCAGAGATAGAATCAACAAAAAAGGTTAAACCACAAAATAGTAAGATGCTCTCCCGACAGCAGTAACCTTCTTCTTGTCTAGTCCCAGTGTCTTCTTCTTCCTCAACTATGCACTACACTTGAGTGTGTTTGTGTTGTGTGCTAAATAGAGAGTCCAGCTCTCTATTTATACTAATCCCGTCATGACTAAAACCCTACTAGGGCCAACCTCTACTAGGAGAGTCTAATAACCCTAGTGCCCCAGAACTGCGGGGACTTTAACCCTTAGACTATAGGAGGGTTACCCACAATGACTTGACATGACTTGTTTACATTATTGATTCTCTCGATCGGAACATCAGGGCATGACATAACATGATAATATCCTGGAATAAAAATCAGGTTATAATAGATAATAAATTAAAGTGAAATACATTCCAAAGTTACAATTACATCAACACTCCCTCTTAACTAGGAAGGTATTCTCTCGACACAATTTTCATCACTGGTCTTCTTCTCTGGATCTTCTCGTCATCTGCATCTCCAAGTCATCTTCATCTTCAAGTCATCTTTAGCTTCATGCCATCTTCTTTTCTGGATCTGGTTCATCACTGGATCTGGATCATCATCACTGGATCTGGTTCATCGCTTGATCTGGATCATCATAACTAGACATCATCATTGGATCTGGATCATCACTCGATTTGGATCATCATCGCTGGATCTGGATCATCACTCAATCTGGATCATCACTTGATCTGGATCATCATAACTAGACATCATCATTGGATCTGGATCATCACTCGATTTGGATCATCATCACTGGATCTGGATCATCACTCAATCTGGATCATCATCCCTGGATCTGGACCATCACTCAATCTGGATCATCATCATTGGACTGGATCTGGATAATCACTCGATCTAGATCATCATCACTAGATCTAGATCATCACTCGATCTGGATCATCACTGGACTGTATCTAGATCATCACTCGATCTGGATCTCTCGGAGTCATCATAACTACATCTAGATCATAGCTCGATCTGGATCTCCTCTGGTCATCATCATATGTGCTATCTCATGATTCTTCTCATCATAGGAATTTCTACAGAGCCAACCTTCTTTCATGCTAGGTGTATGCCTGCATCCTCGTAGGTATTTGGTAGCCCTTACATCTAACCTACTCGTCAAAATGGCCAGCACTCACATCTGACATGGGAGGAACTTAATCCTTTAGCCATGATAGAATGGCACAGCCCTTACATCTGACCTACTCATCAGAATGACGGTACCCCTTACATCTGACCTACTCATTAGAATGGCCAACACTCACATCTGATATGGGGAAAACTTAATCCTTTAGCCATGACAGAATGGCATAGCCCTTACATCTAACCTACTCGTTAGAATGGCGATAGCCCTTAAATCTGACCTACTCGTCAGAATGGCCAGCACTCACATCTGACATGGGAGGAACTTAATCCTTTAGCTATGATAGAATGGCACAACCCTTACATCTGACCTACTCGTCAGAATGGCAGTAGCCCTTACATCTGACATACTCGTTAGAATGGCGGTAGCCCTTACATCTGACCTACTCGTCAGAATGGCTATGGGACTCATCACTTTCCCTTGGAGGAAACTTCTATCTGAAGAACACCAAGATTCTCCCTGAAGTACTTGAACTTCACCCTAGACAATGGCTTAGTCAACACATCAGCTATATGTTCCTTCGTCGCAACATACTGGAGCTTCACTGCTCCCGTCTGCACCATATCCCTGATATAGTGATACTTGATCTCAATATGCTTCGACTTGTCATGAAACACTAGATTCTCTGAAAACTTTATGCAACTCTGGTTGTCACAATGTATACAAGTAGCATCCAACTGGAGATCAAATAAATCAGACAGTAGCTTCCTCAGCCATACTGCCTCACAACTAGCTGAACAAGCTGCGACATACTCTGCTTCAGCTGTACTCAGTGCCACATAGGATTGGTTCCTGCTAAACCAATAGATCACACCTGATCCCATACTGAAGCAACACCCTGAAGTGCTCTTCCTATCGATGGCACTGCCTGCCCAATCTGAATCAACATAACCCTCCAGGTTAATCTTCTGATTCACATCGTACTTGAGCCTATAATCAACTGTACCCTTCAGATACCTCATAATATGCTTTGCAGTAATCAAGTGAACATTTCTCGGATCTGTCAAGAACTGGCTCAAGGTGTTCACAACAAAGCAAATGTCTGGTCTCGTGTTTGCTAGGTACAACAAGGACCCAATCATCTGACGATACATAGTAGCATCAACCGACTCTGATGAAGCATCACTCAATAGCTTCAGGTTCGATGCCATAGGTGTGGACATAGCCTTGTAGTCCATCATCCCAAACCTCTTTAGGATCTCTAGTGCATACTTCCCTTGTCCAAGGAAGATTCCATTTGCACTATGCCACACCTCCATACCTAAAAAATAATGCATCATACCCAATTCCTTCATCTCGAACTCGGTAGCAAGCTTTCTTCGTATCAGCAATCAACCCATCCATACCTGTCACAAATAGATCATCTACATATAGTAGAAGTAACACTCGGTTGCCATTTTCAACCTTGTAGTACAGGTTGGAATATGCTTTACTCTTGGTAAATCCCAAACTGGATAAAAAAATGTCAATTTTTCCGTACCATGTTCTGGGTGCCTGTTTCAAATGTACAGGGCTTTCTTCAATCTGCACACATGAGACTCCCTGTCATGTGTCTCAAAACCGAGTGGTTGTTCCACATACACTTCCTCTTCCACTACACCATTCAAGAAAGCAGTCTTGACATCCATCTGGTGTATCTTCCATTTCATCACTGCAGCCAAAGCAAGTACTGATTTGATGGAAGTGTATCTGGCTGCAGGTGCAAAGGTTTCTTCATAATCTATTCCCTCTTTCTAAGAGAAACCCCGAGCCACAAATCTTGCCTTATATTTTTCAATGTTACCGTTTGCAGCATGCTTGATCTTGTAGATCCATTTGGAAGTTACAATTGGCTTCCCTTCTGGTCTTGGGACAACATCCCAAACATCATTCTTCATGATCGATTGGTATTCTTCGATCATAGCATCCTTCCATTATTTTCGTTCTGCCATTTCTTCATAACTGGAAGGTTCTTTATCAATGAAATCACATAGTAAAGCTACATACCCGGAGCAAGATCTGGTCCTCTTTCTTTCTCTATGATTCTCTTCTGGAGCCCCATATCTTTCCACACCTTGGATAAGTTCTCGTACCCAAGCAGGTTTCCTCTTATGAGGATTCTTCTCCAGAGGTGGATCTACAGGTCTTTGTGGTTCTTCAAATTCTAGATCTTCTTCGTTCATGGTTGTATCATGAACTCTGGGTGCTTCTGCTTCTTCAGATTCTTCATCAAGTTTCTTTCTGGATTTGTTATAAGTTGTATCTTCATCAAATGTCACATCCCTGCTGATGTCAATATTCTTGAATCCTAGGAAGTATATTCTGTAAGCCTTCAAGCTTTCAGAGTATCCCACAAATATACCCTTCTTTCCTAAAGGATCTAATTTAGTCCTCTTCTCTTTTGGAATGTGTATGTACACTGGATATCTGAATATTCTGAGATGGTTGACTTCTGGTTTCTTGCCGGAGAAGACTTCTTCAGGAGTCTTGTTCTCGAGAAATCTATGTGGAGAATGGTTCTGTACATACACCGTTGTTCAGGAAGTTTCCGCCCAAAGATGCATAGGAAGGTCTTGATCATGAAGCATTGCTCTTGTAGCTTCCATGATAGTTCTATTCTTCCTTTCCGCAATCCCATTCAGTTGTGGATTATAAGGAGTGGAAAACTCCCTCTTAATCCCTGATTCTTTGCATAGCTCTTTGAATTCATTTGAAGTGAATTCTCCGCCATTATCTGATCGAAAAGTCTTGATCTTCTTTTCAGTGTGATTCTTGATCAAGGCTTTGAATTCCTTGAACTTGCTGAATACTTCGTCTTTGTTCGTCATGAAGTAAACCCATGTCTTCCTAGAAAAATCATCAATAAAGGAAACATAATATGCATACCCACTTAGTGAGTTTGATGACATAGGACCGCATACATCGGAGTGGATGATTTCCAAGATTCCTTTTGCTTTTCTTTTGCTGCTTGGAAATGTCTTCTTTGTATTCTTTCCTTTCGCACATCCTTTGCAGATGCCATCATGTTTTGCTTGGATTTTTGGAAGACCTTCAACAACTTTGCTTGCAATAGGTAGTGCTCTGTAATGCACATATGCAAGCCTTCTATGCCAAAGTTCACTTGGCTCTACTGTGTCATGGACCAAGGCTTGTTCTGGATTACCCTTTAATTTGTACTAACCTCCTTCTTGTTTACTAATCACTATTGCATCATCAATAGTCTTTCCTTTTGGCCACATGATGACTTGACCATCTATGAATGCAACCTGCATTCCTTTTGCATCTAATGTCGATATGGAGAGGAGGTTCTTCTTGAGTCATGGCCCAAACAATACTTCCTTCATTGTTAGATACTTTCAAGAGTCTAGTTTATAGGAAGATTCCCCACTACCTTTTATTGGATATTGGTAGTCATCTCCTAGCTTCACCTTGTGAGGTGATTCATGTTCTGAAAGTCTCACAAAGGATTCCTTGAATCCCGTCATATGTTTGGAAACCCCGCTATCTATGAGCCAATCATTGATTCCATGAATAATGTTTCCTGTGAGAGAAGAGATCAAAACATATTCATCCTCGCTTGAAGAATCTTCACTTTCATATCGGGTTCTCTTCTTGGATGGTTCATCATCCTCTGCAGCATGAGCATGATGTCTTCTTTTGTTGCTCTTCTTTGTTAGCTTTGGTTTCTCAGGACAATTCTTTGCATAATGTCCTGCTTCATCACATGTATAACATATGACTCTAGATAAATCCTTTTTGTGATAGGACTTACCTCTATGGTGATGAGATCTTCTTTTGGTTGACTTGGAGTGTACCATGAGAGCTTGATCTTCACTTCCCATCTTTTCTTCTCGAGCTGCTATCCGATCTTCTTCTTGAGAACGCTCTTCCCATAGTCTGCTGAACTTGACTAACTTCTTTCTATCACAGATTCCTTGGATGAAAGAATCCCATGACCTAGGGAGGCCATTCAAGGTAGTCATCACAATCTTTTCATTTTCCACTTCTTCATCAACTGCTTCTAGTTGCTACTTGATCTGAGAAACTCTTGTGAAGTAAGACTGGATTGTTTCTACATTCTGAATCTTCACATTCTTCAGTTGGTTTCTCAGATTCATTTTCTGGTTTATGTTCTTCCCTTCAAACAATTTGGTTAGGGCATCAAACATAGCTTTAGGTGTCTTTAGGGAGGACACTTGTGGTATGAGATGATCCTTGATAGAATTAGCAATTATTCTCTTTTCCATAACCAACTTCTTCTTATGCAAGGCCTTAGCCTCATCTCCCTTTGGAACTGGAACCTCCTCATGGATGTAGGAGTCTAACTCATTCTCTTCTAGGACCAGGGAGATCCTATACTTCCAAGCTCGGAAGTTATCATCTCCCTCAAGCTTTTCATAAAGCTTGGTATGATGAGACATCTTAACTAAGAACCTCAAATGGAAATACAAAAGATTTTAGATCTTACCAGGTCAAGGTGTCGGATCTGAATTTTGAGCTGAAATCCTGCAGAGCTGGTTCAGGAGCAAATTAGGGTTTTGCTTTTCTGGAGTTCTGTCCAACCAAATGCCTTGAAATTTATCCCTAACTTCGATTTTTGGGAGGAGATCAATCTAGGCCTGGGCTCGCTAAAAAATCCCTCTTCTGTGAAAAGCACTAATTTCTGGCAGTAGTGTCAGGTCCAAAACTGAAAAACCTCAGAATTGGATTCTGCTTCGACAGAAAGATGCGCCCTAAGGAAGACAGATATTCCACCTTACTTTTGCTAAAAATATATGGAGAGAGATCCACAAAGTAGGAAGCTCTAGTTCCCGCAGCGGCATAGTGTCTTCTTCTCAAGTAAGCTATGATACCATGTTAGTTTTTCAACATTCAAGCTAGCATTATGTTAGGATATTTAACTGAGAGAACAACAAGTACAATAATCAAACAAAAGAGACAATGAACACAGTGTTTTTCCTCGGGGAAACCATAAATGAAGAAAACCCCGCAACTTCCTCAGAGATAGAATCAACAAAAAAGGTAAAACCACAAAACAGTAAGATGCTCTCCCGACAGCAGTAACCTTCTTCTTGTCTAGTCCCAGTGTCTTCTTCTTCCCCAACTATGCGCTACACTTGAGTGTGTTTGTGTTGTGTGCTAAATAGAGAGTCCGGCTCTCTATTTATACTAATCCCGGCATGACTAAAACCCTACTAGGGCCGACCTCTACTAGGAGAGTCTAATAACCCTAGTGCCCTGGAACTACGGGGACTTTAACCCTTAGACAATAGGAGGGTTACCTGCAATGACTTGACATGACTTGCTTACATTATTGATTCTCCCGATCGAAACATCAGGGCATGAGATAACATGATAATATCCCAGAATAAACATCGGGTTACAATAGATAAGAAATACAAGTGAAATACATTTCGAAGTTACAATTACATCAACAATTTTCCATTGTTTTTTTTAATATCATTTAATGTTACATCAAGTACGTTTATAACTTTTATAGGATTGGTCACATTGATTCATTTTATCATTTGATGCCCAAACACTGGACACTCTACTATTACCTTAGAATCAAATTTTAAGATAATAACATGTTATTTTATAACCACTTCCAAATCTCAAAACACATTATAAAGATAGGGATTTTGTTCTATTATCCTGTTAAAATAATTTTCCAATGATGGTACTCCTTCAAAGACTAGAAGTTACTACTTTTACACATTCATGTAGCCTACCATTTTTACTTATGGGTCTCACGATTTCCTAAGTGCTTATTCCAAGCTTTATTTATTATTAGTTTTTTATTTTTAACTCCATTTTTTTAATTAACCAAACATGTTTAGTTGTAAAGGTAATGTAAACCTTTTAACCATGTCCATGTTAATAATATTTTTCTTTTATATACATAAACATACAATCTATATAAGATTTTAAATAGATTGAGGACATAACAGTTATGTATTGCTTGGTTAGATTTATCAATTGAAACCTTATCTTCATCCCTCCTCATATGAGTTGATGTCACATAATTGTTTTTATCAATTCACCCCTTAAAGATGTGGACTAAAAGGCATCCATTGTTTTCCTTTAACTAAGTCAAACTTCAAGTGGTAAGGTTACCTTATAAGGATAGACGTTCTTTGCAAAATGTACACAACTATTTACTTTGTAAGAAAGATTTAATCATATAACATCGACTTTGTAAGTGGATATATCTTATTTCATTATCCATTTCATAATGAAATAACATATATTTCATTTATATAACATGTAATATATATATATATATATTCACATCTAAGTATGTTGTTATTTAGACTTCTCATATTGGTCAAATATAACCATTTAAGCTTTAGGAAAGTCCATTAAAATATCTACACATATCATTTAGCATGATATTACAAAGAAAATTATAAGTGTAAGCCTTTCCTTGAATCTTTTAATGCAATTCATTTGAAGTTACATTCTCTCAACTTTTCTCAAAAGAATTAAGAAACCATTCTCAAATTAAGTCAAATATTAAGGTTGTACACCACCATTCATTCTAACTTGATTTCATTAATTATTATATCATTAATATTTACTCACAAATATTCAATTTATATATTCATTATATAATTTGAATTACAAATATTTAATTTAAAATTTAAATTTCATAACTCTATCTTGACCACCCATGTCAACCTCAATGATGATAACCAAATACAATCCCATAAAAATTTAGTGTGTTCTATTAACATCGAAGACCTGAATTCTCATGAAAGATTAGAAAATTTATATAATTATAAAACCACCTATTTGACTTATCACATGATTCTCTATCCTTATCCCATGGATATCACTTTTTTCAAGATAAGGATAAGATTGTAAACATATTATAATATTTATGTAAACATATTTATTTTCTAGACATTTATGCAATTTATACTTCTCATGTATATAAAATATAAAACATGCTCTTTTCATATGTATAAAACCTATAAGGATATATTTTCCACATTATAACTATATAAAAGATACTTTCTCTCTTAATTAAAATTACATAATTTTTATATTTTACTTAATTCATTAATAATTATCATCCAAATTACTACATTATTAACCATCCAAGTTACTACATATAAATAGCCACACGTATACATATTCACTTGTTTAAAATGCATACATCAATGATATTACATAAAGAGTCTGACATCTCTTTTTCATACGTTAGACACTATATCCACCACAACTGATTGCAACCGTAAAATGAATCCATACCAATATCATATCTGAAACTGCACTTAACTATTCTATTGATAATAACGCATTTTATAGAAGTCCAAGTTATCCTACAAAATGTATAGTCCTTTTTCTTTTACTATAGGTATATGGAATCATATAAAACCCTAATATTTCTCTTATTTCTCTCATAAATAATCTTGATCATATGTATTTTTAATGATACATATACAACATTGTCTCATTCTAAATAAAACAAACCCGTTCTCCAAATAAAGGTATATCCTTTTATTATTATAATTTAAATTCTTTAACCAAAGGCGCAATTTATTCACAAGTGTATAATTTTCAAGGTTAATTAAATTCATAGCCCTTTTGTAATAATTCCCACGTTTCCATGTAAAGAATCGGAGTTGGCTGATTTCTAGACCATTTCCACTTTTTCAGGTAAGTTTGATGGGAATCTGGCAACATGATTTGTTGTTGAAAATGAGATTTTCAATATTAAAATTGCAATTTTTATTGCAGAAATGGATTTAGGATCGTCACATTTTAGGTGCAAATGGTCTAGAGTTCCTCGTAAATATCTTAATCACTAGGAGTTGAGCACCGACCTTTCTCATACCACGTGATTAAAGGTGTATATAGCAGTAAGCTAAACTCTAGACCATTTGCACCTAAAATCCGGTGAGTTTTCTCGCCAAAATTCGGCAGAAATTGTTCAAAGGGTAGTTTTCAGTGAGTGGAATTGCAAAATTTGGGTGCCCCAAGAGTAATCGAGGGTCACGAATCCATTTCTGCAATAAAAATTGCAATTTTAACACTGAAAATCTCATTTTCAACAATAAATCGTGTTGTCGGAATTCGACCAAACTTGCCTAAAAAAGTGCAAATGGTCTAGAGATTAGTCAAGTCCAATCGAGGGCCCTGAATCCATTTCTACAATAAAAATTGCAATTTTAACATTGAAAATCTTATTTTCAACAACAAATCGTGTTGCCGGATTCCGACCAAACTTGCCTGAAAAAGTGCAAATAGTCTAGAGCTTAGCCAACTCCATAATCGCCAAAGTTTCCAATTATCAAGTTAATAAAAAATAGAACTCTTTTTCACAAGATTTAATCAAATAATATGTAGATTTTTCAACTCATAAGCAAGTTTGCAAATTATTTTTCTTTTCCACTTAGTTGTTACTACAATTGCAAAATCATTTATCAAACTCTACTGCAGGCACAATGCCACATGTGGCTTTAGTTTATTAATAAATTATACCTTTTATTATGATTAAATTATACCTTTATTTATTTTTAACCATAATTATTTTCTCTTACTTTTTAATAATTAAATATTTAAAAATCCCCTAATTAATAATTAATTCATTCCAAAAAAATTACCCTCGTTATATTTTTTTATCTTTTACATGTTTTTAATTTTGTTAATTTTATTTATTTTCTTTCTCTATTTTAATCATTATTTTATTTTATTCACCTTATTTTTCTTATTTTTTATCCTCAATATCCTATCCCTAACATATCGATCAAATAGATAGTTTCCTCCCACTAGTTTTATTTAAACTTTTAATTATTTTCTATTATCCTATAGCTTCATATTATCATAATAATGGATGGAGTTTCCACTTGAAACGCGTCAATTTTTTCTACAGATTTACACAATAATAATCCATAAGATTACACAAAACTCCAAAAGATCAAATTCTTTGAACTCTAAATTTTTTTATCATTTAATCTAAAAAATAATACATGACCTAGAATTAAATGATAAAAAATCTACAAAGTTTAGAAATTTGATCTCTCACACTGCTTGATAAATGGATCTATGTTGGTAATAATTTGAATAATGGAAAGGGAGTCATTTTTTGTTTAGCAAAAGAATTTTTAAAGGAGAAAAGAAAAACAAAGAATTGTTATTATGCCAAAGTGTTGGGATATTATAAACCCACTCCATACTTAGGATAAAAATATTTAAACATTGGTGATTAATTTCCTACCTACTAACCTAGATAGTTGGAATCCACTTGCACCACTTGGTCAACACTTGCCATATATACCCCAGGAGTGCTTTTATCCTGATTATGGTTATATCTTGCCTACTTTATTGACTTCCAGAATTAGTAGCTGTTGGCAAGGGGTTAGAGTGTGCAAAGTTTGCGCCTGCCACCGACAAGAAGGACGTTGACAGAAAGAAGAGTCAACCACGATGAAAGGAGAAACTGATAAATTAGGGAATTTTGGTTGAGTTAGTTAGTGATTGGTGAAATGGGCCATTTTGTAACATCATAATGAGCCTATAAATAGAGTTAAGATTGTAAATGTAAATGAGAATTATTCGATGGAGCATCATTGGCCTTCGGTTAGAAGCGATCCGTCGATCTATTGGTGTATATGTTGATCTGTCTATTGGGAATGAATTAATCGATCTGTTATGCGTCTTTTGGATATATATGGAGATGTCTCTTTCTATTTATCTTTTAGTGCGGCATTAGTCGACTAAGGAATGTTCTGTCTTTTATGGTGTTAATTGGAAATTTGGTTATGATGTTTTATTTATGTGTCAGAGTGTGTTCTGTGTTAATGCAATGAACTCTACAGTGGATCAGATGAGTGGATGAATGATGTTTTCCCATTTTACTCGTGAATGATGTGAATTCTTGTTGTACTTATTGATTTAATATATGTTGATGTCTTCGTTGATCTAAGTTTCGTTTAATTGCAAATGATGATGACTAGATTTGGTGATATTATCTCTAGTTATAAACCTGAATTTCCGGTTAATATCACGATAAAGTAGAGATAATGCGAAGTCCTCTTCCTACTACAGAAATGTGGTTCCTACATCTCTCCCTCAGACATCTTGGGTGAGACTGCGCTTGCCTTGCAGACGTTGCTGGAAAGGATAAAACATNAATGCGAAGTCCTCTTCCTACTACAGAAATGTGGTTCCTACATCTCTCCCTCAGACATCTTGGGTGAGACTGCGCTTGCCTTGCAGACGTTGCTGGAAAGGATAAAACTTTTTCAAGCCGATATTTAGGGAGTCTATGTTGGTAGATTTTTTACAACAGTGCGAAGTGAACCCCTGTTGAGAGATCTGTGTTAACAGTAACTGCGCCTTCCTGCAGATTTTGTTTTTATCCTGCTTTATTCCAACTTTTCAATGGATAAGGTAAAGTTAGTCAACTAGGAAACTGCTATCTTTTGTTTCCAACCCATCCTCCATGATTTTCTCTCTATATTCCAAGCTTAGCATGTTTTTCCATCAGTCATGGAAACTCACTAATGCTTGTTGATGTATATGTAACTTCGGAATGTATTCACTTGTATATTTCATGTATTGTACCCCGATGTTTATTCCACGAAGTATCTGTAATGTAATTGAGTCATGCCATGCCCCCGATATTCCTATTGGGATGTTATATGATGTAAATAAGTCATGTCAAGTCATTGTGGGTAACCCTCATATCGGGAGGTTATATGACTTGTTTACATCATATAACCTCCTTGTAGGTCTTCTTCAGTGCTTATATCTGACCCTCATTGTACTTAGGGTCAGATATAAGCACTGAAGAAGACCTACAAGGAGGCTAGGCCTACAACCAGCATGAAAAAGGGATGGCTCTGTAGAAATTCTTGTGACGAGAAGAATCATGAGATACCACCTATGATGATGACCCAGTGATGATCCAGATCCAGTGATGATCCAGATCCAGTGATGATGTCCCCGTGATGATCCAGATCTAGTGATGATCCAGATCCAACAATGATGATCTAGATCGAGTGATGATCCAGATCCAGTGATGATGTCCCCATGATGATCCAGATCAAGTGATGATCCAGATCCAGTGATGATGATCCAGATCGAGTGATGATCTAGATCCAAGATGAAGATGACTTGAAGATGCAGATGACGAGATGATCCAGAGAAGAAGACTAGTGCTGACAAATTGTGTCGAGAGAATACCTTCCTAGTTAAGAGGGAGTGTTGATGTATATGTAACTTCAGAATGTATTCACTTGCATATTTCATGTATTGTACCCCGATGTTTATTCCGGGAAGTATCTGTAATGTAATTGAATCATGCCATGCCCCTGATGTTCCTATCTGGAGGTTCTATAATGTAAACAAGTCATGTCAAGTCATTGTGGGTAACCCTCCTATTGTTCAAGGGTTAAAGTCCTCGCAGTTATGGGGCCCTAGGGTTATTAGACTCTCCTAGAGAAGTTGACCCTAGTGAGTTATTGTCAAGTTGGGAATTAGTATAAATATAGAGCGAGCCTCTCTATTTAACACTCACTCACTCACACTCAGTTGTAGCACATAGCTGAGAGAGAAGAAGTTGTTGGGTCTAGAAATAAAGAGGCTATTGCTATCGGGAGATCAGCTTACTGTTTTGGGGTTTTACTTTTGGTGTTGATTCTATCTCTGAGGAAGTTGTAGGATTTCTCCATTTATGGTTTCCCTGAGGAAAAACAATGTGTTCATTGTCTCTTGTGTTTGATTGTTGTGCTTGTTATTATCTCAGTTAAAGATCCTAATATAATGCTAGCTTGAATGATAAAATCTAACAATACTTTAGCTAATTCTTGAGGTCCTTGACAGAGTTGGAAAGTGCTTTAGTGACCTGTGGGGGTTTATCATATTTAGGAAGCATGATTTATGAGCGATCATGAGTTGTGTTCAAACAAATAAATTTTCCTTTATAAGGATGTATTACTATTGTAAAAATCAATCATTTATTCATTCTTCACTTCTTCATGTGATTCACTCTCATTATTCTTCTCTCTATTTTCCTTGTGCATACTTGTGAGAATTATCTTGTAGCTATATCTACATCTTGTGTTTCTTCTTAGAATCAAGGCTATATTTATTCATAGAATTAGAGATTCTATTTATACATGGGATGAGAGCTCAGAGGTTTTCAAGTTCATAGTGCAATGTTGTTTAATTTTTATAGATTTGAGGAGCTATCAGCTCCCTACATCAGAGCACATCCAGTCTCCTATTCCTCTCCGAAGAAGAGCTTGAATTGAGTTTACAAGATTTTCTCCTAGTTTTTATTTTTTCGGGTTGTAGAGAGTATCTTCTTAAGCGCATCAAATTCTTAGAATGGATTCCTCTTCAAATTTTATCCTGACTCCCTCCAACTATCATGAATGGAAATCCAAAATTGGAATTTTATTGTGTAGTAAGGGATTGTACAGAGTCACTCTAGCTTTGGAGAATAAGCCCAATTCTACTTTTGAGAAAGATAAGTGGCATAATAGGTGGAATGAAGACTATGGATTGCTTTGCATGTCTATTTAAACTAATCTACTATTTCATCTAGATGGTTTGACCACTCCAAACAAATTATGGACCAAACTTGAGTCTCTCTATGGTGTACAATATGAGATAAGGGTGCATATGTTGGAGAATGAGGTATTATCATTGAGTCCAAGCAGTTTCGATTCCATTGAAGGATTATCTCCAAATTAAAGTCACTTATTATATTTCTCAAAAAATGTGGGATTGAGAAGAAGGAAGATCAATTGATTATTTCATTCTATCAAAATTGAGTCTTTAATACTCACTTTTTGTGTCTACGTTTCATGCTACTAGGATTACTATTTTTAATTGGAAAATGACTTCTTTGAGCACATTCTTTGATTCATTGACAAAGTAGCAAGATAAATTGATCCAAATGGGTTCTCTTAGATCGTCCAAGGGAAAGGATCATTCTCTTATATTTCAAGGAAGTAAGAATGCACAATAAAAAGAGAAGCAAATTGTGAAAGATAAGAAGCCAAAGTTAGATAATGAAGATGAAAGTTCGAAGCCTATTGATGAAGGTTCAATAAAGAAAGTCAAGAAGAAAGGGAGCACATACAAGTGTTCTTATTGCAGAAAGGGATTGCATCCTAAGAATAAATGTTTCAAGAAGAATATGGATATCATGTATCAACTACTTGTGAAGCATAACATTGAAGTTCTAGATGAGCTAGAGAAGACTGTTGAATCTTTAGAACATTGTCATAATGCACAGTTCCAAGGTGATATAAAATATGCTGTGGGTACCAGAGTTAAATATTTTCCTCACATATATGATATAGATTAATTTTATGATATATCAGAATTAGTGATGTCATTTTCTTTCTTGAATAATCCATCTATTAGTCTCCTAGATTCGTCTCCCAATACTTGTGATTTTTCACTAGATCCTAACTTGTCTTTAAGCAGCTCTTCCTCAATCCATTCAAATGGTTATAATTCTTATTTAGAAGAAAATTTTCAGGTTTATATGCATTTTATGACATCATCTATACCATTTACCATACCTATGAATACTCTTAATGCTATACAAACCCCAAGTTCACTAGTTGATTCCTCATTGGTTTCCTATGCAGTGTTACTTATATTTAATGGTTTCAAGTCTTGTCTATTTTTCATTGGTTGGTTATCCATGAAATTAGTAATTATTAAACTTATATTCCACATGTTTGGATCTGTTCTAAACACTTATGTTTCAGATCTCAAGTCCATCCATAATTCATCTTTTTACACTCATTAATTTTCCCCAGTTGCTCAAACTTTTCCTACTCTAGCCCTATATCCTCACAAAGACACTAAAACTTTGGTATTTGCTTCTCTATATGATAATATTTATAATATATCAGAGTATTTCAGCCTCATTTCATATTTGGTAAGCTGGTACAACATTTTGGAAGGAAGATATGTGATCCACATCACCATTTTGCAGCTATACAAGGAATTGATTGTCTTAATTTTTGTACTCCTTGGGAAAGAGTATGCACATATCTATTTTCCTTTTCACATTGTGTTCACATATCATATTATTCCATAATAAAGAAACATTTATATAATTCTCCTACCTCATCATATGATGATTGACAAGGACTCTGTCCTCTTCTTTCTTGTAGATAGTACACTCTAGTGCATGATCATGGAGTTCACAATTTCTTCATCAAAGTATTTCACCAGAAGCAGTTCATTCATCTCATTCAAGTGAAGATAAATACATGTTGAATACATATTATTCAAATTTTGTGCCTTGTCCTTTCTTGAGGGAGTATTTTCCCCATGTAGTTTTACCTCTTTCCTCAAGTTTTCTGGACATGAATAAATTGTAAGGGTGACCATAGCCTTGTTGATTGGCCCTATATACACCTATATGAACCTATATGCATATGATTATTTAATATATATAATCATAAATTCATACTTAAATGGGGGTTGTGGGATATTATAAACCCACTCCATACTTGGGATAACAATATTTAATCATTATTGATTAATTTCCTACCTACTATCCTAGATAGTTGGCATCCACTTGCACTAATTGGTCAACACTTTCCATATATACCTTAGGAGCTCCTTTATCCCAATTTTGATTAGATCCTTCCCACTTTATTGACTGCCAGAATTAGTAACTGTGACTTCTTGTTGATTATGTCTTTATCCTGCTTTATTCAAGATTTTCAGTGGGTAAGGTAAATCTAGTCAACTAGGAAACTACTATCTTGTGTTTCCAACCCATCCTCCATGATTTCCTCTCCAGACTCTAGGATTAGCATTTTTTTCCATCACTCATGCTTTAGCTAATTTATAAGGTCCTTGACAGAGTTGGAAAGTGCTTTAGCCACCTATGGGGGTTTATGATATTTAGAAAGCTTGATTTATGATCCAACATGAGTTTTCTTATAGAAACTCAATTTTCATTTATAAGGATGTATAAATATTGTAATAATCAATCAATTATTTATTCTTCACTTCTTCATGTGATTCAGTCTCATTATTCTTCTCTCTATTTTCCTTTTGCATTCTTATGAGAATTATCTTGTAGCTAGATCTGCATCATGTCTTTCTTCTTAACATCAAGGATATATTTCTTCATAGAATTAGGTCTTCTATTTCTACACAACGAGTCAAGTCCATGGGTGAATGTAAGGGAATTAAAATTCTATAAAAAATGAAAAAGTTAATGTTTGAGTAATTTCAAACAACCTACCTAAGGGTATTGCCAACTTTTAGGAGCATTTCGTATAAAATGTATTTCACTATAGGATCTAGTTTACCTAATAGATCCATGCACTATATGAAACCTATTAATAATGAGGAGTTCATTAGACAAGTGCATAAAGTATTGGAAAGATATTTAATTATAAACCGTAAACCAATGTGGTGTACCAGTGGCACTAGAGCAAAAGACGCATGGAGAGTGGAAAATGTGCACTTATTAAGGTCCTCAATGTAAAAATGATTTTAAGACCAATGATGATATTTATGAATGTTTGGTCATTCCATTTGGTTTAAAAACTGCTCAAAGTACCTTTGTGAAACTAATGAAAGAAGTACTAAAACTCTAACCATATCTAGGTAAGTTTATCATTGTTTACTTAGATGATCTTTTGATTTTTAGAAAGACAAAATAAGAACATATGAAACATTTATGACAAGTGTTGGAGTGGTTGAGTAAAGATAAATTATTGGTAATCTACTAAAGCATGGAAAAACAATAGATATCCAGGGAGTGGTGATTGAATTGAAGACCTATACTATTTCATAAAGAAGGTTTTTTGATTTAAAAATAATTAGTTATGTAATCCAATAAGATGCACGAGGTAAAATATTTTCAGAGAACTACATTATGAAGGTTTCAGTGATAATTTTTGTATTGAAAAAACAAGAGAATTGGTTGAGAAGTTTTATTAGCGTCTAGGAATGGCTAAAGATATCAAGAATTGGATTGAAAATTACATAGTTTGTCAAAATGCAAAGGGAAAAAGTCAATAGACCAAGTTATATAAACCATTCTCGATACTAAAATAAATATAAGCAAATAATAGCATGAATGGGAGGACATTAGCCTTTAAGACTATAGATATTATCTATGATAGTTTAGATTTTCCTTTATCATTATTTTATTTGATTTTATAGGAACCAATTTGTATCCCACAAATTGTAATGATGATTGTAAATTGTAACTAAAATTGTAAAATATTTTTAATTGTTGGATTATGAATTAAATATATCATAGTTGACCACCCCATAATAATTAATTGTTAAGACGATTAAAATTATTGCAATTTTTTAATTTCGTAAATTATTTTGTAAGTTTCCATCTCTGTAAAAACGTAATATTTTGTAACTGTAATTGCAAATTTGTAATTCCAAATTGTAAGCTCTCATTGTAACGATAACTACAATTTGTGATTGTAAATTTGTAGTTGTGAGTGTCGAATTTGTAATTTTTACCTTGTAAATCTAATTAATAATTTCTTATTGTAATTGTTCTTGTAATTTGCACTTTAATTATAATAATGATTGTAAATTTTAATTATACTCGAGATGGTAACTTTCAATTATAATTGTGCATAATTTGCAATTATAATTATAGTAAATAGAAATGAATTCGGCATAAAGAATATACATGATCATACACATAAAGATAAATATAATAAAATAAATATTTGACATCCCATTGAGTTCATAAAAAACTAAAACCATATATATACATAATATTAAAATTTAATATTACAATGTGATCATCATATCAATGACCACCACCACCATGATCACCTAACATCGTGTAACATACCGTCATCATCATCATAACATAATCTAACATAACCATCACACAAGTATGACAAACGTCATCTAACATCATACACATATATCATCACCTATGAAACATTAGAACCATCTCACAAACACATACAAAAATAAATAACATAATATATCATACATATCAAACATCGCATAACATACATATGTAAATAGTTATATCTACCATCATCTAACATATTATACATTTGACATATTTAGACATCATTTAACACAATCTAGTAATAATGTCAGACAAAAGAACACGATTAGCTATGCATTATATAACATAACCATCATGCACAAATATAACTAATACCATCTAACATACACATCTATCAAGAACACCTAGAAAACATATCCAATATGACCAAACATACACATCACCCTCATCATATATAAATGAATAGAAACATGAACATCGACATCAACATGCATGAAAAATGTAGTGTGTGTGTGTGTGTGTGTGTGTGTGAACAATAATATCAAACGTATCATGATACAAGTCAAATATACATATCCAATCCAATAATTTCTATAAGACATCTCCTCCACTAATAGATGCGTCAGTACCTATATCAGGAGAAAAAGTATACAACAAAGCATCATAAATATATCCATCAAGATCAACCTCATATGTTGCATCCATCCTATCTATATCTGAGGTGAGTGGAGTAGGAGATGGTGGAGTGGTTAGTAGGATAAGTAGATGGATCAAATATGGTGGTGGGTTTACTAGGTGTGGAGGAGTAAATAATGTTTGTTTTTGATCATGGTGATAAGAAGGAGGAGGATGAGGATCATCATATTGTGACACTCCCACATCATGGTGAAGAGGAGGAGGTGGAGCATGAGATGATGACATCCCTACATCATGGTGAGGTGGAGGTGGTGGAGGAGGTGGGGGATGTGATGAAGACACTCCCAAATCAAAAAAATGAGAAGGAGGAGGTGATGGACAAGCATGAGGATCAACAACATCCTCATCAAATGATGTTGACTGGACCTCAGGCCTTGAGGAATATAAAATTATGGATGTGTCTATTACATACCAAATCAACAATATCATATCATGTGGTACCATCCTCCATATATATGCAAGCTTAGGTTCTTGCATGATCTCTATCTCTCATGTTGTCTGGACTCCTCGTCCAACCAATAGTCTCAATAATATGTCTGAAACATCATGTAGGTACCTCTGATCTAGACTATGCTATGGTTGCGTTTAGGTGGTGCAAGAACCTTATCCTAATGCATATCCACATCATCCTCCTGAATGGGAGGAGGAACCTGGTCTCCATTAAATGTCCCAATATCTGTAGAATATATATTAGAACACAACAAATATAATCATACAATTTCATTAAAAAATAATAATAAAACAATTTAAAGAAAATGCTAGAATATATTTCGTTTGCATTAAATAAGACAATTAACTATTGCAGCCATATTAATTTAAACATAAATCTAATAATACCTCTCCCATTTAGTGGATCATCCTAGGTGAAAGATGTTGGGTATATACTATCTAGTCCAACCTAGCATACGTGTATGGTAGAAGGTCCAGTGCATGGCCCTCCTTACTAGTGAGCATCTCCAACACATTTGTAGTTTATGTTGGTGTTACATGTGACTTTACCACACATGGTTGATCACACTTTTATGGCCTTCCCTGTCCCTTTACATACTCTTTGGACCCCATGGACCATTATTGTACCTTTGATGTTTCCAATACCATCCCTGAAAACACTTATTATTTGTTGTACGCGACTTTTAATCCCTTTCTCACGTATATACGTGGATATTACCATTAAACCCGCGTACATCGGGATGTGTGCATAAGTCCAAATATTTTTGGAGTTTTTCGTGATGTGGATCCGAGTCACTTGTCTCTTGGCCTTCCATATGCCTCAATATTGCTCGGATTTGACCTTCCATTACCCCATTGAAGCACTATATAAGGAACCCTGTGGATACATTGAATAGGGGGAAATTGAAGCGCAAGAAAACTATAGTCTATTGTTGTCGTAGCTTGCTTGTACTTGAGTCTGCATGCCTTTGTCCCTTGGAGAACTTAGTGTTCTTCCCAAGCTTTCCTTTGTGTGTGAGCTTTTTATCGAGAGACAGAGGATTGAGGTGGTGGAGGCCCTGTTGGGACGCATACTCCATGTTTGGGTAACTCCGCGGTTAATCAGAAAGTTGTAAGCAGAGTTACGGGTCAAAACAGTCTTAGGGGTGTCGGGGGAAGTTAAAACTCCTTTTTTGTAATAAACCCTTGGTTGAAATCCAGGGTTTAGGGTTTTGGGTGCCCATGGTTTAAGACCATGGTTTTGTAAAAATGCGCAGTATAAATAAGCGCTTGTGTAAAGAAGATAGGTGAGGTTTTATGATGTAAGAAAGATAGAGGCGAAGCTAAGGTTGATTTTGTAAGGAAAGGTTAAGTCCTAGCTGTGTGCATGGACGACCTCTGCAGCTGTGTGCGCAGAGGGTTTTTGTAAAGAAGATTGAGGAAAGACCTATAGCTATGTGCGCAAGGTCCTGCTGCTGTGTGCGCGGCTTTTTAAGGACTGAAGGGATCTGCAGCTGAGTGCGCAGATCAAACTGTGGTTTTGTAGCAAGTTGAATAGAACACAGTTTGTGGACGTAGCCCCTACACTGGGGGTGAACCACGTTATATCCGGTGTTGTGGTTTCTTGTGCTGTTTCTGTTTCTGTTATCTTTTATGCATTAATAACTGTATACGTCTGATAAGTTAGATCGCTGCTAATATTTAGCTTCGCGGTGAATTCCCTGTAGTGGGTTGAGAAAGTCACGACTGTTTATTTATCTGTGAAGTTGTATGTGAATGAATGGTAAAGCTTTATAATTATTGATTAATAAGGGTATTAAAGGCTAAGGTACAGTAATTCCCCTCTTTGCTTGCAGAAACCTGATTCTGCGGCACCCCATAGCTGTTTCGGGTGAGACTGCAACCTGCACGCAGGTTGTTGCTGAAAGGGCCAACACTGTGGGTCTTTTGTTGGTGCGACACCAAAGGATTAAACCCGTGTCTACCCTATTTCCCAACAAATTGGTTCCGTTGCCGGTTGAATTCAGTACCTGCTCAAGAGGGGTTTACATCGTAACTCAAGGGCTATGTTCTGGAGGCCCTCTGCGAAGGAAATCAATGATTGGTTTGCTGAGACTTGTCTGAAATTCGTGCAGCAAGAGAATACGAATCCGTGTCGAAGCGCAATTGAATTTTTAAAAAGGTATGTTTTTTGTGATGCTTATGAAATTTTTTTTGGTAGCATCCACATATAGTTGCACCAGTGGTTGTCTAGGTTAACAGAGAGGAGGACGAACTTTCAAGCTCGACGGATTCCTGTGTGGACCCCCGCAAGGGTCAATCTTGTGCAACACGTGAATAATGAGGTATCCCACGCTGTTGACTTCTGGACGACACGAACGTTGGAATCCTTTGTGACAGAGTTTGCCATTGACACAAGCACCTCTTTCAGCGAAGCTGAACGACAGTTTTTCAAAGGCCCCCGTGGTAAGTTTTTAAATTCCTTAAGCTTGAAGATTAAAATACTATTGGTTGAAAAGGGTATATTATTATTTGAATCAGACTGTTAGTTTAGTAGTAGTACTAACATATGTTTGCAAGTGAGAATACCTTCGACGCGCAAAGTGGGTTGCCGCGAAGTGAGCAAAGGTACAAAAGAGATTTTGAGTCCTACTCCTCAGGTTAGACTACCGCACCTCCCCCTGTAAACCCTCAACAGCCAGACCCTGAAGAAAACCCTTCGGTAGGCAACCCTCCCGTCACCCCACAGCGTCGCTTTGTTACCCCTAAAGTTTGGTCGCAGTGTGACAAGCAACCAAGTCCGAGTATTCCGGCCACAAGTTAATATGCCCCCGTAAACCCCCCCCCCATCAACGTCTTGTCCCCCTCCCAACCCTCCCAGAACCACCATGGCCCACCTAGATGATGACATTAAGCTGCCCATGTTCAAAGGAACGGGATCAGAAGATCCAGAACAGTTCTGGTTTTTGTGTGAGGCCGTCTGGAATGCGAAGAGTATTATAGACCTGGATGTGAGAATCGCGCAGCTCATTACTTCCTTTCGCGACCGGCCTTTGACTTGGTTCATGAAATTCTCCAGTAATCAGCACCCCACTTTGCATGAAATCAAGGCAGCCATCACTAAGGAATTTAAGAAACCGAAATCCGAATCGCAGAGTATCACTGAACTCAAAGAGATTCAACAGTGGCACGGAGAATCTGTGTGGGACTTTGACCAGAGATTCAAAGTTCTACTAGACCAAGTCAGCTTCACCATTAGTCTGGCGCAGCACAAGGAATGGTTTATTGCAGCATTATTGCCGCATATCAGAACTCTGCTCATGCAACAGAAGGTTGCTGACCAGCAAGAGGCTCTGGAAATCGCAATGAAGCTAGAGACTGCCCCTGTCGGAGACGATTCTAGTATTGCTCAAATCCAAGCGCAGCTGGCAGCGATGGCCCTGGAGCTTCGCGACATGAAGAAAGCTAAAACCAGTCGAGAGGAGGTCTGGTGTACACAATGTCGGTCCGAGGGTCACGATAGGGACCAGTGCCTCATGGCCAGAACTTACCTAAATAAGGGTGCGACCAACCAATTCAATCCTGGTGTTCTATATTGTGAGATATGTCAAACCTCTGGCCAGCACCGCCCTGAGCACTGCCATCTTCTTCAGAGATATGTTCAAGCTCTGAAAAACCCCTACTGCCAGTTCTGTAAGTCCATAGGGCATAACGAAGAAGAGTGTCGTAGTTACGACCTTATGCGAGAGCGCACCTCTGACGCCTACCGAGTACACAATGAGGCCCAGAATAATGATGGCTATGGTTACCGCGGTGGCACCTCCGGAAGAGGTGCTTTTGGTGGTCGCGGCTGTGGTGGGATGACCGGAAGAGGTAGAGGCCAGGTTGTGTGTTACAATTGTAACCAAGTTGGCCACTTGGCTCGCGACTGTCGGAACCCCACTACAACCTGTCGGTATTGCCGTGGAGTGGACCACGTGATTGAACAGTGCCCCCAGCTCCTCGCAAAGATTCAGGAGAACAACCGTGGCCCTACCCCAAATATTCAGTTGATTTTCATTGAGCAAAGACCTTCCGCAACCCTCAATGTGGTCACCTGGAGTGGAGCTACGATGCATATTCAAAACACGCCAACACAACCTGTCGCGGTGTGCGCACGTAAGGCCTCCGAGAAAGTCCCAGCACTTGATCCTGCGAAGGACCAAGCACCAGCCTAGGAGGCCCAGTGCGATATTGTTGACCCTGGCACAGCAGAAGTACCTGTGTGGCAACCTTAGTAGGCTTCGCAGCCACAAGAGGCCTTGATGGATAAAGTAAGTACACTATCCTCTTTCTTGCAGAGCTGTATGAAACTCTTGCGGAATCAGAATGCTTTAAAAGAGCTGCAAAAAGTTCTTGCTGTCACAGACCCTCAGAGAGGAATTGATCAGGAGAAAACTGTTAGTCGTGTCCGAAGAATGGGAAGGGAAATGAGATTGAACGTTCAGATAGGGGAATATGATATGACTGATGTCATTTTGGATCTTGGATCAGACGTTAACGTCCTACCCAAGCAGACCTAGGGACAAATGGGAAAACCTTCCCTGGTTTGGTCACCTATACAACTGCGACTAGCTAACTAGCAAAGGATTGTGCCTCTAGGGAGACTTCTTAGTGTTCCAATAGACATTGATGGGGTCAGTACTCTAGCATATTTTGAAGTTATTGAGATCATTGATGACACCAACCCTTATCCAGCCCTGTTGGGAATTGAGTGGGCCATGGCCAATGTTGCAATCATCAACCTTAAGAGGAGACAGATGACCTTCGAAGGAAATGGTCTGCGCGTTATCATACCCCTCGACCCATCCCAAGGAGAAAGATATACAGAACCACTCAGAGATGAAGGGGAGCAGGATACTCTAGACCACATCTACAAAATCAAAGCCAAGGATGCAGATTATGTCGAGCCTGACGCTGATGGTGTAATGGATTGGAAATGTGATAGCTCCTGCATGTCTGATTCAGACGATGGTCTGGAGAACTGGCAGAACCGACTGTATGAGCTACATGGCCACAGATGCGCGCAGATCACTCAGTCTCTTAGATGCCTTAGTGCACAGCCTAGAGAGTTGCCTGCATATGTTGGGATAACAGTCCCTGGAAAATTTATTGCACATGTGTCCGACCAAGTACCTCAGTCACAAAACACCTAGACTTTGGACACAGCACTAGAAGCTACAGCAGCATGGGGGACCGATCCTAAAAAGTCTCACCTTAGTCGGGGAACCTGCCAGAAATTCCTGCGCCCCAGATTCATAAGCCAAGCTCAAGAGGTGCGAAGTAAGTTCAAGGGGCCGAATAGCCTTCAGGGACATTTGAGGTAGTACTATACAGCAGGGGAAAACACACCTCGCAAGGAGAGGATGCATAAGTTTGTGCATATCTTGGAACCCATAGTGAAAAATTGGCATATGGAGGTTGAGCTCCGACACGGCACTGTAAGTAGGGATGATCTTGTTGATAGCTTTTTGATCAAATTTTCTATTAACAAGAGTGGTCCTATTTTAGATATAGCTTTCCAAGATAAGGCAAATGATGATCACCCAGGAATTGAATACCAAACCAAGGGGCAGAGCCAAGACACCAGTCCCTCAAACCTAATAGTCCTGTCGCAGATATTACCAGGTCGGGTCGAAGGGCACTATTGTGCCGAGGTTGCTTGTTGTTCTAAAGTTTCAGCCATGATTCTGCCGAGGCCCAGAAACACAGCGAGGCTCAAAATCTGACCATTGGGAAGCAGCCAAATTGGCGGCGGTAGTGCTTTAAGTGCCTTAAATACCTGTACTAATAAGATTATCGGAAATTGGGTAACAGTTGGACAAGATTTCCGTAAGATTTGGCGCCTTCAATGCATCATCCTGGCCGATGTGATTGATGGCATGTATAAGAAGATGCCTAAGTCAGGGAAAATTGTATTCTGCATTTCGTCAAGTTTTCTGAGTGAACCCATGACAACAGAAAGACAGATTGACGACTTAGTAAGAGAATTCGAGCGAGAGGGCCTGATAGCTTGCTCTAATCGGCCGCCTGCTTCTGTTCCTGGTGAAGATTCCCAACCAGCACCACCACGGCCGATGCAAACTCGTTCTGCTAGAAAAAAGTGCAGAACTGAAGTTCGCTCCAAGCTCAACCAAGATCGGCAGAGGCGAACAAGGAAAACGCCGGCAGTACCTCCTATGGATCCCCCCGGTTCAGCACAGGTACCGGCCGAGGATAGGGAGAACATTGCACCTCCACGACCACCTTATCTCCAACCTATTCGCCCAGACGCCAAGATTCCCCGACGAACAAAGCAAGTCACATTAACCACACCTTCGCTACCACCAGGAGTTCAGCTGGTCGAAAGTATGACAGGGAAGATAGATCGGCTCAAGTACAACGACCACGACACAAACGATCATGGCAAGTTTCCCCAGTTTGCACCGGCCGAATACCTGCACTGCGTCAACTACCCAGAACATGATGTACCCCTACTGGAAGTGCAACCGTGGGCTGCGGGCCTGGATAACGCTAGCCTACTCAAGGTGCTTGATATTCCACATTTCGGTCGCGGCATACAGGTGACTATAGTGGCCAAACAGTTGCTTGCGTTAGTGCATGACGGCTATTTGTGGATAGGAGACCAGCAAATCCCCATTGATGCCGCACTCATTAATAAGATCACATGGTTATCTATGGCAGGACCTGATCCGGGGGATGAATTTCCCTCAAAACATGAGGATACAAAGCTTGCGCAAACTATGAAAGAGCGGTTTGGCCTGACCAAGGGGAAACGGGGATATCACACCTCCGCAATCCAGGACCAGCCTATTCAATTTATAGCTGAACTCTTAGCCTGCAAGATTATCTGGAAATGCAGGCCTATTGAGGTACCTGCTCCAGTTATCCGGATTGCCATGAACTGCGCTGAGGGATACACTTACAACTGGTCCGCATATCTTGCAAAGGAATTCTTGGAGGATGTTTGCGATGCATAGGAAAAAGGTAGACCTTTTCATTACTCCTGGTTGTTAATACTTATTGCATTAGTTGGGTGGAAAGAACCCACCGAAGCTCAGTTTGTCGAAGTAAACCCAGGCCGGTTGGAGGCATTAAGGTATGCCTCCCTCTGGCTATCCTTGAATAAGGAAACTCAGCAAATGACGAACACTGTGTTCACCTGTTATTCCATGAGTATCCACATGGAGATTCTGCGAACACCTCGGCTTACCAATGAGTTGTTCTCTAAATATGAGGGTGCCGCGATCTTCAGGGCTGATCTTCATCATGTGTTCATTCAAGCCCGTGCCGATCCACGACATCGATGGTTTAAATTACCTTATGTAGTAACCGAATTAGATGTCAAGGGCATTGTTCAGCTATGGCCAGCTGAGTGGTTGCAAAACGTCGGGAAAAAACCCTCTATCCCTGTTCCCCTAGCTACATATATTGGCGCAGGTACCAGTCAGGCACAGCAGCAAAACCCATTAGAAGATAGCGAAGACCTGAGTGATTCACAGATGGATGGCGACGGACAGAATAGATATGGTGGCCAGGATTATCAGGATGAGGACTCGTGCAAGACTCTATCAGATCCTAGCCCATCAACCAGGTGCAAGTCACCAAAAGTAGCAGAGGTAAATAAGCCGCAGTCCCGCAAAAAGTCAAAAGCGTCGAAGGACAAAAATATTGAAGAAGATGTCACTATAACGCTGGATGAGCTGGAGCAGGCTCTAGAAAAATATACCGGGATGCTTACCAAAAAATGGTCCAAGTTTTCCCAAATGCATCTTGCCGGGCTCACAGGTATAGCAAACAGGGTTTCGGAGCTAAAAGAGCTAGCGGCAAAATCCGTAACCAGTCCTGCGACAAGTAGCACTACAGCGGCCGCGCAGCAGGATCTTAGGCAATGGCCAACCATAGATAACCGAGGTCAAGTATCAAGCGCAGCTCTGACACTGACCGATGTAGATTCCCGGCCCCAGATGAATATGACTGTAGAGATCGATTATACAAAGATGACCATGTCAGAATTGCACCTTTGCCAGCTAGCAATTACAAAGGAGATCCATGCACGAGATCAATTGTCCCAAATCCAATTGGATGACATTATCAAGCAAAACCAAATCGTCGCAGCACAACTAGAAGAAGTGGCGAAAAAGAAGATAGATGCTGAACATAAAACAACTACACTTATGCAAGCATTGGACGAGACCTGTCGGAGTCTTTCTGACTTCGACCTGCAAGGTGCAGAGGAACCAGCACAGAGAATTGCTAAGCTGAGAGACTATGCCCAGCAGTCTCGCAGCGAGATTGACAGGTTGAAGACAGAACACTAGCACCAGATCGCAGAACTTCAACTGCGCATCCCTCATGAGACTCCACCAGAGGCCCGGGAACAGCGCCATAGGGACATCAAGGCTTCAGCAGCAAAAATATCAGATAATACAGCCAGCGTCGCCAAATTGCTGGAAGATAGCATTGAAGCCTGGGCGAACCTCCAAGACCATCCAGATGTCGGTAAGATCCAGGAATCCATCAAGATACACCAGGCCGAATTAGATGCAGTTAGAATAGAAATCAAGATGCTGCCACCTATGCAGAAGATGGCTAAAGTGAAGTGTAGTAAGGAACTTCAGTAGGAAATTGAATCCTGCAGAACAAGGGTAACGTTGCTGGAGAATTCGCTCCAGCCCCTGGTTGATGAAGCATTGGAATTAAGTAATACTGCAGAAAGCCAGCTCAAAGTTTTGAAGAGCTACGACAGTTTTGCACAGGAACGGGCTAATACAGATTCATCTTCAGCGTTACAAGAGTTGGTGGAAAAGGAAAAAGCAGCTGACGACATACTATATAACCTCAACAGTCGCTTCAGCACCTTCACGCAGAATATTCTCCCACCAGAGACGTCGCAGGGTGTCCCGGGACGGACCACTAGTGAGTCTTAGGGGCCTGTTGGGATGCATACTCCATGTTTGGGTAACTCCGCGGTTAATCAGAAAGTTGTAAGCGGAGTTACGGGTCAAAACAGTCTTAGGGGTGTCGGGGGAAGTTAAAACTCCTTTTTTGTAATAAACCCTTGGTTGAAATCCAGGGTTTAGGGTTTTGGGTGCCCATGGTTTAAGACCATGGTTTTGTAAAAATGCGCAGTATAAATAAGCGCTTGTGTAAAGAAGATAGCTGAGGTTTTATGATGTAAGAAATATAGAGGCGAAGCTAAGGTTGATTTTGTAAGGAAAGGTTATGTCCCAGCTGTGTGCGTGGATGACCTCTGCCGCTGTTTGCGCAGAGGGTTTTTGTAAAGAAGATTGAGGAAAGATCTGTAGCTGTGTGCGCGGATTTTTAAGGACTGAAGGGATCTGCAGTTGAGTGCGCAGATCAAACTGTGGTTTTGTAGCAAGTTGAATAGAACACAGTTTGTGGACGTAGCCCCTACACTGGGGGTGAACCACGTTATATCCGATGTTGTGGTTTCTTGTGCTATTTCTGTTTCTATTATCTTTTATGCATTAATAACTGTATACATCTGATAAGTTAGATCACTGCTAATATTTAGCTTCGCTGTGAATTCCCTATAGTGGGTTGAGCAAGTCACGACTGTTTATTTATCTACGAAGTTGTATGTGAATGAATGGTAAAGCTTTATAATTATTGATTAATAAGGGTATTAAAGGCTAAGGTACAGTAATCCCCCTCTCTGCTTGCAGAAACCTGATTCTGCGGCACCCCATAGCTGTTTCGGGTGAGACTGCAACCTGCGCGCAGGTTGTTTCCAAAAGGGCCAACACTGTGGGTCTTTTGTTGGTGCGACACCAAAGGATTAAACCTGGGTCTGCCCTATTGCCCAACAGGCCCAGGTGGAGGACTCGGTTTCTCTGGTTTGCAGACATGCCGACAAAGGTTGTCACTTATGTAATCTCTGATTTTATTAATAGAAATATCTTTTCCTGTCCAATTATGTGCATTTAAATGAATATTGAATCCATGGATGTGTTTAATTTCTTATGCATTATTGATTATATGCTAGAGTAGGCCTAACACTATATTGAATCCTTGGGGTACTAGTTGTGCTTTCAGGCTTCGGGATTTGTTACCCTACCCATACGATCAATCCCTCCTGTGACTGTCTACCTGAGCATTGATTATATTGAGGTGACCTTAGTTTCCTTACCTAGTTTATCGACGGGGTATTTGCAGAGGTTATTTTGCAGGTGTCCTCACTAGGTAGGGGTCGGACAACACAGTCTCTATATGCATTGAAGCTGAGGGCCACTATAATTGGTTACGAACCTCTGTTTGTTGTGTATGGGAGTCTCAAGCCTCTCCTAGGTGAGACATACCTGCTTCATTCGAGAGCTCACATATCCTACCCTTGGTTTGCTTGTGATTTGGCTTTACATTTTTAGGTGTATGCTTTGTGCACGCTAGTTTTCATAGGGTTTGCGTAATTAGATCAAGTATTTTTATTTTTTGAGTCATTTTGGATTTGGGCACAGCACCCCACCATTCTCATCATTTAGGAGAACTTTCACCTTCCACGTCTCCTCCTCTTTTGGGAGAGAGAACTAGACAGTCTGGGCAAACTACTTCTCACTTTGATTCACAAACCATCGTTTTAGAATTTTATCATTCAAGCTAGCATTATTTTAGGATCTTATCTGAGAGAATAACATGCACAGCAATAAACACAAGAAACAAGAGACACAGAGAATTTTCCTCGGGAAAACCATAAAGGAGAAAACCCGACAACTTCCTCAGAGATAGAATGAGCACCAATGGCAGTAGTAAAACCTGAAAACATAAAAGATGATCTCCACAGATTGTTCTCTCTCTCATACTTGAGAGATATTCTCCTATCTCACTCATGCACCCTAGTGAGTGAGTGTGTGTGTGATAAATAGAGAGTCTCACTCTCTATTTATATTCTTTTGTTCACTTAATTTCCACTCCAACATGTCAGCCACACTTAACAATTACTTACTAGAGCCGACATCTCTAGGAGAGTCTAATAACCCTAGTGCCCCACAACTTGTGGGGACTTTTCCCTCCGATTAACAAGGAGGGTTAACCTTGACACAACTGTGGGGACTATTTCCCTGAATTACAATGGAGGGTTAAACTCAATGAATTTACATGACTTGTTACATTATTGAATCTCCTGATCGAAACATCGTGGCATGACATGAATCAATTACATTACAGATACTTCCTGAAATAAACATCAGGGTACAATACATAAGATATGCAAGTGAATACATTCTGAAGTTACAAATACATCAACACTCCCTCTTAACTAGGAAGGTATTCTCTTGACACAATTTATCAGCACAAGTATTCTTATCTGTATCATCTGGATCATCATCAAGTCATCTTCATATTCAAGTTATATTTGTTGTCAAGTCATCTTCACCATCAAATAATATTCATTGTCAAGTCATCTTCATCAAGTCTGTATCATCACTGGATCATCATCAAGTTTGGATCATCACTAGATCATCATCAAGTCTATATCATCACTTGATCTGGAGCATCACTGGATCATCATCAAGTTTGGATCATCACTTGATCTGGATCATCATCAAGTATGGATCATCACTTGATCTGGATCATCATCAAGTTTGGATCATTACTTGATCTGGATCATCATCAAGTCTAGATCATCACTTGATATGGATCATCATCAAACCTGGATCATCACTAGATCATCATCAACATCACTGCTTCCGCTATCTCAATCAAATGGTGCTATCTCTTCATTCTTCTCGTCACAGGAAGTTCTACAGAGCCATCCCTTTTTCATGTTGGTTGTAGGCCTAGCCTTCATGTAGGTCTTCTTCAGTGCTTATATCTAACCCTAAGTCAGAATGGCCCGCCCAGCACTTACATCTGACCATCATGTCAGAAAGGCATGCCTAGCACTCACATCTGACCTCAGCTTGTTAGAAAGGCCCAGCACTCACATTTGATCATGTGTAGACACATCGCGCCAGAATGGCTCAACACTTATATTCGACCATGTGAGAACAAACCTCATTAGAATGGCTCTGCACTTACATTTGACCATGTGAGAACACACTGCATCAGAAGGGCTCTGCACTTACATCTGACCATGTGAGAACACACTGCATCGGAAGGGCTCTACACTTACATCTGACCATGTGAGAACACACGGCATCGAAAGGGCTCTGCACTTACATCCGACCATGTGAGAACACACCGCATCAAAAGGACTCTGCACTTACATCTGACCATGTGAGAACACACTGCATCAGAAGGGCTCTAGACTTACATTTGACCATGTGTAAACACATCGCTCTAGAATGGCTCTCAGTCCCAGACTAAGGATTCTTGGTAACTGACCAGGTGCCTCCATTCTCCCAGAGAATGGCATCTCAGCACCAAGCTGAGTATTCCCGGTAACTGACCAGGTGCCTCCATTGCAATAATGGCATTCAGCACTTATATCTGATCATGTAGGAACCAATCCTACAGTCACATAAGAATGGCTCAGCACTCATATCTGACATGGAAGGAACCAATCCTCTCACCATGATAGAATGGATTAGCCCTTACATCTGGACATGGAAGGAACCAATCCTCTCACCATGTCAGAATGGCTCATGGACTCATCACTTCCCCTTGGAGGGAACCTCGATCTGGAGAACACTGAGCTTCTCCTTGAAGTACTCAAACTTCACTCTAGCCAATGGATTCATCAATACATCAACTATATGTTCATCCGTTGCAACATACTAGAGCTTCACTGCTCCTCTCTGCACCATATCCCTGATATAGTGATATTTGATCTTGATATGCTTCGACTTGTCATGGAACACCGGGTTCTCAGACAACTTCACACAACTCAGGTTGTCGCAATATATACAAGTAGCATCCAACTGGAGATCAAATAAATCAGACATTATCTTTCTCAGCCACACTACCTCGAAACTGGCTGAACAAGCTGTGACATACTCTGCTTTAGCTGTACTCAGTTCCACACAGGACTGCTTCTTGCTAAACCAAGAGATCACACCTGATCCCATACTAAAGCAACACCCTAAAGTGCTCTTCCTATCAATGACACTGCCTTTCCAATATGAATCAACATAACCTACCAGGTTAATCTTTTGATTCGCCTTATACTTGAGCCCATAATCAACTGTACCCTTCAGGTACCTTGTTACATGCTTTGCAACCATCAGGTGAACATGTCTCAATGTGTTCACATCAAAGCAAGTATCTGGTCTCGTATCCTTCAGGTACATCAATGAACCAATCATCTGACGATACATCGTAGCATCAACTGTCTCTGATGAAGTAACACTCAATAGCTTCAGGTTCGATGCCATAGGTGTGGTCATACAGTCCATCATCCTGAACTTCTTTAGTATCGCTACTACATACTTCCCTTGTCCACACCTCCATGGCTAGAACGCAGTGCATCATCCCTAATTCCTTCATCTTGAACTTGGCAGCAAGTCTCCTTCTTGCAACTTTAATAAGTTCCTCTTTTCTGTCAAGAACAAGTCATCGACATATAACAGGAGCATCACTGGTCTTCTGCTTTCAACCTTGAAGCAAAGGTTGGAATCCGCTTTACTCTCAATAAATCCTAGAGTCATCAGTAATCTATCCATCTTGTCGTACCATGTTGAACCTCAGGATCTTATGCAGTCATTCCATCTGAAGCATCATACTCCCTCTGTCTTTCGTACTCTATGCACTGAAACATTTTGTACCGGAGTGACAAGTAGCTTCCTCTGCTACTAATATTCTATGTATCCATCTAGGATCATTGGATACCAAGATCATCTATCTTGAACTTTTTCAAAAGTACTTCTCGCACCCATCTATGAGCTTGTCATCCTCTATAGAATTTCATCTTCAACCTTGTAGCAAAGGTTAAGATCTTCATCAAGCTCATCGTGTATGTCTTATCCCATGGGTGTCTTCTGAGCTCGTACAAGGCCTTCTTTCATTTGCACACATAATTCTTCCTATCATGTGTATTTCTAGTGGCTACAAATGTCTCTTCGTATTCTATGCCTCGTGCTACGAATATTTCCTTGTATCCCATGATGTTTCCATCTACTGCATGATGGAACTGCGAACTTCTCTGTAGGTCTCTATACTGCATCCTAGACATCATTCTTCTTGAACTAGTACACTCCTTCCCTTTCTTCTTAGCTGATTATTGGACGGTTCTTCATCAATGGTGTCGCTCAACAGTGTTACATAACTATATCGTGTCTGAGATCTCTTCTTTGAAAGTATCATCATATTATTCTTCATCTTGGATTCTTTATTGAACTATCATAACTTGTTCTTCAGAACAAGTCTCATCCTTCTTTGCTTGTAGGTGATTGTACGTGATCTTTCCTACAAGTCAAATGAATTTGTATGGTTAGAAACATTTCATAAGGCATATTCATAATGGAAAATTCTTATGCATAAATATATGATCATGCAACTATTTTAGCCAATACAACATTCATCCATATCTCATGAAAACTTTCTATATTCCTTCCATCTCTACCAGGACAACATTGAGATTGTGCACTAATCCAACATGTCAGCAAAGAGGTTTCATTCTAGATAAGTAGCAATGGAGAGTTGTATAGAACCATGAGCTACTTACCCATCACATGCATATTAGTAGTATACTGTCATTAATGCAAACATTCTATCATGCATAATACATCAACTGAATATAGACAAATTGCATAACAAAAAATATATCATGAAATGACAATTGAATACTTATCTTTGTTTTTTTCGTGGGTAGACTCCTTCTTAATCCTTCCGCTTCATCATCTTCTTCATTCATGAATGCATCATTTCATATCCAAATGCTCAAGATGGATAAGAGGTTCTTCAAGAATTGAGTCCTTCATATTCCTGATCGCTTGAGGGATCTTTTATGGATGGTGAGATCTTGATCTTCAGTTGCTCCCATCTTCTCTTCTCTTATTATGAGTCAAGCTTCTTCTTCTTCTCAGAGTCTGTTGAAAGTAATCACTTCCTTCTGGCACACATTCCTCGAATGAATGAAAATCCCATGATCCTGGGATTCCATTCAAGGTAACTTCTACATTCTCCACTTCTTATTCTATTTCTACAAGTTGTTCTTTGATTTGAGAAACGTTCATAAAGTATGACTGTATGGTCTCTGCATTATGGATCTTCACATTCTTCAACTATTTTCTCAAAGTCATATTCTGATTTATGTTCTTCCCTTCAAATATCTTGGTCAAGGAATCAAAAATCTCTTTTGGTGTCTTAAGGGAAGACACTTGTGGTGTAAGATGATCCTTGATTGAATCAACAATGATCTTCTTGGCCTTGACCAAGTTCTTTTGGTGTAAGGCTTTTAGCCTCATCTCCCTCTGGAACTGGAACCTCTCTACTTATGTAGGTGTCCAATTCATTTTATTCAGAGAGATCATATAGTTCCATGCTTGGAGGTTGTCAACTTCAACAAGCTTATCATCAAGCTGATGTGATATATCATTTTGAAATGAGAACTTCAAATGAAAATAGCAAAAGATTAGATCTTACCGATTTGAGGTTTCCATCCTAGTTCCAGAGCTGGCCGATCTAGGGTTTGTCATAGAAACCCTAATTTTCAAAACTTGGAATATTTCAGGTATGATTGGCTAGAAATATATTCCTCTTTAAGGTGAGCTGTCCACTGTACTCCTTTTTTGAAAATAGTGGAGGGAAGCTCCCGGAACAGAAAGCCCTAGTTTTCCAATTTCTTCTGCAGAAATTCTTGATACTGTTTCTATGGTATCTCTGAAATTAATGCTCCTCTGTATCTAGAAATTTGAACTAAGGTATCCTTTCCTGTCCCTATTCCAACACCATAGTTTTCATCAGAATTGGTTTCACCAATTGGGACTTATGAGCGTTTTCCCAAGGTGACCTCTTTCAGGACTGTTCTACATAGCGAAGTTGTATGGACTACCACATGTCGATGTTTCATCTTCTGGGTCTAAAACTTGGAAAACAGAAAGTACAGTCCGTGCCCTTTCTGGAACAGCTTCATAATTTCATTTTGACCTTCATAGCCTAAGATATAGAAATTATCCCTAGGTCTCCTTTTTGGGGATGAATCCTGGGAGAGGATGGAACCCTAACTTGAAGGAATCATATCTCCTAGAATATAGTGAATATGAGGCTGAAACCTGGATACAGTGTACATCAGGATTTTATGTTTGACCTATTGAAGTTTTGGCCCCTGATAGTTCTGTGATCCTAAGATATAGCGAATGTACCAAAACATATCAGTTTTAGTATTTAGGGTTTTTCTAGCTCGGGGTCAAACTAGGGTTTGATTTTCCTGAAGTTTCACCCAACCAAAAATCTCGACCCAAGTCTCTAAACTTCGATTTTGATGAGGAGAGAAATCCTATGCGGGGCTCACTCAAAAATTCCTCTTCTGGAAGAAGTCCTAATTTCCCGCACTAAAAACTGAAAATGTCTGGAATTGAATTTTGCTTCGACAGAAAGATGTGCCCTTCAATGGAGAGTCAGCCTATAATACTTTTGCTGATGGATTGTGGAGAGAGACCCAAAAATTAAGAAGCCCTAACTTCTGTAGATGCACAATGTCTTCTTCTTAGGTTAGCTCTGATACCATGTTATAATTTTATCATTCAAGCTAGCATTATTTTAGGATCTTATCTAAGAGAATAACATGCACAGCAATAAACACAAGAAACAAGAGACACAACGAATTTTCCTCGGGGAAACCATAAATGAGAAAACCCTGCAACTTCCTTAGAGATAGAATGAGCACCAATGGCAGCTGTAAAACCTGAAAACATAAAATATGATCTCCACAGCTTGTTCTCTCTCTCACACTTGAGAGAGCTTCTCCTGTCTCACTCATGCGCCCCAGTGAGTGAGTGTGTGTGTGATAAATAGAGAGTCTCACTCTCTATTTATATTCTTTCATTTACTTAATGTCCACTCCAAAATTTCGGCCTCACTTAACAATTACTTACTAGAGCCGACATCTCTAGTAGAGTCTAATAACCCTAGTGCCCCACAACTTGTGGGGACTTTGCCCTCCGATTAACAAGGAGGGTTAACCTTGACACAATTGTGGGATCTATTGCCTTGACTTACAATGGAGGGTTAACCTCAATGAATTTACATGAATTGTTACATTATTGAATCTCCTGATCAGAACATCAGGGCATGACATGACTCAATTACATTATAGATACTTCTCGGAATAAACATCGGGGTACAATACATAATATATACAAGTGAATACATTCCGATGTTACAAATACATCAACACATGGGAGATCATGAGGATGAGATTCCAGAGATGTCTTCTCCACCTCATGAGGTTGGGGTGGAAGATCCTACTAGCACATATGATCCTTCACATGAACAACCTTCACGATCTGGTTATGATCCCTCATTAACAGGTCGCCGGTATTGGTTTCTGGGCGATGAGACTCACTATGAACCCACAAGCACTAGTTATGTTTGATATGACATACCTGATATCCCTGAGCTCGATCTAGCATATCATGCTGAGTCGAAAATTGACCCTGGCACTACAAATAGGGGCACTCCCACTCTTTTCCATGCGAAGATGTTTGGGAGCACTAATCACATTTCACCTTCCATCCCTGTGGTGGAGGTGTCTTCACATGCTCCTCCTGGGCCTAGTGTTAGTAATCCTATTTAGATACTAGGACCGAGATGAGTGAACATTGGGAACACCACTTACATTCCTTCACATCTCCCTTCATCTTCGAACCCTGTTCCTTCGAATGTGTTTTTAACGACTCATCCTCCCCCTAATTCATGTGGGCCTCTAGGTCAAAATGTTGCTACTAGCCATGTTCATTCTACGACTGCTAACACAGTTGTATCTCAGAGCCGAGTACCTCCTGTTGTGTTAGCAGGTCATGTACCTATTTCTGGGTCATGTCATGTTCCACCTCATGGAGCTCTCCATATACCAAACTATGGACCTTCTCATGGTACATCCCAGGGAGCACCTTATGGAGCTTCTCATGGAAATTCTTATGGACCACAGTATGGACAAAACTACCAACCCTATGGGTACGAGTATCAAAAACCCACTTACTCTTCTAATTATGGATTTGTAGCGACTCATAATCAAGGTACCCCACATCACAATGCTTCCATGCAGCCCAAAATGGGTCAAATGGGAGGAGGTTATTATGGCCAAGTCCATGGTATTTATAGCAATCAACCTTACATGAATCAAAACTACCAGGGAGCATGGATCAACCTAGGCTCCCTTTCCTTGCGACATTGAACTTACCTGACTTGTCGAGATTAATGAATGATCCTATGTCTCATAACCTAGCATGGCCGGCAGTCCCTAGCAAGCTTCCTTCGGACATTCCCAAGTTCGAAGGTAAGGCTGGTGAAGAGCCTAGTGAGCGTGTCACCACTTTCCACCTTTGGTTCTCTTCCAATTACTTACACGATGATTCCATTTGTTTGAGGCTATTTCAACGCACCCTAACGGGTCCTGCGGAAAAATGGTATATAGAGTTATTGGGGGGGATAATGCTACATTTGATGATCTTCTATGACTTTCCTTAATCATTTCCAGCTACCCGTACGTTACGACGTCGGTACCGAACTCTTTTCGACCTTCCGGCAAGACAAAGCCACACACATTTCATATCATATTCAGGAGTGGCATAGAAAAAAATGGTTAATCAAAGCCTTTATACCACCATAGTTTCTTCTTGAATGGTTCCTCAAATCGTTGTTACCTTACATCGCGAAGGATGTTTCTACATCCAGAGTTCAAAACGAGGAACAAGCTATTTTTAGGGCATAAGAGTTGGATTTGATCTATTCTCAATCCAGACTTTTGTATGAGATTATACCTAATGCTCCTAGATCCAATTTCGACCCCAAGGTCAAGCCTGAGCCACATGCTAATGGTATTGTGGGCTCTATAAGTACCAAACTTGCAGACTTGGTTGTGAAACAAGTGAGACAATTGTCAATTAACCATTCTGCGTTGGGATAAGCTATGGCTTTGTCTTAACCTACCCAATCAACGAGTGTACTTTTTGTGCAATTGTCGAACTCGAAAGGAAACCAGCAACCTTGAAGGAATAAGAAAAAATGAAAAAATAATCGTAAGGGTGGGAATAAGAATGAAAATGATAATAATAATGACAAGAACACTAATGCTAGGGGGGACAAGCAGTCTAAATGTAAGGTGAAGTTTCCTTGTAAGTTGTGGAGGATGAACACCTCACTCACTTGTGCCCTTGTATGGAGGATTCCTTGAAGTTCATAGCATAGGACCCAGTTGTGTTTACTAATCCTTTACCCAATAATCAAAATATGAACTCGAGGACCGTTGATCTTGGTTGTGTATCGGGTGGAAATCAAAATCCTCCGGAGGCCACTATTGGTCATGGTTGCATCAACATGGTGCATGCTGCTAAAGTTGTGGCTCATGCGAAAGATTATGGTTCATCACAACCAGACCTTGGGAAAGAACCTTCCCCACCCGAGAGCCCTTTGCGAATCGAAAAGTCTACGGATAAACCTGAAGCTCCACCTCGCATTCCTAAGGGAGTATTAAAGCATTTGGGGAACAATCCTAATGACCGAGCCTCCCAGAACTATTCAGTTGTCAAGGATTTGGGCCAGAATCCTTGTACGATGTCCACGTTAGAAGTGCTTCAGACTTGTCCTCCATAGAGGAAAGCCTTGTTGTTTGCTCTTGGGGTTAGTGATGATAGCTCTTCTTCCATGATCAAATTTGAAACCATGGAGTAAAGCCTCGCTAGCCTTACTACGTGTCTCTTTTGATTCATGTAGAGTGTCTTAACAACACCATCATGCGTATTGTCATTGATGAAGGCGCTGTTGCTTCCGTGATGTCTTTGTCTTGTTGGAAGGGTTTGGGTTCTCCCATGTTGTCTCAATCTACCACTATGTTGACAACTTTCAATGGTAGATCATTTCAGCTACACGGGATTCTTCCTTCTCTAGAAGTCCAATTAGGAGGGAAGACCATCATGGTCGAGGTTGAGGTGGTTGATGTGCCTCTTGACTACAATCTTTTACTTGGTAGGAATTGGATGTATAGTATGGAAGCTGTAGCTTATTCCCTCTTTCGATTGACATGCTTTCTGTTTAAAGGGAAGATTGTTACGATTGATCAAAATTCATTCCATAATCCGAGTGTTAATGCATCATCAGGAGCTTCTATCCCGATTATCGATCATTCTCATTCGGTAACTGGGAGTGTGGGCGTAGGTATGTATCCTTCTCTTATAGGAACCTTTATTTGTCCTGCACTCATTCTTATTATTGGGTCTATTTTTGGTGGGGATTCATCCTCATCGAATTCGGTGTCTTTTCGCACTATCCATATGGAAGATCCTTGGATTCTTCCTTCACCAAGTACTTCAAGTATTCCTGTCAAGAAAGATGTGTCGTTTCCTGCAACAATGTTGGCGTATCAAATGAATCTTGATCAGGTTGCAGAGCCCAGTCCTTCCTCTTTGGGGATGGAGGAGGAGGACCCGTATGTGCTTCTTGCATGGGCAGTAGAGTCATCTCACTCACATTATTGCCTCGATGATGTTTTTCCATCAGATGAACCTATTCTTGAGGCCATGTCTAGGGTTGACCAACCTTGGGAAGAGTTGCATCATCGATCATATTTTCTTCCTAAGCTCGATCGTATGGAGTGTGATGACTTTAGGGAGATTCTTAGCAAGAATATTGGTAGCCATGTGGTCCCATTAAGCTCTCCTGGTCATATGGCTGATGGGAACATGGTTAATTTGTCACCAACCATTCCTATCAATATTTCTCGTGATCCTGGCAAAGTTGAGAATGTCTACATTGGGGCGAGTTGTTCCCCCGATGAGATCAAGGAGTATACATAGCTATTTAAATATTTTCACAAAATTTTCACTCGGTCATATGAAGAAATGTCGAGTATAGACCCTCGTAGTGTTGAATATGAGATCAAAACGTATCCCGATGCAAAACTGGTTTGACAACGTTTGCGTGCAGTGAATCCTAGAAAAGCACCTTCCATTAAAGTTGAGATAGAGAAACTACTTAAAGATGGTTTTATCTATCCCATTCCCTTGATGGAGTGGGTTTCAAATCTCATTACGGTAGATAAGAAGCAAGGACCGATCCGCATATGCATTGATTTCCATGACTTAAATTGTGCCTGTCCTAAGGACAATTTCCCCACACCATTTATTGATCATATTTTGGATGAGTGTGTGAGGAGTGAGGTATTTTCCTTTATGGATGGTTTTTATGGATATAATCAGATTCAGATTAATCCCAAGGATCAACATAAGACTGCATTTATTTGTCCTTGGGGTACTTTTGCATATTGAAAGATTCCCTTCGACCTTAAAAACATCAGAGCTACATTTCAGTGGGCGATGACCTTAATCTTTCACGATCTTAAAATGATTATCGAAGTATATTTGGATAATCTCGCTGCTCACTCTCGTTTGAGAGTGCATCACCCATATCATTTGAGATTAGTGTTCAAAAGATGTCATCATTACCAAGTTTGTTTAAATCCTCATAAGTGCATCTTTTGCGTGACTGTTGGTCATTTACTAAGATTCATCGTATCCAAGGAGGGTATAAGAGTCAATCCCTTAAAGGTTGAGGCAATACTCCAATTGTCTCCCCTGCGTAATATTAGACACCTTCAATGTTTACAAGGCATGGTGAACTTCTTGCGAAGATTCATGGTTTATTTTTCCAACTTGACTAAAGGATTTATGCATCTTTTGAAGAAGGACACCCGTTTTTACTAGGATGAGCGAGCCCGGGAGTCTTTTGATGCTCTTAAGCGAGCCTTAGCAATGGCCCACTAGTACAAAAGCGCGGATTTTTCCACGGAGGTTTTCCACGTTTCTTACTTTTTGGTGATAAAATCCGATGTAAAGGAACGAGGCGTCGCTGTATCCACGCCTAGCCGTCGCTGTATCCACGCCTGGACTCTTAGCCGTCGCTGTATCCACGTTTAGACTCTTACCCGTCGTTGTATCCACGTTTAGACTCTTAGGCGTCGCTGTATCCACGCCTAGACTCTTTATTTTGGGAAGGAAAATATCGGCGGGAATTTTAAACTGGCAAATTTTTTAGGGGGAACCCATTTTCCCCATTTTCCCAACTGCATTTTCACCGGTCGTTAAACTATCGCTATTGTTTTTGACTCGCCTATGTGATCAAACCGGACGGCCATTGGATCTACCCAGTAGATCTATTCATAGGAGGGGCCGAGGCCACACAGAAGGCGAAGTGGAGGACCGATCGTGAAATTTCAGCTCTCTGGATGTTGCTCAATTTGGCAGTTGAATCGAGTTCCTGATACTTCTCTGACTCCGTCCATGTGCATTTTGCAGGAATTCGACGGTTTATAATTGATATTTAAAAGAGAGAATCTTTACAAACCCTGATTTTATTGATTGAATCTTGGCACTCTGTTGTAAGGATTCGCCCGTGGAATCGCAATAAATTACGAATATCAGGTATGCAAACCCTGCTTATGTTTAAATGATTTATATTTTACCTAGGCTTGCCTGGAAAAACGTACTACAAAACATGTTTCGAAACTAGGTAAATTGCGTCTTGATGTCCCAAGCACCCTAACAATGGTCGGTCATGAGCTCATTTACTTTTAGTTTGTATTTTTCCATGTTGCATGGGCATGTGTTCTCCAGCAAACGTTGGACGCAC